>OY757017.1:156132777-156732777 GCA_963580285.1 Lucinisca nassula
GGTGCAGGGGCGGAATTATGTAAATGCATATGCTAAGCTTTGCATGACAAGGTGACACTATATGGTCATAAAAATACAATAAAAATATACTTAAAGCAAATCTGGTCCCCTGATATTGCAAATGACTTCATCACAAAAATATACCTAAACACATATCTGGCAATCAAAAACAATGTTACCGGGTTCTGATTTTTTTAAAATTTGTTTGCTATATAGAGGATATATGTGGCCAATTTTATATGTAATATCTTGGGGTGACAAGATCAGTAACACTTCTAACACTTGGGATAAACATTTTACTTTTTATAAATTTTCATGAAAAGTTTAAGAAATTTTGTAAATAAATTCATCAGAAAAATTAAAAGACCTAGACACATTTATATTTTTGGTATTATATGAATCCTTATAGAGTTCTGTTGCAAATCAAAGCAACAAAATTTAAAAACAATCGAGCTTGTTGATTTAAGAATGAAAAGTTCACAGGTGTGTATGACCTCTACAGGGGATCACCTCAGGGAGCTCTCCTGAGAACTATAGTAAATAATCAAATAAAACAAAGTTATATATATAGTTGATAGACCTAAAGTAAACAACAACTGAAGTTTCAAGAAAATCTGTGCGTGGGCAGATTTTGAACTCCCCCTTTCAAACTTGCGTGAAATTTTCTGTTTCCACTGGTTCCGCCTTTACATTTATCGTCTGTTCAGTGCATGACTGAGAATAATTATGTGGGTCATCCCAACATCATGCTTGTTTGCAATGTACACTTTCCAAAGTGAAACAAAATATCGCAATGACTGGTGTAGTATTTTAAATATTTTAAGGCGTATGATCTGCATTGTCTTTACAAAATTAATGGTTTGTACGATTTTCATGTTTTCTAATGATTTGTACAACGTTCGTTGTGTTGGACGCTTCATTGGCTGCACGGGATTTATCCATATAGATATTGGCCAGTCATTTGTTTACATTTCGATAGTGCGAGTTCAGACTTGGACTAAGTTTCGTATTACGAAAATTTCAAAAATTGTATAAGGCCATTTGAATAGAGCAAAAGGTACACCATGCAGGAGGCTGAATACTTAACGAGAAGTTGACGGAGCTTCATCTCCACAACTTTCTCGCTAGATGTAGTGATCAAACTGAATAAAAATCAAAAAAAGTTATCGCCGAGAAACGCGGCAAAAAAGATAAAAAATCGACTTTAGCTAACTGAATCTACCAATTTTCAGATCACAGGCTGCATTAGTTTCCGAAAAATACATAATTTTGACTTTTCCCTATACAAAAGTATATGCCGGTGACAGATTTGAGCTTGGAGTAAAATAGGCCAAAGTTATCCGAATGTGTTATCATTTGAACAAACTATGATGTGGTCGAGTCCCCAATGCTACATACCATTTCATGACAATAGACCCACTGGTTCCGGAGAGGAGGATATGAAGATTTTTGAAGGGTTTTTACCTTTTATGGGCATGGTGGCCATCTTGGTCATGTGACCAAGACTCCCATCCCATCCCATGGATGCTCCATATGAAATTTGACTTCAAACAGCCATGTGGTGTCAGAGGAGAAGCATACCTGTGATACCTTCCTCATCAGGAGGGAGACACCCTTATTTTGATGCTCATTATTGCCCAAGTTATGCTAAATTTTAGTAAAATTCTGGAGTCTCCCTCATTTGAACTGAGAATTTCCCAATCTCCCTCATCTCAATTGCAAATCTCCCTCTTACAGTTAAAAAAATATCACAGGTATGGAGAAGATGTTTGAAAATGTTGACAGACAGACAACAGATAAGCTCACGAATGAGCCTTCGGCTCAGGCGAGCTAAAATAAGCTAAAACTGTGAAATCTATAAATGCCGACTCTTCCTATACATTTAGCCTAATTCCAGTCTTAGATACCCACGTCCCCACAAGTTAATGGTCTATGAAAAGTGTAATGGATTAAAAAGACTGATTACAAAGGGAAATAGCTACGTATATTAATTCTTCTTTTTCTGTAACAGCAATATATCCCATGAATTTATTGATTTAACGACATGTCAGCCCTAGTCGCTCATTTTGTGTCATCTCACAGAGAAAGGGAGGAAGGAGATAGAAGAAATAGTAGAAGAGGTGAAAGTGAGGGGTGGAGGTCAAAAAGGAAAATGAATGTAAGTATAGAAATACCCCCACCCCACCTTTACCCTTACATTACCTGCTGTAAGGACAGCAGGCATTGTCCAAATGGAACAACTGGACGCCCCAGAATCAACATCTGTGCATCATCTGTGATAAGATTCCTAATCTGGTAACTGGTAAGGGGTAGCCGGCGATTATGCACTCAACTTCCTGATCAGGGTCTATACTGTTTGCTCACAGAAGAGGAATTTAAGGTTTAAACGAAACCGTCCAAGTCCTCGCGCAGGATCATTTTTCCAGCCCACACTCGGAGACAATCGACCCACAAGTGCTGTTAGAACTTTGATTTTGCATCTGATTTTATTGATCGTTTTTAATGAAAAACTACATCTGAACATGCTGTCTGTTTAACGTCATCTGCTGCATGTTTTTGCAACCTTTTCAAACATGTTTTTGCATACAGGCAAACAGTGTGGACCCTGATCAGACTGCTCCTAGAGGAGCAGTCTGATCTGGGTCCACACTGTTCGCAAATGGACATTCAAAGTTACCAGCAGACGACAAAGCAGAGGCAATTGCTGTGATTGGCATCTTATGGGTTTATAACACATCAGACTGTTTGCCTGTAGTGCTAAGACTAGCATGGCTATAAAAGAATGTTATTTGGAAATTCATACAATTATTATTTGGTCATTGGTAGTCAACTGATTAGTGGTAGTCAGGTGAACACAGGGGTATGCATTGACTTAAATTGTAGATTACGCACGCACGCACGCGTACACACACACACACACACAATCCATTTCAACTTCTCTGTCCAATTAACTAATTGGAATACATCTTAGTTTTCAAAGAGGAAAGTTAAGGAGTTTTCGCAATGAATAATGGTTAATTCAGCCTTTAGCCGAAACTACGTAGTATGGCCCATCTTCTTTCTTATGGATGTTTTCATTGCTCTTAAAGGAACTCATTTTTTATTTTTATTTGCCTTCACTACAGCTGGTGTTGTGCCGTGTGGCGGCGGTAAAACGTCTCCCCGTACATCAACCATAGTGTAGTTTATATTTTACTTTTGGTCCTTTGAGATCAGCGTGAATATTCTGAGAAATCAGAAATAAATTATTGGTTTAGACTCATATTCTAGACTGGTTTTTAATTATTTGGATCCCAATTTGATTTATAACAGTCTTTGTACCGACTGCCTATTCGAAATTTGTAAAATTGCAGTATGTTTCCTCTGGCTTTCTTTGCCGGATCATTACAGGGTCACTGATGAGGCTTTATTAGCCGAAACTACGTAGTATGACCCATCTTCTTTCTTATGGATGTTTTCATTGCTCTTAAAGGAACTCATTTTTGATTTTTATTTAGTATATCATATCTTCCAACTTGCAATCATGAAGAATCTGTTTTCTTTCTGCTGATATTAAGCAAAATTTAATGAGAAATTCTTTCAAATAAAACCTAATAAATGACATATTCTCTGTTGTTGATGCCTTAGCTCTGGCTTTGCGCTGTGCGCGTTTCTGCTCAGCTTCACTGATTCTTTTTGCCTCGTATTCACTGGCACCCCTTCTGATGAGACCTCGCCACTTTGTTCTGTTCTGTGCAATTTGTTCCCACGACTCTGTTGGAATGTTATGTCCCTGAGGGAGGCTTTGATGGTCTCCTTGCAGCACTTCCTCTGACCCCCTTGGGAGCATTTGTGCATTTCTAGTTCTCTATAGAGAATTTTCTTTGACAAACGTTCCCCAGGCATTCTGGTAACATGGCTTGTCCATCTTAAATGTGCTAATTTCAGAAGAGTATTTACACTTTGTATCCCTGCCCCTTGTATGGAAGTGATTCAGTCTTTTGGTGTGCCGTCGGCAAACTGTCCATGTTTCACATGCATACAATAGTGTTGGCAGCACCGCAGCTCTGTAGACTTTCAGTTTTGTGTCAAGCCTGACTCCACTTCCATCCTAGACACTACCACGTAGTCGACCAAATGCTGCACTAGCTTTGGCAATCCTGGCATTGACTTCATCACCAATGTGCACGGCACGTGACAGTGTGCTCCCAAGGTAGGTGAATATGTCTACCACTTGCAATATTTGACCTTTCACTGTGATCGTGGTCCTTTTGTAAGGCACTTTTTGCAGCTTCTCTTCTGTTGGATTACCTTTTGCCATGTCATCAACAAAGAGAAAGCCTCCAGCATTTCAGTAGTTTCTTGCTGTCGTGTCTTGATCCTCATCATTGTGTCATTTCTGTGGTTGTTTGATTTTTGTGTTCACGGAGATGTTGCATTGATGAGTTAGGATGTCTTCATGCGGACTGAACAAATTATTTCTAAATCGCGACAGAAGTAAGGGCGAAGATTGCGGCCGCTTAAAATCTAACCACCCCCCCCCCACCCCCCCCCCCCCCCGCGCGCGCTAATATTATTTGTTTTGGATAGCCTATTGACCATTTTGTGGGAAATTAACTGTCCATTTGGCTATCCGCTATTGATGTTTCCATTAGGGTCTAGTTATTGCATGTTTCTTTCCCTTTGGTGTCTCTGGTGGGAGATGTGTTTAATTGTATCGATTCCTGACCATTGCCTTCATTTCTATTTTGCCAACAGTAGTTAGATACTTGATCTATACATTTTTGCATCTTCTCTTCTGTTGGAGCGCCTTAATTTTTGCCATGTCATCAGCAAAGAGGAACTCGTCTAGCACCTCTGTCTGCACCATATATTTGGCTTGCAACCTTCTGAGATTGAAATGTTCTCTACTAGGCGACTCTTTCCTAAGAAAGCTGAAACGGATCTGCATGGCCAACAGAGCTAAAATTAGAAAAAAATGACAAATTCTCTGAAAGTTTGGTCCAGTTTCCGAGGTGACCGTCTTCCAATTGACTAAAACAGTTCTGCTCCAATGAACAAGATGGCCACTAGACCTAACCAGACGACCAATGATCCTGAACCGCTCACCTGAGTGCTGAGTAATTGTGGAGCCATTTTGTTTCTGAGGAGAGGATTTTTGAAGGGTGTTTACCATGGCAGCCATCTTGATCATATGACCTAAACCATTTGAACAATATTTTGTTCCTCCATCCCATAAAGGCTTCATATGTAAATTTGGCCTAGATATACCCAGCTAGTTTTAAAAAAAAAACAAAGTTCATTTTGTCTGGACCAAGGTCAATGAGTAATGTTGACCTTTGATACTGACATGCAGCTTCGCTAACGTGTTTATCTGATTGCATCGACCATTTAAGTTCAAAGGCAATGGCAGTTTTGAAACATTATTAATTTCCACTTTTTTCTCATGCAAAAGCACAGGTGAGCAAATTTGACTTTGTTATAAAATGGGTCAAGGTCAACCACACTCATCATTTGAATGAGTTACAATGGGCTGAAGTCCCAAATGCTACAAGTTCAGTAGCACAACCATGGGGGCTTCTGATACCCATGTAGCTTCATTTACTCACCGAGAGAATGCTTATACATAAAAGTTCACCGGCAACATTGGTTTCAGAAAAATTAACAAAGTCCACATTCTCCTGCAACCAAATTTGACCTTGACACAAACTGGGTCAAAGTCAAGCTAGAGAAATCATTTGAACACATTATGATTGGCCGGAGACCCCAATGCTACATACCAAGTTTCAAGGCAACCAACCAATCGGTGCTAGAAAAGAATGTTTTTTATCTGTTTTAACCACACATGGGCATGGCCGCCATATTTGTCATGTGACAACTCAAATTCATTGATTTCCATTTTCTTGTTCCTAAAAGCTTTCATATGAAATTTGATTACAAATGGACCAGTGCTTCCTGACAGAAATATTTTTTTTCTTTTTCATATCTAGATGACCTTGGTCATGAATACTCATGTGATCTCATTTACTTATTTAGCTACCTTCATCTACAAATTTTCAGATCACGGTCTGCAAAATATTACGAAAAATACACAGTTTTGACTTTTTTCCGTACCAAAGCCTAGATGACCAAATTTGGCCTTGGCCTAAAATAAGCCAAGGTCATCCATAGATCATCATTTGAACAAACTATGGTTGGCTCGAGTCCCTAATGCTGCATACAAAGTTTCATGAAAATTAAACAACTGCTTCTTGAGTAAAATATTTCTGAAGGTTTAACCTGATATGGACATGGCAGCCATATTGGTCATGTGACCAAACTCATATCAATTAGTTTTCATTTTCTTGTTCCCAAAGGCTTTCATAAGAAATTTGGTTACAAATGGCTCACTTGTTCCAGTGGAAAATAAGTTTAAATTTTCGTATTTAAATGACCTATGACCAAGATCAAAGAACCACCTTGACCTTGAATACTTATGTAGTGTAATTTACTCATTTAGCTGATTGCATCTACAAATTTCCAAATCGCAGGCTGCAATAGTTTCCGAAAAAAACAACAAAAAAACACACACACACACACAAAAACATGGTTTTGACTTTTTCCAATGCAAAAGTCTATCTGTCCAAATTTGTCCCTGCATAAAATAGGTCACGGTCATCCAGGTTCATCACTTGAACAAAACTATGACTGGCTGGAGTCTCCCATCCTACATACCAAGTTTCATGATAATCGGCCCACTGGTTCCAGAGAAAAAAAATAAGGGTTTTAACATTAATGGGCATGGTAGCCATATTGGTCACGTGACCAAACTCATATTAATGAATTTTCATTTCATTGTTCGCGAAAACTATACTATGAATTTTGGTAACAAAAAGCTCAAGGGTTTCTGAGGAAAACAAGTTTTATTTTCATATATAAATGAATTTGGGCCAAGGTAAAAGAATGACCTTGACCTGGAATACTCATGTAGTTTCATCCACTCATTGAGTTTAGTGCATCTAATAATTTTTAGATCACAGGTTGCAATATTTTCGAAAAAGAAACGGTTTTGACTTTTTCCCATACAAAAGTGTATTTGACCTTGGCATAAAATAGGTCAGGGTCACCCGAGGGTCATCATTTGAACAAACTATGATCGGCCTGAGACCCAAATGCTACACACCAAGTTTCATGACAATCGGCCCTCTGGCTCGTTAGAAGATTTTTTTTTTTTTTGCTTATATGGGCATGGCGGCCATCTTGGTCATGCGACAAAATTCATACGGAGTAGTTTTCATTTCATCAATCCTAGAAGTGTTTATATTAAATCTGGTTATAAATGACTCAGCAGTTTCTGAGGAAAATAGGTTTTAATTTTCATATCTGAATGACCTTGGACCAAGGTCAAAGAATGATCTTGACCATGAATACTCATGTAGTTTCATCCACTCATTTAAAGTCGACTTTTTATCTTTTCTGCCGCGTTTTTTTTCGGATATAACTTCTTTATTTTTTATTTTTGATCGACGCATCCAGCCGAAATATTGTAGAGGAGAAGCTCTGCCAACTTCTCAAAAAGGTTCCCTGCCCCTAATGTATATGAGCAGAGCGGTAATCAGATGGAGATTTCCGAAATTTCAAGCTTGCGTGAAATTTTCTGTTTCCACTGGTTCCGCCTTGACATTTGTCGTCTGTTCAGTGCATGCCTGAGAATAATTATGTGGGTCATTCCAACATCATGCTAGTTTGCAATATACACTTTCCAAAGTGAAACAAAATATCGCAATGACTGGTGTAGTATTTTAAATATTTTAAGGCGTATTATCTGCATTGCCTTTACAAATGGTTTGTACGATTTTCATGTTTTCGACCGTCAACGCTCTAATATAATGTTTATAATCAAGTAATTTGTATTGGCCAATTACAGGTCCGAGGTCCGCTGTTTTGGCCCGAGGCCGAAGGCCGAGGCCAATACAGCGGACCGAGGGCCTGTAACTGGGACAATCTTACTAATTGACACCATTAAAAACACGATTTTATTGATTTTTGACCTGTTTTAATATGGATGACCTCTGAACAACCCAGGATAGTCAATTAATAATGATTTGTACAACGTCCATTGTGTTGGACGCTTCATTGGCTGCACGGGATTTATCCATATAGATATTGGCCAGTCATTTGTTTACATTTCGATAGTGTGAGTTCAGAATGGGACTATGTTTATTCCGAAAATTTCAAAAATTGTAAAAAGTCCATTTGATTAGAGCAAAAAGTATACCATTCAGGAGGCTGAATACTTAACGAGAAGTTGGCAGAGCTTCATCTCCACAACTTTCTTGCTAGATGTAGTGATCAAACTGAATAAAAAAAAAATAAAAAAGTTATCGCCGAGAAACTCGGCAAAAAAAGAAAAAAAATTCGACTTTAGCTAACTGGATCTACCAATTTTCAGATCACAGGCTGCAATAGTTTCCGAAAAATACATAATTTTGACTTTTCCCCATACAAAAGTCTATGTGACAGATTTGAGCATGGAGTAAAACAGGCCAAAGTTATCCAAATGTTATCATTTGAACAAACTGTGATGTGGTCGAGTCCCCAATCCTACATACCATTTCATGACAATAGACCCACTGGTTCCGGAGAGGATATGAAGATTTCTGAAGGGTTTTTACCTTATATGGGCATGGTGGCCATCTTGGTCATGTGACCAAGACTCCATGAACAAACTTTCGTTCCCCCATCTGAAATTTGACTTCAAACAGCCCTGTGGTGTCAGAGGAGAAGCATACCTGTGATACATTCCTCATCAGGAGGGAGACACCCTTATTTTGATGCTCATTATTGCCAAATTTATGCTAAATTTTAGTAAAATTTTGGAGTCTCCCTCATTTGAACTGAGAATTTCCCAATCTCCCTCATCTCAATTGCAAATCTCCCTCTTACAGTTAAAAATATCACAGGTATGGAGATGTTTGAAAATGTTGACAGACAGACAACGACAACATAGCCTTGCCATACTATAAGCTCGCGAATGAGCCTTCGGCTCAGGCGAGCTAAAATAAGCTAAAACAATTAAATCTATAAATGCCGACTCTTCCTATACATTAAGCCTAATTCCAGTCTTAGATACACACGTCCCCACAAGTTAATGGTCTATGAAAAGTGTAATGGATTAAAGACTGATTACAAAGGGAAATAGCTACGTATATCTGTAACAACAATATATCCCATGAATTTATTGATTTAACGACATGTCAGCCCTATTGGCTCTTTTTATGTCATCTCCCAGAGAAAGGAGATAGAAGAAATAGTAGAAGAGGTGAAAGTGAGGGATGGAGGTCAAAAAGGAAAATGAATGTAAGTATAGAAATACCCCCACCCCACCTCTACCCTTACATGTACCTGCTGCAAGGACAGCAGGCAGTGTCCAACTGGAACAACTGGACGCCCCAGAATCAACATCTGTGCAACATCTGTGATAAGATTCCTAATCAGGTAACTGGTAAGGGGTAGCCGGCGATTATGCACTCAACTTCCTGATCAGGGCCTACACTGTTTGCTCACAGAAGAGGAATTTAAGGTTTAAACGAAACAGTCCAAGTCCTCGCGCAGGATCATTTTTCCAGCCCACACTCGGAGACAATCGGCCCACCAGTGCTGTTAGTACTTTGATTTGGCATCTGATTTTATTGATCGTTTTATAATGAAAACTACATATGAACATGTTGTCTGTTTAACGTCGTCTGCTGCATCTTTTGACAACCTTTTCAAACATGTTTTTGCATACAGGCAAACAGTGTGGACCCTGATCAGACTGCTCCTAGAGGAACAGTCTGATCTGGGTCCACACTGTTCGCAAATTGACATTCAAAGTTACCAGCAGACGACAAAGTAGAGGCAATTGCTGTGATTGACATCTTATGGGTTTATAACACATCAGACTGTTTGCCTGTAGTGCTAAGACTAGCATGGCTATAAAACAATGTTATTTGGAAATTCATACAATTGCTATTTGGTCATTGGTAGTCAACTGATCAGTGTTAGTCAAGTGAACACATGGTTATGGTAGATTACGCACGCACGTACGCACGCAAGCACGCACGCACGCACGCACGCACACACACACACACACACACAATCCATTTCAACTTCTCTGTCCAATTAACTAATTGGAATACATCTTAGTTTTCAAAGAGGAAAGTTAGGGAGTTTTCGCAATGAAGATTGGTTAATTCAGCCTTTAGTATATCATATCTTCTAACTTGCAATCATGAAGAATCTGTTTTCTTTCGGCTGATATTAAGCAAAATTTAATGAGAAATTCTTTCAAATAAAACCTAATAAATGACATATTCTTTCTAGGAGACCGATTACTGCAGAAAAATTAATGCATTTATGGAAATTTATCTGCAATTTGTCAAAGCCAATTTCACTTCTTCAAAGTGACAGGTCTCTTTGTTTTAATAGGCAATCCTTCATTTCTGGGATCATTTTCTTCGGAATGAACTCTGTTTTATACATTGAAAAGAGTCGTTTTTAATTACATAGGTGTCAGAATGAGTTATATATGGAGATTTGCTTAGAAAACAAATTGACACTTAGCAAACAATGCAGGCCTGATCTGACGCCGGCGTCCGCCGGCGTCTGATCTAGGCCTGCACTGTTTGCCAGTTTCCCATTTGGGAGGAGGATTCCGTCTAAAATGCCTTAATCCATAATCAATGCTACACAGCAATTAGTCAGACTTCTTGAAGCTAAAAGAAAACTTGATTTTTGTCTCTATAATTAGTAATACAAAAAATGCTGTCTCTTGAACTTGATGGCTTGGGTGAAAAAGGCTTGAGCATAATTATGCGCTGTGTCTCAATTCAAGAACCGCCAGTGAAAGGGAAGTAATTCCTGTCCTGCCTGCTCTTCATTATCTTCACTGATTGGTTGGTTGATTTGAGGTTTAACGTCCGCGTCAACACTGTAAAGGTCAGTTTGGAGACGTTGCTTCCAATTTTGTGGGACTTTTACCCGACATTGAGATGAAATGACATATCAAGCCCTGTCGCCCAAATGAAACCAATAGGGTTTAGTAGCATGGACGATCCGCCTTGCACCGCGGTTCCTGGACAGGCTTAGATCCTCTTAGCGGTTTACCAGTACCAGTGTGCGGACCGGATCCAGCTCTGCGTGGAAGCATCATGCAGCCCATATATTTCTTCCAAACCCTATGGGCGGGGGCCAGTTATCTTCACTGAGAGACCCTGAGAGACCACACACGCACTGGTTCGGCGCGTCGTTTTTTGCTGTGGGTTTTTTTTTTTTTCAACCTACAGGGGATCCCAACTCTTCCCTTCTCACCGTTGCCGATGGGATCTTCGCGTCAGAGGCCCGGCACCAAGGCGTTCTCTGTCCATCTTCTACGTGGGACAATCATTTAAACATATTCTGTTTGTCATCATAGAGCTGTCCGATTTCATTCATTGATTCCTAGTAATTATGAGTTTGGATTGCTTGGATACTATGACAATAACTACAAATAACCCCCCTTATACTTGCATAACGATTTATAACACATCCGTGCGACATAGAGCATTTCTTTTCACATCTCCAAAATGACTACTTTTCTGATGAAAATACATGATATTTTTCTTATTTCTTCTCAAAACATAGATTGTGGGAACTCGTTAGAACCGCCTCTTGAGGCGGTTCTAACGTGTTCCCACAACCTATCTCTTGGAACATAAATGAGAAAAATAGTGTATACCCCTGTAAACCCCAGTTTTGTCCATATAAAATGGGTTTAGAGGGGTACTCGTTACACGGACCTGTTACCATGATGGGTATTTCATATAACAACAAAACTTGTCAGTGGATCTTATTCCTTGGCTCAATAATAATAATAATAATAATAATCGACCTTATTTATAGAGGGTAACGCATTTAGTACTAGTACTAATCTTCCATGTGGCCCCCTGTTCCTGGGAAGGAACCAGTACTAAGCAATGTGGATAAAGTTTCTTGCTCAAGGAAACAACACGTGGCGCTTGCGAGGATCGAACCGGCTACCTCTCGATCTCAAATCCGATGCTTTACCACTGCACCACAGCGCTCCACACTGCTCAAGAATAGGGGTTGGGGGATTGATGAAGATATAAAAATGTTGTTTTTATTATTCCAAGAAACAGATGTTGTGGACATTTGTTAGAATCGCCTCGGTGAGGCTATACTAACGAATATCCGCAATATATGTTTCTTGGAGTAAGTAAAGGAAAAAAAAAAACCGACCATTGCCTATTATCATACTCCTTATTGGGATACTTTCTAGCGGCAAATTCTTTTCAGTGGTAAGGGAAAAAATTCTGTCGTTACCTTACAACTTGCCTTTGAGAAATGATCTGATACTCAATGATTGGTTCCAAAACTGCTGTGGCGTAGAACTCTTTTAAACCAGTGATATACATTGCAGATTCAATGTCCCGAACAATGAAAGTGAGTGAGTGTTTCAGTTTACGTCCCACCAACAGCTAAGGTCACACGGAGACGGGACCTCGGTTTAAAGACTCATCCGAAAGTCTGGAGAAGCCCGGTATCGAACCTGCGACCCATGGTTTACAAGGCGAATAGCGTAACCACTCGACCACGGAGGCTTCTGTCCGAACAATGAGAACTTGTTTACAATGTTTGTTCGAACTCGTTATTAAGTCCCTTCAGAGTTATGCCATCATCTCCAGGAACAAATATTTCGGGATAATGTAGGGCGTTTCTAATGAGCGCAGATAGCATACCCTTTAATTGGCATAGAAATACCTGTTTTACGCTAACCCGACCGACCATGATTGTTTACCGTTGTCATAGAGAGTTGGCGGCCATTTTGAAATTTATTCAAAGGAGATCTACACTTAGACTGCTGCGCAGACTTCTATTTAAAATAGTACGAAGTCGTATGTACACTCTTCACTCTACACCAACATTATCTCCACCTGAATCCTGGCCTCCGCCCATAGGGACTTGAAGAAATATATCGGCTGCATGATGCTTCCACGCAGAGCTGAATCCGGCCAGCACACTAGTACTGGTAAACCGCTTAGAGGATCTAAGCCTTCCAGGAACCGCGGTGCGAGGCGGACCGTCCATGCTAATAAACCCTATTGGTTTCATTGGGCGACAGGGCTTGAGATGTCATTTCATCTCAATGTCGGGTAAAAGTCCCACAAAACTGAAAGCAACGTCTCCAAAATGACCTTTACAGTGTTGACTTGGACGTTAAACCTCAAATCAAACAAACAAACAAATCTGGCAGCCAAGATGAGTGTTATATATCATGACCAGCCTCATCGCGGTCAGCAATTTCTTGCTCTTTTGGGCCTCTAGTTTTACAGAGCAACAGAAATATATTTAAATCATTCCCATGATGCCTTCTGATCTGATGCTGTTAATAACCCACAGTGTCTCGAACTACCCCTAGCTCTTTGTTATGGTCTCTTGGTCTCTCTTGGTTCTTGACCCCCTTGAATCCCACTTTTATATACATGTAGTAAAACATTATTTTACATTTTTTTCGACGAGGCGGTTCTATCGAGTCCCCACAATCTAAGTTTTGGGCAGAAATACGAAAAATATCACAATTTTTCATATTAAAATTTCTAATTTTTGGCCAAAAAATTGGAAATGTGTTTGTATAGGTGTGTTTTCGTGATGGATTGTTTAAAGGTTTGTAGAAGTGAGACCATTACCCATATAAGCCAATTTTGTTTGATTTGAGGTTGAACGTCCCCGTCAACACTGTATAGGTCATTTTAGAGATGTTGCTTCAATTGCTGTGGGAGTTTTACCCGACATTGAGATGAAAGGACATCTGAAGCCCTGTCGCCAATGAAACCAATAGGGTTTATAATCGTGGGCGGTTCGACTCGCAGCGGTTTCCCAGGGCAGGCTTAGATCCTCTAACTCGTGTGGGGTCGGCTTCAGCTCTGCTTCGAAGCTTCATGCAGCCCATCTATTTCTTCAGGGGCCAACCCCATAATAATAAACCAAGCGGCTCTGTTTTGGAACATTGGCAAACAGTGCAGACCCCGATCAGACGCCGCAAAACGGACTCGGACTCCTTTGGGACCATGAAAGTTTGTCCGAGATAGGGGTAATTCGAGACACTTTGGGTAAGTAATAGTATCAGATCAGAAGGCATCTTGATCTACACTGCTTGCATGCTAAAGTACAATGTACATACATTTTTGCAAAACTTACTGCTATAAGAAGACAAACCTGGCAACCCTTTAACTGGAAATGAACCACGCCAAACTTATTAGGTGGGAGATTCCATTGCCATGTATGGGTAAATAAACCATTTGCACTGTATTGCAACTATTAGAAGAAAAAAAAAGCTGAAAAATTGTTTCAAACGATTCGAAGCTGTAGTTGTCCTCTTACAAAAAGATATGGCGAGATTTGGTGACGCTTTCGAATAATTTTGCGAAAAATTACGATAACACATCCGTGTGACACAGTATACAGTTTCATTCCTCAAAGACAGTATTTCTTTTTTCAAGTTCTGAAGAAAATTTTCTTTTCTTATTTATGCTCCAAACAAAGGTTGCTATATTGCTCGTTAGAACCGCTTCAATGAGGCGGTTCTAATGAGAACTCACAAACTATGTCTTGGAGCATGAATATAAAAATAATGTAAACCCCTGTGAACCCCAGTTTTTTTTTTTCTCTATAAAGTGTATTTTTGTGGGGGTGTTACAAACGCGAACTTGTTAACGTGAAAGGAAACTACAGTCAACCATCAGTGTGTATGTGTGTTGAGTTGAGTTTTACGTCCCAAAAACAGCTAAGGTCATGTGGGGACGGGACGTCGGTTTAAAGACTCATCCGAAAGTCTTGAGACGCCCGAAATCGATCCCACGACCCCTGGTTTGCAAGGCGAGTAGCTTATCCACTACACCACGGAGGCTTCTGATATGTTCGAGACAGTAGTTCGAGCCACTGAGGGTTTAGTATAGCACCAGACCAGGTGGCATAATGGCGATAATATTTCTCACTTCTATGAAATAAAGGTATGCTGTCTCATCGAGGGAATTTTAATGGGTACACACAACATACCGAAATAGTGTGCGCCTGTATCTTCACACAAATAATATTTCACCTTTCTATCGTGCCAACAATGATTTCAACCTTTGTCGCGCAACTGGTGACCTTAGAAAAAACGTACTGCTTTCGGTTTTTGCCGTGGGCAGCAAGTATAGCGCTTCCCAACGCAAGCACATTTCGTTACGGTAGTTTCATTCCGTTTATCGAGATATGACCCTTAAATTTCCAGTTTATCGACCCTTTAGTCACTTGATACGTATAGTTAAATACTCAATGTAAAAAAAAAAAAATAAGAAAAAAAAATGCATGTCCAGGGTTCTGTAGAAAAATCATTAATCCAGTCTAAGAATCTGTTGACCAGCTGAACAGTAAAAATATACATTTGAAAACTTAGCGTTCTATTCACTATTTTGAGCAGTGTATTGTTTCATGCTAGATTCATACTGAAAACAAACCTTATAACAAGCTGCAGAAATAGATATTCATACTGAATACTGCTAAGATTGTGGGTGCTCTTTTGAATCGTCTCACATACATTGCGGGTGCTCTTTAGAACCGCATCACATAGATTGTGGGTGCTCTTTGAAACCGTCTCATATATATTGTGGGTTGTTATTAGAACTACATGTACCCCATTTGAGGCAGTTCTAACGAGACAGTGTATTTTCCTGTAGACCTGATTTTTATGCAGCCCCCCCCCCCCCACACACATACACCGAGAAATTTTGATTCGGGGTGTGGGGGGTGGCATATAGTGTTTGCCCTGTCTGTCTGTTTGTTTGTTTGTCTGTCTGTCTGTCCGTCACAAAAACTTTAACCTTGATCATAACTTCAAAAGTATTTGACCTAACCCCACAACTTCACACACTTATTCACCATCACAAGGGCTACATTCTGACCAAGGGCAATAACTCTGTTGTCACTTTTGGCAGAATTATCTCACCTTGAAATTTGCAAAAACTCAGTAATTGGCTCCCACGGGGGGGGGGGGGGGGGGGGGGGAAGGGTGGCATTGGTCACCTATAGTGACAGCTCTTGTTTTAGTTTTCACGATATAAAGTTGGGTTTACAAAAGTATTTACTGCACCGACTTGTTGAGATGATGTTCTAATTCATTATGATAACACACCAGTGCATACAGTACATTCTTTCATATCTCCAAAAACTGTGACTTTCCTGATGAAAAATTGTGATATTTTTCTTATTTGAACTCCAGACATAGGCTGTTGGTGCTCGTTAGAACCGCCTCATTGAGAAAAATTGTGACATTTTTTCTTATTTGAACTCCAGACATAGGCTGTTGGTGCTCGTTAGAACCGCCTCATTGAGAAAAATTGTGATATTTTTCTTATTTGAACTCCAGACATAGGCTGTTGGTGCTCGTTAGAACCGCCTCATTGAGAAAAATTGTGATATTTTTCTTATTTGAACTCCAGACATAGGCTGTTGGTGCTCGTTAGAACCGCCTCATTGAGAAAAATTGTGATATTTTTCTTATTTGAACTCCAGACATAGGCTGTTGGTGCTCGTTAGAACCGCCTCATTGAGAAAAATTGTGATATTTTTCTTATTTGAACTCCAGACATAGGCTGTTGGTGCTCGTTAGAACCGCCTCATTGAGAAAAATTGTGATATTTTTCTTATTTGAACTCCAGACATAGGCTGTTGGTGCTCGTTAGAACCGCCTCATTGAGAAAAATTGTGATATTTTTCTTATTTGAACTCCAGACATAGGCTGTTGGTGCTCGTTAGAACCGCCTCATTGAGGCGGTTCTAACGAGTACCCACAACCTATGTCTTAGGGCTACAATAAGATAAACAATGAATACTCATGTAAACCCGAGTTTTCTCCATACTAAGTGGGGTTACGAGTGATGTTCATTACACGGACTTGTTATCATGGTGTTCTGCATGGGCAGTATATAGGCACCAGTAAGATCAGTTTGAAGGAGCATCAATTCTTCAGCGGCGTAGCAAAGAGAATATAAGAATGTTACATGAGTGTGATGGGTGGACAGAAAAGTCAGTGTCCGGCATCACGAGGCTTGCCGAGTTATGCCGGACACTGATCCGGAGGGACTGATTTATCTATCTATCCCTCGCATCCATGTAAGATTATCTTTCTTGCATATCTGAGAATAGATTTTGTTATAAAGCAGTCAATTTGATTGTCGACATCCGCCATATTTTGATGTCAATAGTTTGACGTTTTTGACGTCAGTGTACGTGCAGTGACGCCAAACTTAATGACGGCGTACGTGACGTCCTTTTCAACCTGTGCACGTCAAACACCTGAAAATTCTCGATTTTAATCTAATTCCTGGGCAGGATAAGAATTTCTATCCCAGGGTTACGTCTCGGATTTCATTATCTGGTGTGCAAGAAAATAAAGTCTACGTTCTAAATTTATCGCTGCTGATCATTGCCTTCACATCTATTTTCATCATTGATTTTTAAACCAATGAAGAGAAGGCAAGCCCATAGTTTTCAAGTTTTTTTCATAGGGATGTAGAGACATGCTTATTTTCCATTAATAGTTTGTTTTATATTTGTTGACTAAGTATTGAGCTTTGTGTCTCAGTTTTGAGCTTTGTGTCTCAGTTTCTTGTATTCGGCATAATCTGATTTTTTCGATCTTTTAAACCGTAAAAAAGCTTTATCTCTGAGTGTTATCAATTCTAGAATATCAGAACTCGTCCATGGTTATGTTCTTTGATTGATACGGGTTTCCTTCACATCGACCACACCAAAAAACATATACCATGCCATTTCAGCACTTTACGATGGAGCATTAGGGCCAGGTACACTTTTATTTCTATTGATAGGTATCTCGAAATTTCGACTTAGTATCTCGAAATTTCGACTTAGTAACTCGAAATTTCGACTTAGTATCTCGACATTTCGACTTAGTAACTCGAAATTTCGACTTAGTATCTCGAAATTTCGACTTAGTAACTCGAAAATTCGAAATACTATCTCGAAATTTCGACTTAGTAACTCGAAATTTCGCCTTAGTATCTCGAAATTTCGACTTAATAACTCGAAATTTCGACTTAGTCTCTCGAAATTTCGACTTAGTAACTCGAAATTTCGACTTAGTATCTCGAAATTTCGACTAAGTTACTCGAAATTTCGACTTACTATCTCGAAATTTCGACTTAATAACTCGAAATTTCGACTTAGTATCTCGAAATTTCGACTTACTATCTCGAAATTTCGACTTAATAACTCGAAATTTCGACTTAGTATCTCGAAATTTCGACATACTTACTCGAAACTGACTCTGTGATGTGCATTCAACTCTGAATAGGGATTTGCCATAACAGGAATCTTGTTATGGTCAACTCAGAGTTGAAAGAAGACCTCAGATCTCAGAACAAACTTTCCACAACTTCATTATTACGGTTTAAATATGGAGTTTGGATATTTTTGCATGTTTAGCGCCAGAAGTCATGCCTCATTTTGAGAAATTTGCCACTAGACCTGTGTGTTAGACCCCGCCGTTACGGAATTGAGACAGTGGCTTGGCTAGCTAGAAGCCCGGATTCGAATCCCCTGGAACATATTTGGGAGATTCTTGGGCGTCGAATACAGAACATTGAACACCACCACGCCCCCTCCCCTCCCCCCACCACCACACACACGCGTGGCTAGAGCTGACCAGCCATTAATTTCGACGTCTGACCGATGGGATGAAACGAAAGGTCTTGGAATCTGCTGCTCTGTTAAAATGATACATCTTGAACACGCAACGTATTCTGATACCACATTTTCTGTCCGGTTGTTGCTTTGTTAAGTTAGTCATGGTGTTCGTGTTGCATAGTTTACCACCTTATGGGTCGATTTTTTTTTCATTCGATCCACAGTAACTACCTACAGAAGCTTCTCGCCTACTATTGTCCACGTGACTATCGCTGACCATCTACACCATGAAGGTACCGGTTATTTAATGAAGCTCTCTTCTGCGGCGTCTGATCAGGGTCTACACTGTTTGCAATGTCCATGTTCACCGGCCATGTTCTACGTGGCGCACTGACGTCACAAGGAAAGACTATAGCGCTGCTATAAAATTGGTACATGGATTTTGAACATGGTCAGTGATAGTCACGAGATCAATAGAAGGCGCGAAGCTTCTGTAGTTAGTAACGTTTAGTCAACTGATTATTAGTCGACCCAAGCGTGGCGTCTGATCAGGATCTACACGTTTTGCTTATAGTATAGGAATTTAGGAATTTAAAGGACAAATGTAACATGTACAAATTCATACTCGAAGACAAGCGACCCACCAGTGCTGTCAGTGCGTTGATCTATAAATGATTTTTACAGCACAGGATTAGAAAGTTTGATACCGAAAAATAAAACTGTCAGATATGACTTTTAGCCCGCTTGTATTTTACTGAAACGGGATTGAATTTGTTTGTTTGATTTGAGGTTTAACGTTCCCGTCAACACTGTATAGGTCATTTTGAAGACGTTGCTTCCACTTTTGTGGGACTTTTACCCGAAGTTGAGATGAAATGACATCTCAAGCCCTTTCGCCTAATGAAACCAATAGGGTTTATAAGCATGGACGGTCCGACTCGCACCGCTTTACCTGGGCAGGCTAAGATCCTCTAAGCGGTTTGCCAGTACTCGTGTACGGTCGGATTTAAGCTCTGCGTTGAGGCACCATGCAGCCCATCAATTTCTTCAAACCCCGATGGGCGGGGGCCGTGAAACGGGATTGAATACGCGACGTCCTGATGAGACAGAAAACCCTCTGTCTCTTACATGATACATATGTTTTGGGCATCTAGTCTTATAGTTCTTGAGAACTATTTGATAAAAATAGCATTGGCCATTTTAGAGAGAAAGAAGAATGAAAGAACATGTGAAAAAATACACCGAGAAAGGTCATTGGCGTTTATACGATACAAGTAAGCCGATAATGACCATAGTCTCTTCACAATGTTATCACATAATTTGCATAATCTGCTTGATGTAAACTTGTTTTCAAGGTGGGGGTATAATGAAACGGGGGTGTTTAACATTAACTGTGTATATAGGACTTAATATCTCGTAATGACTAGTAAGTCGAAATTTCGAGATACTAAGTCGAAATTTCGAGTTAATAAGTCGAAATTTCGAGTTATTAAGTCGAAATTTCGAGATAGTAAGTCGAAATTTCGAGATACTAAGTCGAAATTTCGAGTTAATAAGTCGAAATTTCGAGTTATTAAGTCGAAATTTCGAGATACTAAGTCGAAATTTCGAGATACTAAGTCGAATTTTCGACTTAATAAGTCGAAATTTCGAGTTATTAAGTCGAAATTTCGAGATAGTAAGTCGAAATTTCGAGATACTAAGTCGAAATTTCGAGTTAATAAGTCGAAATTTCGAGTTAATAAGTCGAAATTTCGAGATAGTAAGTCGAAATTTCGAGTTAATAAGTCGAAATTTCGAGATAGTAAGTCGAAATTTCGAGATACCTATCAAAAGAAAAAAAAGTATACCTGGCCCTAATGCTCTTTAGTAGCACTTTCACAAGCTACAATTGGTACCCAATTAATATTTGAGAGTTTAAACACTATTGGATTATAATTTTTCAAAGACCTGACTTTGAATGTATTATACTTATTTATAGCAACTTTTACCACTTTTCTTGTACCAGCAAATCAACGGTCACGATCTTTCTAAATTCAGCTTTCAGTTGGGTAGATTTCACAATCTTCAGTAACCTGCCTACTTGAAGGTGGATTTGAACGAATATACGTAGATGCGCGGCATTGTAATAGTCGTAAATAAATGTCGGAAGTATTGCGACCTAAAACATTTTTGGTATTGGCTCTAAACTACTATATGCGAAAAACCCCGTTGCTTGTTTGAATCGAGCTTTTACGTCCCTGTCAACTCTATGTTGATCATTTTGGAGATATGCGATATCCAATTTTGTGTGAATTTAACCCTACTCTGAGATGAATTATTATCTCAATCGCCAAATAAACACAAAAGGGTCCAACTCGCATCACTTGGCCTGGGCAGGCCTAGACTTAAGCGGTTTACCAGTACTCAAGTTCGGTCGGATTCAGCTCGGCGTGGAAGCACATGCAGCTCAATATATTTCTCCAAGTCTCTACGGGCGGGGACGCCCCACCCCCTCCCACAATACGAGGGCAAGTCAATAAGTAACCAGACTTGACCGAGACAACCGAGATTTTCATGCCTTGTTTAAATATATGTTTTATACATGAGGGCAAAATTGCACGCTTATCATGTCATTCCCTCGTCAAACATGGCTAGCGATGCAAAAGCAAGCTTTTCGTCAAAAGTTGAGTACCGTACTTGTACTTGAAAGGGAAAACAGGTCAGGAAATACCTTGCGAGTTGATCAATGTTTATGGGTCTTCTGCACCATCGTATGCACAAGTTGAATTCTGTGTCAGGGAATTCAAACGGAATAGAACGTCTTTAGAAGACGAGACCAGGTCTGGACGCCCATCAGATGCCACCGATGAAAAAAAAAAAAAACGTGTAGCAAAGTAAGAGATTTGACAGGAGAATTAAGATGAAAGAAATAGCGAATGCATTATACATTTCACATGGTAACGTTTCAACAATTTTACATGATTGCTTGGGTATGAGCAAGCTAACAGTCCGCTAGGTCCCAAAATCCCTTAGAAAATGGCAAACAGAGCATCAGTATGCAACACATTGTTGAAGCGCTTAAGGTCAAAGAAAGATGATTTTCTTTCACGTCTGGTGACTGTAGATGAAATATAAAATAAAACACAAAGTCGCCAGTGAATAGGGCCAGGGTCTCCGAGGCCAAAGAAGTTAAAAAACTCAACCCTCTGCTGGCAAGGTGATGATAACTGTATTTTGGGACGCACAAGGCGTTGTTATGTTGGACTTGCTAGCAAAGAGAAGTACAATAACAGGTGCGTATGCAAGTTTGCTCGACCAACTGGGAACTGCGATCTGTGAAAAGCGCCGAGGTAAACTCTCCAAAGCGACTCTGTTCCAACAGGACAATGCAAGAGTCCACACTTGCAAAACTGCAATGGATGCAGTTGAGCGGAATGGGTACGAGCTAATACCGCACCCGCCTATTCTCCGGATTTAGCTCCTAGTGACTTTTCCCAAACTTGAAAAAAAACATATCCGCTGATGTCATTTCCGGTCCAATGAAGGCTTTAATTCATTAACTCATTTAGTACCAGAAACCCCCAAAGGGGTACCTTGGCAAACAGTGAGTGCAGGCCCAGATCAGACGCCGCGTTCTGCGGCGTCTGATCAGGGCCTCCACTGTTTTTATAAATGTTCGGCCATTTTCCAAATCAATTTTGAAGAAAAACACAACCTGACACCCCTAGATTTTGAAATGGACTCCTGCTATATATATGGTGGAAGATTTCATTTGGTACAAAAAGGGTTAATGCTCATAACATAGATTGGTTTGGAGGAAAAATACGAATAATATCTCAAATTGGTCATATAGGTCACTGATTCAACAGGTTTTTTGCCGCAACAACACACCCGTTTGCTAAAATGCCATCTTTTATATCTCTAGAACAACGGAACTCCGTGGTCTAATGGTAAGAGCGCTGAATCTTGATCATTAGGTCTCTCACCTCTGTGGATCATATGTGAGACGTCAAGTTCTGCAACGAAAGGTCAGGTGGTTTTTATTTTCGCCCACATCGGCTGGAAATGTGAAATAATCTTGAAGAGCCGTAAAACTACTACTACTACTACTACTACTAATAAATAAATCTACAGAACTAGTTTTTTTTTTCAGATGTCTATTTGTGGTATTATTCATATTTCTACTCCAAGCATAGATTGCCGGTACTGGTCGGGACCGCCTCAATGAGGCGCTTCCAACGAATACCTTTAATCTATGTTTTAGAGCAAAAATAAGAAAAATAATGTACACCCCTGTAAACCCCAGTTTTCTTGATATAAAGTGGGTTTATAGCGGCATTACCAGGACCTGTTGACCTGATGAAATTCATTTGGTTCACTTAATTATTTTCACATTGTTTCCTCATGGAAAAGTCAATTACTGAATTTCTTAACAGAAGCCTGGGTTTAGAGATTTTGCCTTAATTAAGAAGCGAAAAACTGCGTTAATTAGAAATAGCCCCACAACTCGTGCCTCTGCTGTCAAATGGAAAATGTAAGAGATCGTTTAGCAGAGATTACGAGACTTGCGTTAATTACAGAAATTTGGCCCGACCCCTTTGCTTCATTTCAAGCAATAAAATATGTTTAAACTACAGAAATCAACACATCACGAAAACACGCCTATATAAATTTGACCCCTTGAACCCCACTTTTATATAGTAAAACTGGGGTTTCCGGGGGTATACCTTATTTTTCTTATTTCTGCTCTAAAATATAGATTGTGGGTACTGGTTAGAACCGCCTCGATGAGGCGGTTCTAACGACTGCCTACAATCTATATTTTGAGCAGAAATAAGAAAAATATCACAATTTTTCATCATAAAATTTTCATTTTTTTTTTCGGCGATAAAGGTGGCAATGTATTTGTATAGGCGTGTTTGCGTAATGGTAAGGTCGATCCATGTCTTCGTAAGTATCTTTCGACTACAGCTGTTTGGTCATAAGTAACTGTGAGACAATAGTAGTTTTCGCGTCTTGAAACATTTTGTGATATAAAATGTTAGTATTTTCTTTTTAAATACCCAAATATAGATTGCAGCTGCTCTTAATACCTAAGAAGTATCCACAATCTATGTTTTTGAGCAAAAGAGTTTTTTTTTGGTACCTCTTTATAAACCTTTTTTTCGCTGTATGAAATTGGATTGACAAGGTTTTTCTATACACAGTTTGTTAATGTGATGGCAATCCGATATAAGGTTATGTTTCATTGTGCCGCAGAGTGCATTATTTCAAAACTCTGAAATTGTTGTAAATCTGTGATATTATTCTTAATAGGTTGTGGGAGCTCGTTAGGCGGTTCTAACGAGTACCCGCAACCTATGTCTTGGAGCAGAAATAAGAAAAACATTATATGCCCCTGTAAAACCCAAATTTCTCTATATGGAGTGGAGTTTGCGGGGATCTACACTACACGGAGTTGTTAACATGGTGTAACGAACGTGTTTGCAATTCATATATCAAATGAAATACTCTTTAAACTAGGTACAAGGCTAAAAGTTATAACAAATATGGAACTCTATTAAACATTTGGATCGATTTGTACTCCGGTGCAACTGCGTCAGAGAATTGGAGGCCCAGCAAACATTCAATTTAGTATGTACTCCAATGCAACCAGGTCACAGAACTGGGACCCTAGCAAATATTCATTTGAGTATGTAATACAATGCAACCAGGTCACAGAACTGAGACCCTAGCAAATATTCAGATCAGTGTGTACTCCAATGCAACCAGTTAACATAACTGGGACCCTAACAAATATTCAGCTTAGTTTGTACCCCAATGCAACCAGGTCAAAGAACTGACACTCTAGCATATATTCAGCTTAGTTTGTTCTCCAGTGCAACCAGGTCACAGAACTGGGGCCCTAGCAAATATTCAGCTTAGTTTGTACTCCAATGCAACCAGGTCACAGAACTTGGGCCCTAGGAAATATTCAGGTTAGTGTACACTCCAATGCAACCAGGTCACAGGACTTGGACACTAGCAAATATTCAGCTTAGTGTGCACTTGAATGCAATGAGGTCACAGAATTTAGGCCCTAGAAAATAATCAGATTAGTCTGTACTCCAATGCAACCGGGTCACAGAACTTGGACCCTAGCAAATATTCACCTAAGTATGTACTCCAATGCAACCAGGTCACAAAATTTAGGCCTAGCAAATATTCCGATAGTGTGTACTCCAATGCAATCAGGTCACAGAATTTGGTCCCTAGCAAATAATCAGTTTAAGCTGTACTCCATACAACCATGTCACAGAACTGGGACCCTGGCAAATATTCAGCTTAGTTTGTACTCCAGAGCAATCAGGTCACAGAACTGGGGCCCTAGCAAATATTCAGCTTAGTTTGTACTCCCGTGCAACCAGGTCACAGAACTGAGATCCTAGCAAATATGCAGCTAAGTTTGTACTACAATGCTACAAGTTACAGAACTGGGGCCCTAGCAAATATTCAGATCAGTGTGTACTCCAGTGAGACCAGTTCACATAACTGGGACCCTCGCAAATATTCAGTTTGTTTGTACCCAAATGCAACCAGGTCAAAGAACTGAGACCCTAGCAAATATTCAGCTTAGTTTGTACTCCAGTGCAACCAGGTCACAGAACTGGGACCCTAGCAAATATTCAGCTTAGTTTGTACTCCAGTGCAACCAGGTCACAGAACTGAGACCCTAGCAAATATTAAGATCAGTGTGTACCACAATGCAACCAGTTCACATAACTGGGACCCCAGCACATATTCAGCTTAGTTTGTACCCCAATGCAACCAGGTCAAAGAACCTAGACCCTACAAAATATTCAGCTTAGTTTGTACTCCAGTGCAGCCAGGTCACGGAACTGGGTCCCTAGCAAATATTCAGCTTAGTTTGTACTCCAGTGCAACTAGGTCACGGAACTGGGGCCCTAGAAATATTCAGCTTAGTTTATACTCCAATGCAACCAGGTCACAGAACTGGGGCTCTAGCAAATATTCAGCTTTGTGTGCACTCCAATGCAACCAGGTCACAGAACTTGGACACTGGCAAATATTCCGCTTAGTGTGTACTTATGCAATGAGGTCACAGAATTTAGGCCCTAGAAAATAATCAGATTAGTCTGTACTCCAATGCAACCGGGTCACAGAACATGGACCCTAGCAAATATTCACCTTAGTGTGTACTCCAATGCAATCAGGTCACAGAATTTGGTCCCTAGCAAATAATTAGCTTAAGCTGTACTCAGATGCAGTCAGGTCACAGAATTTGGTCCCTAGCAAATAATCAGTTTAAGCTGTACTCCATACAACCATGTCACAGAACCGGGGCCCTGGCAAATATTCAGCTTAGTTTGTACTCCAGTGCAACCAGATCACAGAACTGGGGCCCTAGCAAATATTCAGCTTAGTTTGTACTCCAGTGCAACCAGGTCACAGAACTGAGACCCTAGCAAATATTCAGTTTAGTATGTACTCCAATGCAACCAGATCACAGAACTGAGACCCTAGCAAATATTCAGATCAGTGTGTACTCCAATGCAACCAGTTCACATAACTGGGACCCTAGCAAATATTCAGCTTAGTTTGTATCCCAATGCAACCAGGTCAAAGAACTCGGACCCTAGCAAATATTCAGCTTAGTTTGTACTCCAGTGCAACCAGGTCACATAACTGGGGCCCTAGCGAATATTCAGCGTAGTTTGTACTCCAGTGCAACCAGGTCACAGAACTGTGGCCCTAGCAAATATTCAGCTTAGTTTGTACTCCAGTGCAACCAGGTCACAGAACTTGGGCCATAGCAAATATTCAGCTAAGTATGCACTCCAATGCAACCAGGTCACATAACTTGGACACTGGCAAATATTCAGCTTAGTGTGTACTTGAATGCAAAGAGGTCACATAATTCAGGCCCTAGAAAATAATCAGATTAGTCTGTACTCCAATGCAACCAGGTCACAGAACTTGGACCCTAGCAAATATTCACCTTAGTGTGTACTCCAATGCAACTAGGTCACAAAATTTGGGCCTAGCAAATATTCAGCTTAGTGTGTACTCCAATGCAATCAGGTCACAGAATTTGGTCCCTAGCAAATAATTAGCTTAAGCTGTACTCCAATGCAACCAGGTCACAGAATTTGCCCCCTAGCAAATAATCAGCTAAAGCTGTACTTCATACAACCAGGTCACAGAATTTGCCCCCTAGCAAATAATCAGCTTAAGCTGTACTTCATACAACCAGGTCACAGAACTGGGACCCTAGCAAATAATCAGCCCAGTTTGTACTCAAGAACAACCAGGTCACAGAACTGGGTTCCTAGCAAATATTCAGCCCAGTTTGTACTCAAGAGCAACCAGGTCACAGAACTGGGGTCCTAGCAAATATTCAGCGCAGTTTGTACTCCAGAGCAACCAGGTCACAGAACTGGGGCCCTAGCAAATATTCAGCCTAGTTTGTACTCCAGTGCAACCAGGTCACAGAACTGAGACCATAGCAAACATTCAGCTTAGTGTGTACTTCAATGCTACCAGGTCACAGAACTGAGTCCCTAGCAAATATTCAGCATAGTTTGTAGTCCAATGCAACCATGTCACAGAACTGAGACCCTAGCAAATATTCAGCTTAGTGTGTACTCCAGAGCAACCAGTTCACAGAACTGGTGCCCTAGCAAAAATTCAGCTTAGTTTGTACTCCAATGCAACCAGGTCACAGAACTGAGACCCTAGCAAATATTCAGCGCAGTTTATACTCCAGAGCAACCAGGTCATAGAACTGGGGCCCTAGCCAATATTCAGCTTAGTTTTTACTCCAGTGCAACCATGTCACAGAACTGAGACCCTATCAAATATTCAGCTCAGTTTGTACTCCAGAGCAACCAGGTCACAGAACTGGGGCCCTAGCAAATATTCAGCTTAGTTTGTACTCCAGTGCAACCAGGTCACAGAACTGGGACCCCAGCAAATATTCCGCGTAGTGTGTACTCCAATGCAACCAGATCACAGAACTGAGACCCCTGGCAAATAGTCAGATTAGTGTGTACACTAGTGCAACCAGATCACAGAACTGGAAGCCTAGCAAATATTTAGGTGATAGGAGGTTCTCCCTGTGACTGAGTCACAAAGCTTGAAACATAGCAAATATTCAGGTAAAAGTGTGTACTCCATGCATCCAGGTCACAGAACTGGGGCCCTAGTAACTATTCAGCCTTGTGTTTACTCCAGTGAAACCAGGTGACAGAACTGGGACCCTAGAAAATATTCAGAACACAGTGTGTACTCCATGCAACCAGGTCACAGAACTGGGACCTTAGCAATCATTCAGCTTAGTGTGTATTCCAATGCAACCAGGTCACAGAACTTGGACCCTAGCAGATATTCAGCTTAATGTGTACTCCAATGCAACCAGACCCTAGCAAATATTTAGGTAATAGTATACTCCATGCAAATGACCTTGGACCCTAGGAAATATTAAGCTTAGTGTGTACTCCAATGCAACCAGGTCAGATGGCTGGAACCTCAGTAATCAAATAAATAATCAGCTTGGTGTGTACTCCAATGCAATATGGTCACAGAACTGGAACTTCAGCAAATATTCAGTTTAGAGTGTAGTCCATTTTTTTATTGTTTTAAGTGGCAAGATTGACCATTGAACAAGGACAGGCCATTGGAATGCTTAGAGCTGGTGGCAGTCTGAAGATAGTATACTGTGCCGGAGTGTAGATATCCAGACCCTAGTGGAAATTTCAGCAGACAGGTAAAGTTTTAATCCTTAAGACGCCAAGAAAAACTACATCTGAAAATGCCATCTGCTTATGTCGTCTGCTGAATCTTTTTGCAAACTTTTCAAAATATTTTTTGCATACAGACAAACAGTGTGGACACTGATCTGGGTGCACACTGTTTGCAAAAACTAATTTAAAGTACTTGGCAGACGACAAAGCAGATGACAATTGTCATTGTTATGGTATGGGTTAATTTAGGCTGTGCTTTATGAGTCATTTTTGAGTCACTTATGAGTCAGTGGTGCAATTTCCAGTCATTGTTTATTTGTTTGAAGTGATATTTTACATCCCCGTCAACCTTATTTAGGTCATTTGGGGACATGGCTGACAATTTTTTCAGTAATTTTGCCCGTTGAAATGATATCTCAAGACCTACCATCCCAAAAAAAACAATTGGGCTTAGGGCAGGGGGGTCTGACTCACACCACTTTGCCTGGGCATACTCAAACCTAAACGGTTTACCAGTACTTATGTACAGTTTGTTTCAGCTCTGCGTAGAAACATCATACAGCCCAGTCTATTTTTCCAAGCTCCGATGGGCGGGGTTGAATTTCCAGCCATACCACTTGATACAGCCATTAAGGGTCCTGTCCAAGACATGCAGAGGGTGACCACTAGAATTAAAAAGAAAATCGACTAAGGACCATACATCTTTAAGATAACCGGCCATGAGGACCACTGCTACCACGATAGGGGATCATTATCACCATATCAGTGCACAGACTGTCACCAACAGGCTGAGACATCATGGCAGATGCCCACATCAATCTTACATTGGTCCACAGTATTTCCCAGACACAGCCCGGTCTTGTCCAGACTTTCGGATGAGTCTTTTAACCCAGGTCCTGCCTCCGTATGATCTAAGCTGTTGGTGGGAGGTAAAACTCAAACACTCACTCACTCATTCCCAGACACAGATGTACCAGACTGCATTTGTGTATGGTACACATTAGATTGCAGGCAAGGCCTTTTCTAAGATGGATCAAGATTCACCCTGGCTAGATCTGATCAATGTGTTTACATTTACCACCGTTTCGCCAAGCATTACAGTGACGCTTGCATCAAAGCAGCTGTTAGGATTCATGGGTGGTCGGTTATGTTGTGGGCAAGCATTAGTCATGGCAGAAAGAATGGTACAACTGACAATGCAGTATCTGCAGGCAAAAATATGGATGTTATGCACCCAGACTTAGGGTCTAGCTATTTCATGTTTGGGTTTCTTTCCATTTGGTGTCACTGCAGGGAGCTGTGGGTTAATTGTATAAATTCCTGATCATTACCTTCACTTCTATTTTGTCTCCTACACAGCAGGTATGGGATGTGCTTGGCTTGACAGATGTATTCCAGCCATACACTTGCGACACAGCCATACACTTTCGACATTGCAGCAAGGGCTAGTGCAAGAGTGGAACAATATTCCATCAAAGGGATAAGTCGGTATTACTCCTCAATGAGATTACGCTGCCGTGCTGTTACAAAACTTGCTGGAGGCCTAATGAGATGATGAAACCATCCTCGGTGATGTGTTTGTGACATTCTGTTGTAATCTGAATGAATAAGGTCCCATAAATTCGCGTGTAAATTTCAGACAAAATTTGTCAGTTGGATCCAACTTTCATCAAATGCTGTCAGAAATAAATGATTTTGCCGTCTCTGTTGCATTTGCAGTTTCGTCTAGTATAGTTACTGTAACTCTTAAGACATTAACTTTAACCCATTTGGTACCAGAAACCCCAAAGCGGGCAGCCTGGCAAACAGTGCAGGCCCAGATCAGACGCCGCAGAACGCGGCGTCTGATCAGGGCCTCCACTGTTTGCTAAAAGTTCGGCCATTTTCCAAATAAATTTTGATGAAAACACAACCTGACGCCTCTACATTTTGAAATTGACTCCTGCTATATATAAGGAGGAAGATTCCATTTGGTACAATAAGGGTCAATATCAAGCATACTGTTTTATCTGGAGTTCATTAATCAGACCTATTTCGATTTGAACAACCATTTAGCAGTAGATATCAAAGACCTGTTTCATGTGAACGAGTCCATGAAATGAACACCCACTAAAGCCCACTTTATAAAAAGAAATGTGGGGTTTACAGGGGTATACAAACATATGATGCAGGATCTGATGGTATGCCAAGGCTTGACAAAATCATCTTCTGCAACTTTGTGGAGCAAAGAACATAAATGTGTGAATGGTGGTGTTAACCAAGAAGAAAGAGACATACAGAGAGAGACAGAGATTGTGTGATGTGTTGTGGGCCTGCAGCAAGTGTGTGTCTAATTCTAACACAGCGCGCCTATATAGGCAGTGGAAAATAACTGTGTTTTATTCTACAACAAATCACGACAAGGAAGAGCGTGACGAATGACGTCATTGAAAACTAGCTTTCAACAATTTTTCAGTCATATCACAACGGTGTCTGGTTGCGACAGGGAGCTCAATGCTCACTTTTATAGTGCTGCCTCACTGAAGTATCATGTCCCAGACACATTACATGATACCACACCCAGTCACATTATCCTGACACTGGGTCGACCAGTCCTAGCTCTACCCCATAATCTGAGTGCCAAGCGAGGAGCAGCTAGTACCATTTTTAACGACTTTGGTATGTCGTGGCCAGGGATTGAACCTGTGACCTCCCGTTCCCCGGAACGAACACTCTACCAACTGAGCTATCGGGGCCGTTACAGTGTGAGTGTACATTGTTCTTTGATATTTGTAAATATTTGTTCATAGTTCTGTAAGATAGTATAGAGGGCCTCATGGAAGATTAGCTGTTGCTAAATGTGTCACCCTCTGAAAATAAAGTCTTTTATTATTATTATTATTATTATTATTAGAATCGAAATAGATCAGCTCTAGTTTGTAATTTGTTGAGTTATAAATCACAGTTTGTCGGTCAGTTGTAAGTGGACAAATCACGTGTGCTATGCACTCGTGATTTGATCTACTTTACAACTGACCTCCAAACTGTGATTTATTACTCAACAAATCACAGTTAGAGCTGATCTTTTTCTTAAATACAATGTAATTTTTTAACATTGGTAGAAATGAAAAACAAACTTATTTTTACTTTACATATTTTTATTGCATGATTTTGTAAGATTCAATATAAAACAAGTAAGCAACACCCAGAAGGCAGTTGTTCAAAGCACTTTTACTGTGTTTCAATCAAACTGTCTTTCTTTGTGAAGTACCAGTACTCTCCCAGTGAACAACAATGTTAGGTCCCAATAGCTCAGTGATAGAGCATTCACTTCGGGATAGCGATGTTGCTGGTTTGATACCCTGATATGCTATACCACAGGCATAAAAAGTGAAGCTAGGAGTTACCATGACTGACACTTGCATTTTCAATGGGATTCAATTACAAGAGGGCCAAGATAACCCTGAATTGCTCATAGGAGTTGTCATTTAAGTTGTTTCTATTTTTAGCTCTAGTTGCTCATCAGAGCAAAACCATTATAGCAATTTTGGTAGTTGATCACCTTAGCAACATTCCTGTGAAGTTTAAATGAAATTGGACCAAAGGAGCTTTTAAAGGTTTGACTATTTTTAGCTCTGTCAGCCATTTTGTTCATTGGAGCAGAACCATTTTAGCTTTTTTTAAAGAGGGTCATCCAAGCATCAATCCCATGAAGTTTGATTTGTCTGTTTGTTTGATTTGAGGTTTAATGTCCCCGTCAACACTGCATAGGTCATTTTGGAGATGTTGCTTCCAATTTTGTGGGACTTTTACCCACCACTGAGATGAAATGACATCTCAAGCCCTGTCACCCAATGAAACCAATAGGGTTTATAAGCATCGACAGTCCGACTCACACCACTTTACCTGGGCAGGGCGGGTTACCAGTAATTGTGTGCGGTTGGATTTCAGCTCTGCGTGGAAGCATCATGCAGCCAATCTTTTTCTTTCAAGCCCCGATGGGCGTGGGCCATGAAGTTTGAATGAAACTGAACCAAATAGGAGAAATTAGCATCTAAAGGTTTTTCTATTTTTAGCTTTGGCAGCCATCTTGTTCACTGGAGCAAAACCATTTTAACTTCTTTGGTGGAGAGCCACATAAGCAACATTCCTGTTAAGTCTGAATGAAATTGGACCAAAGGTAAAGGAGATGTTGTCACTCGAAAGTGTTTTCCATATTCAGCTGTGGTGGCCATCTTATTCATCAGAGTGGAACTATTTTAGCTATTTTGGTAGGGGGTCACACAGGCAACATTCCTGTGATGCTTGAATCAAACTGACCCATGTGTTTAAGAGGAGTTCACATTTAAATCAAATTGTTGACAAAGCACAAGGGACATACCTCCCCATGAGCACTTTGTGCTCAGTTGAGCTTAAAGAAACAAGAAGCTCTGACCAGGATGAGAAAAGACAAGTTTTGAAGATTTTGTTTGTTTGTATTTGGAGTTTAACGGCCCAGTCAACACTAATTAGGTCATTTTTGAGCCGGTCAGTTAACCTATCCACACTTTCCTGGGCAGGCTTTTACGTAAGCGGTTAACCAGTACAGTGCACATTCTTTCGCCAGAAACTGACAACTGCCCTTCTTGAATCAGCGGAAGGGACAAGTTTTGAAGAAAAACAAAAGTTAGCCTGAACAGGGATATTTCACACAAGTAAGACTGTTTTGAACAACTTGACCTCAGGGATGTTTCTTTTGAGCACTAACATATACCACATCATGAGAAAACTTAAACCTCAGACCAAAATCATAGAATCAATCTGCAATTGTGGATAAAGATAATGGGTTGCACAAACAGAAAAACATCCAGCTGAGTCTCCACTTCACTGAATGTAGGTCCTTTATTCAATTATCAAGAGTAACAGTGCTTATTAATACGGCATGTTGAAATCAACCAATAATAACTGAATTCAACCCAAATAACAGGGTGCAGTTGATCAAAATTAACAATGCCATTATTTTACAACACATTACTACCTTGATAATTAAATAAGATTTATTTATGTTGTTGTTTGTTACTTACTGTGTGTATCACTTGTGTCTTTTAATTTTGGATGGCCATATGGCCATTTTGTGGGAAAGTAACTGTCCATATGGCCTTCCTTTGTTTAGGTTTCCATTATGGTCTGGTCGCTTAATGTTTGTATTTCTTTCCCTTTGGTGTCTTTTATGGATGGAGTAAGTTAATTGTATCAATTCCTGATCTTTGTTTTACTTCTACCTTATACAGTAATATTTTTGCTGAAAAAATGTTAAGTACCGGTAGCTTTTGCAAATGCAGAAGCTAAATACTTTTTTCAGCGCACATACCACCATGTAGCATCAGAGAAACTGAAGGAACGCAGAGAATTCAGTGATAATTTTCCCTACTCTACATGTATGTTGTGGATATGTTAGGACTGCCTCATTAGGATTGCCTCAAGGAGGCAATTCTAAAAAGTATCCACAATACAGATTTTAAAGAAGAATAATAAAAAGGCTATTCTTTATTTATCCATTACTTCCCTTTTACGGGCCCTGCCCATTAGGGCTGGGAGAAATAGACTGGGCTGCATGATGCTTCCATGTAGAACTGAAAATGACTGCACTTGAGTACTGGTTAACTACTTAGAGGGCCTTAGCATGCCCAGGCAAAGCGGTGCCTGTCAGATCAGCCCTACATATAAATCCTTTTGATTTATTAGGGCAGCGGACTTAAAATGTCATTTCATCTCAATGTCAAGTAAAAGTCCCACAAAATTGGAAGCAATGTCTCCAAAATGACCTAACTAGTGTTGGCGGGGATGTCAAAACCACAATTCCAACGAAGTCCCCTTTTCCGGAGCTATGTAATAACTGAACAGTGGCACGAGACTACTGTTTACTTTTGATGTGGCTCAGTGGGATATTGCACATAAATACAAGATTAACATTACATATCACAGACATTACAATCTTAATAAATTCATCCCTGGGTTTCTCAAATGGACTCTTCCATATCAAGAAAACACACCTATATAATTATGACCCCCACCCCTTGAACCCCACTTTTATATAGTAAAACTGGGGTTTATAAGGTTAAGCTTATTTCAATTATTTCTGATCTAAAATATAGACTGTGGGTACTCATTAGGTGATAAGGCGGTCCCACCCACAATCTAAATTTTGAGCAGAAATAAGAACAAATTTTCACAAGTTCTCATTTTAAAATCTTCATTTTATCGGCGGTAAAATTTACAATGTATTTGTATAGGCGTGTTTTCATAAAGAGGTTTGAATTTGAACATGTTCATTCTTGTAAGTAGGCAGTTTAATCAAAACCATTATCAGGATTCTGACAAGACAGCTCATTATAAGCCCTAATAGGCTGTCTCATCTGGGTCTACATTTCTTTCCATAAGTCCTTGTTCTAGGCCCTGTTGTTCAAAGGATCACATGCTTAAAGGCATTTATTCTTGATTATTGAAGACTATCATTTCAATACATAATATTATATAGCCAGTAAGCCCTCAGTGCTGACTGAAGAGAAATCCTCTGTCTTCAACAGGTAAGGGGCCTCCTTCGGGTAAATAGAAGCCTCCGTGGTCGAGTGGTTACACTACTCGCCTTGTAAACCAGGGGTCGCAGGTTCGATCCCGGGCTTCTCCAGACTTTCGGATGAGTCTTTAAACCGAGGTCCCGTCTCCGTATGACCTTAGCTGTTGGTGGGACGTAAAACTGAAACACTCACTCACTCACTCCTTGGGGTAAATCAATAGCTTACTAACTATTGTTGAATCCCCCGACTGAGGCACATAAGGGAAAAATCAAGAATGGACATTCTTGATTTTTCCCTTATGTGCCTCAGTCGGGGGATTCAACAAGAGCTACCAATCACCCTATTAATGGCCGCCTTTGATCTGCTACAGAGAGTATATCACAGTGGACAATAAAACAATTATGAAAACAGTGTGTCCTTCTGTCTAAGAATAAATGCCTTTAATAAGCTTGTTGGTGGTCAAACTGTTAACAGTTCTAGTGAGTACAATAATTGATTCAGTGGTATTTTTTGCTGAAAAAAATGTGAGCAGCTTTTGCATTTGCAAAAGCTGCTCATATTTTTTTTTCAGCAAAAGCTCAATTTATCTGACATACTGAATGAAACTTAACGATATGTTAACTTACGACTTCATTAGTTTTGAACAACTGGCCCCAGATGTACAGGGTTGAAAAGGTAAAACAAAGGTAGCATCACTGTTTATGACAACAAATCAGTCCTAATAATAACATACACTCAAACTGCCCCTGCCCATAGGGGCTTGAAGAAATATATGGGCTGCATGATGCTTCCACGCAGAGCTGAAATCGACCCGCACACTAGTACTAGTAAACCGCTTAGAGGATCTAAGCCTGTCCAGGAATCGGGGTGCGAGGGGGACCGTCCATGCTAATAAACCCTATTGGTTTTATTGGGCGACAGGGCTTGAGATGTCATTTCATCTCATTGTCGGGTAAAAGTCCCACAAAATTGGAAGCAACGTCTCCAAAATGATCTTTACAGTGTTGACGGGGACGTTAAACCTCAAATCAAACAAACAAACAAACATACACTAAAAAGTCTGCTATATTAGGACTAAATCTGCAGTTGAAAGATACTTGAGATTTCAGTTATTCTTTCCTTGTTGTTCCTACAACCAGTGTCTCCCAATGTGAGACCACCTTTGGGGCTGTTCAAAAGTGGTCTTTAAGACCACTTTTGAACAGTCCCAAAGGTGGTCTTAATATAGGAATTTTACTGTACATATAATATAAACAAAATAATCAACTTTATTTATAGAGTAACACATTTAGTAAACTAGTATACTGATCTATCATGTGCCCCTCTTTTTTATTCCTGGGTGGAAACCAGTACTAAGCAATGTGGAGTCTCTTGCTCAAGGAAATAACACTTGATGTTAGTGGGGATTGAACACTGTACCTCACCATCTTGAGTTTGATGCTTTGAAGTTTTACCACTGCACCACAGCACTCCACGTTACAAGTGACAACAAGTCTTTGAACATTTGCACAGTCTGATCAGTCTTTGCTTTGAGCTATAAGGATGGCAATAAACCCAATGCATTTTGATGCTGACAAGGAAGGCTATCAGGGTTTACACTGCTTGTGTGGTACCCTATCCATTGGGGCTAGGAAAACAGATTGGGCTGCATGGTGCTTCTGCGCAGAGCTGAAACCGACCGAACTTGTGAACTGGTAAATTGCTTAGAAGGTCTGAGCCTGCCCAGGAAAAGTAGTGCTCCTTAAAGGTTTCTTTGGGCAGTGGGGCTTGAGACATTGCATCTCACAGGTGGGTAAATTGGAAGCAACATCTTTAAACTGACCTAGTGCTGACATGGTCAAAAAACCTCAACACAAACAAGATGGCCCAATGGCCCTATATCGTTCACCTGTGTACCAGAAAATTATTAGTGTTGATGACCACTTGACATTGCTACACTAAATATCTAAGCTCTGGGCTTTATGGCTTCGGTGAAGAAGATTTTGGAAGCTTTTTTCCATTATAAGTCTAAAGGAGCTAAGGGGCCCCAGGGTGTGGCCCATTTGGATCCCAGGGGCAGGGTTAGCAGGATTTATGTAGGTGACTATTTTATGTTGCTAGATACTAAATATCTAAGCTCTGTGCTTCACAGTTTCAGAGAAGAAAATTGTTGAAGCTTTTCTCCATTATGAGTCTATGGGAGCTAAGGGGGTCCCAGGGCGTGGCCCAATTGGACCCCAGTGGCATGATTGGCAGGATTTATGTAGGTGACCACTTGCCATTGCTACATGCTAAATAGCTCTGGGCCCTGTGGTTTCTGGAGAAGATTTTTGAAGCTTTTTTTCTACTATGAATCATGGGAGCTAAGGGGCCCTGGGGTGTGGCCAATTTGGATCCCAGGGGCATGATTGGCAGGATTTATGTAGGTGACCACTTGACATTGTTACAAGCTAATTATCTAAGCTCTGGGCCCTGTGGTTTCAGAGAAGATTTTTAAAATTGTTCCCATTATAAGTCTATGGGAGCTATATGTTGCCATGGCAACCAGAATTCCAATCTGATCAGTCCAAAAACCTTATGCAGCCTTTCCCCCCTACCTGATGATGCTTCACATGAAGTTTGATCAAGATTGGCCATGTGGTATTAGAGATATACTTATTTGAAATTGTTTACGGACACATGCACGGACGGATGCACGCACGCACGACGGACAAAATGTGATCACAAAAGCTCACCTTGTCACTACGTTACAGGTGAGCTAACAAAACTACAATGATTGCCACATATCAGGTAGTAAATTATACTTGTTCAACTTTTAGTGCATGAATAGCAAGGAGCTGAGGTGGCCAAATACCTGGGATAATTACAGTACTTTGACAGTTGGTATGTAGGCTGTGAACAGTCCAGTAACACACAAGAAATGTCCTCGTCACCCATACAACATATACTTATAGCAATGTCAGATGACTTACTGAACTTATGTAACTTATATTCAGCTTATTTACTAGATCAGGAAGTAACCCAGCAGGCACACAATATTACTGCAGGGTAACACAGAACTAATGTTGTTTAAAAAATAGATCAGCTCTATCAGTGATTTGTTGAGTAATAAATCACTGTTTGGAGGTCAGCTGTAAGGTAGATTAAATCACGAGCACAAATGATTTATCTACTTACAACTGAACAACAAACTGATATATTACTCAACAGATCACGCAATAGAGTTGATCTATTTCGATTCTAACACACTAGAAGTCGACTAAATGCTGTTGTTTCCTTCATATTCTCTCAACTTTCTTCCATTGTTTGAAGAAATCCAGCCAACATGTTTGACTGTAACACATACATTTACCTGTTTTTGTAATGCACTTGATGTGTGAAGAAGACGTTAATCCGACTTACGTTGAGGAAACAATCCACCCAGTAAGCATTCTACATAAATCTACAGCGGGCCGTTAGCGGCCCGTCAGGGTAGCTGACGGGCCGCTAACGGCCCGCTGTAGATTTATGTAGAATGCTAGCAGGGCATGAGGTCGCAAAACTTCATAAAACGGCGGCTCTTCATGTTACCATTTTTCACCTAATGATTTGTCACTCAATATATCACTGTTGATTTAACGCTGAATTCTTACACTGGTCATCTATAAACGACCAGTGTAAGAATTCAGCGTTAAATCAACAGTGCATGACTGTGTAAGCAAATATACAGCTGTTTGGTTTTTCCGTGACAACTAAAATTTCTTCTTTTTACTGTATTTCGTATTAGGATAGGCAGGCCTGAGCAAACAGTGTAAACCCAGGATGCCATGGAACATGGTGTCTCATCAGTCTTCACCGTTTGCCACTCATCCAGCTATTTTTAGATGCAACATGGGATAGTCAGTTGCACTTGCTCAAAATTTACAACAAGTGTGGTAAGGAGTCGAGATGTCCTGATATTTACATTGCTGGGTAAATACCATCTGATGAAACATTGCATATCTAAACCTAAAAGCACCAATCATGGGTTGCAGATGGTATTTTGTTTATTTGAATTGATGTTTAACATCCCTATTAACAATAGGTCATTTTGGAGATGTTGCTTCCAATTTTTAGGGACTTTCACCAGACATTGAGATGAAATGACATCTCAAGCCCTGCCGCCCAATGAAACCAAAAGGGGTTTATGCATGGTATGTCTGACTCGCATCACTTTTATTGGGCAAACTTAGTCCTTCTAGGCAGTTTACCAGTAGTTTCAGCTCTGTGTGGAAGCACCATGCAGCCCATTCTATTTATCCTAGCCCTGATGGAAAGGGGCCTAACAGATGGCATTTTGAACTTTTTACTTCTAATAAGGCTTGACATTGCATGTGAATTGTCTGCCATAATGTGTAGAAGTCCGTGAAATGAACACCTCCTAAACCCCACTTTTTATAGAGAAAACTCGAGTTTACGGGGGTATACATTATTTTTCTTATTTTGGCTCCAAGACAAAGGTTGTGGGTACTCGTTAGAACTGCCTCATTGAGGCAGTTCTAATGACCACACACAACCTGTGTTTGCAGTATAAATAAGAAAAAAAAATAATTGATTTTTATTAGAAAAGTATACATTTTGGAGATGTGAAAAAATGCACTATGTCGCATGGGTGTGTTATTGTTTTGTAAATGATGATTCCATGAGATGTCAAGCTTTATTTTCTCTGAAAAATACAAGAAAAAAAACAAACAAACAAACAAAAACAAAACAAAGCAAAAACACAATAACTTATTGAACAGAATATCAATGTGCCAGTAAATAAACAGTGATTTATCGCTCAGTTCAGTAAAAAGATCTCACGAACTATATAACAAACTCTAAGTAACTTAACCGTTACAATATTATTATGCAATGTTATTGTTGAAACTACACATTATTTTATCGATCTTGATTTCTTATATTATCCCCACATTAATCCCTGCTGTAAGTCCCAGGTTGGTATTTAGCTGTATCCATTCTCATCAACCCACATACCTGTCATCTCTCTGCCATCTTCAGTAGCACAGTGGCATCTGTTGAATATTTCCATTTCAGTCTTAAATGTAACCATTGCTTTGGGGAGCATATAATAATGGTAGAAAGACAGAACTGCCTAAGCAAACAGTTGAGACCCAGATCAGACTGCTCCTATGAGAAGTCTGATCTGAGTCTCGACTGTTTTCCCATTACATAGGCACTTCTAACCTCACCAGTCTAGTTAGCCTACGCTAGAATGGATTCATTGTTAAGCAGTTACAAATTTGACACAAATGCACTGTTTTGAACCAGTCTAGTTAGCCTATGCTAGAATGGATTCAATTTTAAACAGTTAAAAGTTTGACACAAATGCACTGTTTTGAACCAGTCTAGTTAGCTTATGCTAGAATGGATTCAATTTTAAACAGTTAAAAGTTTGACACAAATGCACTGTTTTGAACCAGTCTAGTTAGCTTATGCTAGAATGCATTCATTTTCAAGCAGTTACAAGTTTGACACAAATGCACTGTTCTGAACAAGTCTAGTTAGCCTTTTAAGCAGTTAAAAAGTTTGACACAAATGCACTGCGTTGAGCCCAGTCTAGTTAGCCTATGCTAGAATGGATTCATTTTCAAGCAGTTACAAGTTTGACACAAATGCAGTTTTGAACCAGTCTAGCTAGCCTCTGCTAGAATGGATTCATTTTCAAGCAGTTACAGCCACACCCAGTTGGACACAACTGTTCAGTTTTAAACCAGTCTAATAGATGTTTAGTATGTCCACCGTGTCCACAGTTCAAACAGAAATTGGAAGCACCTGAAACAGAAGAGAAGCATTATGATAACACACCCGTAAGACACAGTGCATTTTTCACATCTTCAAAATGGCTTTTTTTCTGATGAAAATCTGTGATATTTTTCTTATTTTTACTCCAAACATAGGTTGTGGGTGCTCGTTAGAACCGCCTCATTGAGGCAGTTCAAACGAGTACCCACAACCTATGTCTTGGAGCAGAAATAAGAAAAACTAGAATTTGTTTTTCTACAAAAACACAGATGTCTCCCCCGTTTTTGACCTCTAAGTATAACCTTGACATTGGAGGTATTGAGCCGGGTCTTGTGTGCAACACATCATCTAATGAAGATAAACATTTCTGCAAAGTAACTTTAAAAATGTTCAAAAAATTTCAAAGGGCAATAACTCTTGAAAGGGGCATAATCCGGATGAGAAAAAAATATGCGTCAGCTTATTTTCCATTAGGAATGCATATATGAAATTTCAAAACCATAGCATACACAGTTCTAAAGTTATGCTATGCATCCCTTTTAGCATTCATTACAATGGGCACAAATTACCAAAATGACAAAGGGCCATAACTCACAAAGTATTTTTCAGAATTTTGTCAAAAGTTAATCAGTTCATATACTCATCACCATCAATATACTCAACAACTTTCAAGGCTCTAGCTCCAATAGTGTTTGAGAAATTTTGCTGACAAGATTTTCTTGAAAAAATTTCAAAGGGCAATAACTCTTGAAAGGGGCATAATCCGGATGAGAAAAAAAATACGAGTCAGCTAATTTTCCATGAGGAATCCATATATGAAATTTCAAAACCCTAGCATACACGGTTCTAAAGTTATGCTATGCATCACTTTTAGCATACATTACAATGGGCACAAATTTCCAAAATGACAAAGGGCCATAACTCACAAAGTATTTTTCAGAATTTTGTCAAAAGTTAAACAGTTCATCTACTCATCACCACCAATATATTCATCAATTTTCAAGGCTCTAGCTCCAATAGTTTTTGAGATATCTTGCTGACAAGATTTTATTAAAAAAATTTCAAAGGGCAATAATTCTTGAAAGGGGCACAATCCGGACGAGAAAAAAAATACGCGTCAGCTAATTTTCCATGAGAAATCCATATATGAAATTTCAAAACCCTAGCATACACGGTTCTAAAGTTATGCTATGCATCACTTTTAGCATACATTACAATGGGCACAAATTACCCAAATGACAAAGGGCCGTAACTCACAGAGTATTTTTCGGATTTTTGTAAAAAGTTAATCAGTTCATCTACTCATCACCACCAATATATTCACCAACTTTCAAGGCTCTAGCTCCAATAGTTTTTGAGATATCTTGCTGACAAGATTTTATTAAAAAAAATTCAAAGGGCAATAACTCTTGAAGGGGGCATAATCCGGACGAGAAAAAAAAATACGCGTCAGCTAATTTTCCATGAGGAATCCATATATGAAATTTCAAAACCCTAGCATACACGGTTCTTTAGTTATGCTATGCATCAAAAGTGTAACGGACAGACGAATGGACAAACGAACCAGAACCAATATGCCCCTCCAACTTTTTCAAAGTTGGAGGCATAAAAAGGCCCCTTTTTGTTCTTTTACCTCTTAGTACGACCTTGACATTTGAGGTACCAACTTGGGTCATGCACGCAACACATTGTCTTATGGTGGTTAACATTTCTGCCAAGTAATTTCAAAATCCATCTAAAAATAAGAAAGTTATTGACAGAACACAAAAAAGGCCCCTTTTTTACCTTTAACCTCTATGTATGACCTTGACCTTTCAGGTACCAAACTGGGTCATGCGTCCAACACATCATCTCATGGTGTTTAACATTTCTGCCAAGCAATTTCAAAATCCATCTAAAAATAAGAAAGTTATTGACCAAACACCAAAAAAAAGGCCCCTTTTTTTACTTTTGACCTCTATGTATGACCTTGACACTTGAGGTATCAAACTGAATCATGCATGCAACACATCGTCTCATGAAAGTTAACATTTTTGCCAAGTAACTTCAAATTCTATCTAAAAATAAGCAAGTTATTGACAAAACCGGAAAAAAGGCCCCTTTTTTACCTTTGACCTCTAAGTATGACCTTGACCTTTGAGGTACCAACCTGGGTCATGCACGTAACACATCGTCTTAAATTGGTTAACATTTCTGCCAAGTGATTTCACAATCCATCTTAAAATAAGAAAGTTATTGACAAAACACGAAAAAAAGGCCCCTTTTTTGACCTTTGACCTCTAAGTATGACCTTGACCTTCGAGGTACTGACCTGCCTGATGCACACCACACATCATCTCATGGTGGTTAATATTTCTGCCAAGTAATTTTAAAATTCATCTCAAAATAAGAAAGTTATTGACAAAACACGAAAAAAAGGCCCCTTTTTTGACCTTTGACCTCTAAGTATGACCTTGACCTTCGAGGTACTGACCTGCCTGATGCACACCACACATCGTCTCATGGTGGTTAATATTTCTGCCAAGTAATTTTAAAATTCATCTCAAAATAAGAAAGTTATTGACCAAATACGAAAAAAAGGCCCCTTTTTTGACCTTTGACCTCTAAGTATGACCTTGACCTTTGAGGTACCGACCTGATTCATGAGCACCACACATCGTCTTATGGTTGTTAATATTTCTGCCAAGTAATTTTAAAATCCATCTGAAAATAAGAAAGTTATTGACCGGACACGTTTTGCCCATACATATATACATACCAACAAACTTCCAAGGGAGATAATTCAAAAAGTATAAATGCGAGAGTTATAGTTCTTGCGCACTGCACGTCGTCTAATGCTGATTTATATTTATACTAAGTTTCATGACGATAGCTCCAACGGTTTTTAAGTTATAGAGCGGACACGAATGTGTGACAGACAGACAGACGGACAGACGGACAGACAGACAGACGGACAGACAGACAGACGCCCGGGGGAAAAACAATATGTCTCTCCGAAAAAAATTTTTTCGGGGGAGACATTATAATGTATACCCCCTTAAACCCCAGTTTTCTCTATATAAAGCGGGGTTTAGTGGGGTGGGGGTCTTCATTTCACCAGCTTTTTCACATGATGGATACAGGATTTATTTAAGTTGGTTTGCTAGGTGCCTTGGAAGAGATTGTGGCATTGTCTGTGTATTCAAACTGCGAAAAATGGTCCTGGACTGAGAAAACGGCTATTTCTTTTAAGCCTTAAAGTCCTGTATTTTATGCAAAAAATGTGATTCCTGATCAGACAGCACGTCACAGCACATGAGCTATTTCAATGTTTTACAGATAACTTTCTATATACAGCACTCTGATGTCACAGTGACAAGAATAGCACGGATATGCATAACTGTTGCTTGGATTTTGTACAAATCCATGACAGTAACTTGGACTTCAGAAACGCAAAGCTACTATGTTGAGTAACCCGTCTTTTTGCAACTGTGTGTAAAATTACATGGAAAGTTCTTCTGAAACATCTTCAAAATAAGTATGATTATCATTTTATTGTATTCAGTATCATAAAATCACTGCATCATTTTAACAAGTCTGTGTAACTGGTGCCCTTGAAATCCCACTTTAACCCAGTTAGTACCACATAGAATTTTCCTCCTTATGTACAGCAAAATGTCATGTTATCCATAAAATTTATTTGAAAAATGGCTAAACATATATATGATTACAACAGGAGCAAAACTAACAAACACTCATCTTTAATATAACACACTGGAATGCCAGCCATTTGCATGTGTCACACTTAGCGCCCCTCACATGATTACCACAGGAGCGAAACTTCATAACAAACACTCACCTTTTATTCCTGTGTGACATATAACACACTGGAATGCCAGCCATTTGCATGCGTCACACTTAGCACCTCTAACATGATTACTACAGGAGCTAAACCTCACAACAAACACTCACCTTTAATACCTGTGTGACATATAACACACTGGAATGCCAGCCATTTACATGTGTCACACTTAGCACCTCTCACATGGTTTCCACAGTAATTACACTTTACACCAAATTCTGTAAGAAAAAAATATTTGAGCCAGCGCACGACAAAACCTACAAGAAGACTCAGATCATGCTACACATCCATAATGTCTAATCAGAGACCTCTCTTGTTGCATGAAGGAGCACTGGGCCCTCAGCTATCCTTAGAGTGCACAACGAAAACTCTGATCAGACTGCGCAGGCTGATCCGAGTCTTCGTTGGGTGCACATGTCTTTTTGTAGGTTTTGTCATGTGCTGGGTCATTTAATAATAATAATAATCAACCTTATTCATAGAGGGTAACACATTTAGTACTAGTATTAATCTTCCAAACTTTCGGATGAGTCTTTAAACTGAGATCCTGTCTCCATACAACCTTAGCTGTTGGTAAGACGTAAAACACAAACTCACTCACTCATTCACTAATCTTCCATGTGGCGCTCTTTTCCTGGGTAGGAACCAGCACTAAGCAATTTTGATAAAGTCTCTTGCTCAAGGAAACAGTACTTGGTGCTTGCGGGGATCAAATTAGCGACCTCTCGATTTCAAATCCAATGCTTTACCACTGCACCAAAGCGCTCAAACAGCGCTCTACTTTTTTGTTTAAATGAGAGTCACTACTGCCAAGTATTTGAAAATATGTTGCCGAAAATATGAGTGCAAAGTAGAAGTAAAACAAAGATCAGGAATTGATACAATTAACTTACTCCACCCATAAAAGACACCAAAGGGAAAGAAATACAAACATTATGCGACAAGACCATAATGGAAACCTAAACAAAGGAAGGCCATAAGGACAGTTACTTTCCCACAAAATGGCCATATGGCCATCCAAAATAAAAAGACAAAAGTTATACACACAGTAAGTAACAAACAACAACATAAATAAATCGCCACAGAAGAGCCACCTTGGAACGGTCAGTGGAAGATTTCCACTGGGGGCTTAAATCGATTTTACGTGGCCACAATCCTCGCCCTTACTTCTGTCGCGATTTAGACAAATAATTTGTTCAGTCCGCATGAAGGCCTCCTAACTCATCAGTGCAACATCTCAGTGAACACAAAAATCAAAGAACCACAGAGGTGAGACAACGGTGAGGACTCGACAGCAAGAAACCACTGAAATGCTGGAGCAAAAGAAAACCAACAGTTAGACTCCGATGGGCCCAACCAGAGACAGAGCATCAGGCACCAACCAACATTACCTTGAATTAGATCTCTCTAATTCTCAATAAGCCTTTACGTTGGAGCCGTCATAGAATCTGAGGCCTGACCCACCGGCGTGCAATTAAAGAGGGAAGCAAAGTTGCCAACCGTGATTGGGTTAACTACCATGCATGCAGTCTGTCGTATAATATCCATGTTGTACCCAATCTTTTTATATTGAAGAATGATTTTACGAAATTGGGTGCTGAAGTCATTGCGGTTATATATTTTTCTGAATTTATATACTGAGTCACCATAAAATTCGGGTTCCGATAGACCTTGTTGCAGAAGAGATTTAAGTCCAATATTGAATTTTGAAATTAAATCAGAATGGCGTCTATAAAATTTTGAAAAGGCTTTGTGTAGTATATGGTACCGATAACCCTGATTAAGGAGTTTAGCCGTTAATAATTTATTACAAGTGTTGAAGTCGGTTACATGACTACACACTCTAGCAAATCAAATTAATTGTGAAATATAAACGCCATAGGATGGCGCACGAGGAACATCACCATCCAAAAAAGGAAAATTTACAATCTCAAAATCAAAGTCTGGTTTGGGAGATCTCTGTTTTACAAGCAATTATTATGAATCAGTGTCCAGTTGTTCAAATCATCATTAGTTTAAGAGCTCGTTAGTGGTGAAATTGTTAACTGTTCTAGCAAGTACAATATCTAACAGTGTTATTTTTGCTGAAAAGTCACAGCAGCTTTTAAAAGCTGCTCTCTTAAAAGCTGCTCTCATTTTTGTCAGCAAAAAAAGCAAACACATTCGCCATATTAAATGATTAATGTTTTAACGATATCATATGTTAACTAGAATTTGTTTTTCTACAAAAACACAGATGTCTCCCCCCTTTTTGACTGCTAAGTATAACCTTGACATTGGAGGTATTGAGCTGGGTCTTGTGTGCAACACATCATCTAATGAAGATGAACATTTTTGCATAGTAACTTTAAAAATGTTCATAGAAAAATAAAAAAGTTATTGGCCGTAAACAGAAAAAGCACTTTTTTACCTTTGACCTCTAAGTATGGCCTTGACCTTTGCGGTACAACACATCGTCTCATGATGGTTAACATTTCTGCCAAGTAATTTCATAATCCATCAAAGAATAAGGAAGTTATTGACTGACCTCTAGGTATGACCTTGACATTGAAGGTATGGACCTTGGTCTTGCACATGACTCATGGTCTAATGACTGTGAACATTTATGCATGGTTACTTTATAAAGTCCATCCAGAAATAAAAAGTTAATGACTGGACACAAAAAAAAAACAAAAAACTTTTTTTTACCTCTGACCTCTTAGTATGACCTTGATCTTGGAGGTACCGACCTGGGTCTAGCTAGCTTGCACCACATCGTCTCATGATGGTTAACATTTCTGCCAAGTAATTTCACAATCTATCCAGGAAGAAGAAAGTTATTGACTGAACACTAAAAAAAGGCCCTTTTTGTCCTTTGACCTTTTGTCCTTGACATTTGAGGTACCAACTTGGGTCATGCACACAACACATCGTCTCATGGTGGTTAACATTTCTGCCAATTAATTTCAAAATCCATCTAAAAACTAGAAGTGGTGTTTGTAAAACACAATGCCCCCAACCTTTGCTTGTCCCTAGATGGCAAAATATTCAACAAATATTGTTAAAGACTCAAAAACATACAACAAGAATTCTGCCGAAGGCTATGTCACACCTGAGTGCATGTGTGCATGCATGTTTTCTTATGGCATGCATTAATGCATGAGTGCATGCCTTCATGTACGTGTGTGTGTGTGTGTGTGCATGTGTAAGTGCATAAGTGTGCATGCCTGCAAGTGCATGCATGTGTGTATGTGCCTGTGTGGGTCCATAAGTGTGCATGCATGTGTGAGTACCTGCATGTATGCATGCAAGCATCAGTGTGTGTGTGTGCATGCATGCATGTGCATTTGTATGTGGGTGTGCAAGCATAAATGAGTGATTGTGTATGAGCATACATGTTTGAGTGTAAATGCATGTGTGTGTGCATGCATGCATGTGTAAGTGTTGTGGGCCGGGTTGAGGTGGGTTGTCGTGGGGTGGGGTGTTGTGGGGTAGGGTGTCAAGTGGTGGGGTCGGTGGGGTGGGGTGGGCTGGGGTAGGGTAGGGATATATGCATGCATGTATTTATGTATGTGTGTGTGTGTGCATAGTGAGTGCATAAGTGTGCATGCCTGCATGTGCATGCATGTGTGTGTGTGCATGACATTGTGCAAGTCCATAAGTGTGCATGCATGCATATTTGTGTACATGCATGCATGCATGTGTGAGTACCTGCATGTATGCATGCAAGCATCAGTGTGTGTGTGTGCATGCATGCATGTGTGTTTGTATGTGAGTGTGCAAACATAAATGAGTGATTGTGTATGAGCATGCATGTTTGAGTGTAAATGCATGTGTGTGTGCATGCATGCATGTGTAATTGGAGTGGGCCGGGTTGAGGTGTGTTGTCGTGGGGTGGGGTGTTGCAGGGTAGGGTGTCATGTGGTGGGGTGGGGTGGTGTTGGGTAGGGTAGGGTAGGAATATATGAATGCATGTATTTATGTATGTACAGGACAAATGGCATATCACCACCCACTATCAACTTTTGTGTAGGGGTACAATTTCTGTGTTATGTGTTTATGAAGAAAAAGACAAAAAAAAAAATATTCCTAGTCAACAAAGAATTTGTGCATGACTGCATGCATGTGTGTGTGGGGTGGGGCAGGGTGTGGTAGGGTGTTGTAGGGTGGGGCATGGTGGGCTTGGGTTGGGTGGGGTGGGGTGTAGTGTGGTGTGGTGGGGTGGGTGGGTTTGAGTGGGGAAGCGTGGGGTAGGGTAGAGTAGAGTAGGGTAGCGATGTATGCATGCATGTATTTATGTATGTACAGGACAAATGGCATATCCCCACCCCATATCAACTTTTGTGTGTGGGTATAATCTCTGTTTATATGTGTTTATGTAGAAAAAAAACACAAAAAAATAATAAAAAAAAAAATGCCCATCCACCCGCCCAACCACCCATCCGGACATCGCTATTTTAAAGGACGGAATTTTTGAAAAACCCGTCCAATGAAACCGAAAATTACCATGATTACAATAATAATTCAAAGTGTGTGACCTTGGCCCAAAGGTTATGCTAACAAATAAATCAAAGGACAATAACTTTTGAAAGGGGCATAATGCGGATGAGAAAAAAATATGTGTCAGCTAATTTTCCACAGCGAATCCATATATGAAATTTCAAAACCCTAGCTTACACGGTTCTTAAGTTAATCCGGATGAAAAAAAATATGTGTCAGCTTATTTTCCATCAGGAACGCATATATGAAATTTCAAAACCATAGCATACACGGTTCTAAAGTTATGGAATGCATCACTTTTAGCATACATTACAATAGACACAAATTACCAAAATGACAAAGGGCCATAACTCAAATTTTGTCAAAAGTTAATCAGGTCATCTACTCATCACCACCAATCTTTTCATCAACTTTCAAGACTCTAGCTATAATAGTTTTTGAGATCTCTTGCTGACAAGATTTTATTAAAAAAACTTCAAAGGGCAATAACTCTTGAAAGAGGCATAATCCGGATGAGAAAAAAAATACGCAACAGCTTATTTTCCATCAGGAATGCATATATGAAATTTCAAAACAATAGCATATACAGTTCTAAAGTTATGCTATGCATCAATTTTAGCATACATTATAATGGGCACAAATTACCAAAATGACAAAGGGCCATAACTCACAAAGTATTTTTCGGAATTTTGTCAAAAGTTAAGCTGGTCATCTACTCATCAACACCAATCTATGTGTATTCACCAACATTCAAGGCTGTAGCTATAATAGTTTTTGAGATATTTTGCTGACAAGATTTTATTCAAACTAGAAAAAGTGTCCATAGGACACGGATGCCCCCGCCAAATGCCATTCAAATGTACTTCAAATCAATCATAACATATATGCATCAAGGGAAGATAATCCAAAAACCAAAAATGCAGGAGTTGTCTTCCTTGTCATGACACATCGTCTCAGTGTGATGAATGCACCTGTGAAGTTTCATGAATATATATGGTTTAGGAGTTATGGCCCGGACACGGTTAACTATATGGTACCGAGTCAAGGGCAGATAATTCAAAAACCAAAAATGCAAGAGTTGTCTTCCTTGTTCAAGACACATCGTCTAAGTGTGATGAATGCACCTGTGAAGTTCATGAATAAATTGCATACGGTTTAGGAGTTATGGCCCGGACTCGACATACCATTTGACTATATATGGATGTAAGTCAAGGGCAGATAATTCAAATACTAAACAAGCAGGAGTTGTCTTCCTTGTTCATGGCACATCGTCTCAGTGTGATGAATGCACCCGTAAAGTTTCATGAATATATTCCATACAGTTTAGGAGTTATGGCCCGGACACGGTTTACTATATGGTACTAAGTCAAGGGCAGATAATTCAAAAACCAAAAACACAAGAGTTGTCTTCCTTGTTCATGACACATCGTCTCAGTGTGATGAATGCACCTGTGAAGTTTCATGAATATATTCCATACGGTTTAGGAGTTATGGCCCGGACTCGACATACCATTTGACTATATATGGATGTAAGTCAAGGGCAGATAATTCAAAAACTAAACAAGCAGGAGTTGTCTTCCTTGTTCATGACACATCGTCTCAGTGTGATGAATGCACTTGTGAAGTTTCATGAAAATATTCCATACGGTTTAGGAGTTATGGCCCGGACACGGTTTACTATATGGTACTAAGTCAAGGGCAGATAATTCAAAAACCCAAAAAGCAAGAGTTGTCTTCCTTGTTCAAAACACATCGTCTCAGTGTGATGAATGCAACTGTGAAGTTTCATGAATATATTCCATACGGTTTAGGAGTTATGGCCCGGACACCGGACGAACGAACGAACGCACAGACGAACGGACAGGGGTAACACTTAATGCCCTTCCGGTATTCTCCGAATACGCGGGAGCATAAAAACTTCAAAGGGCAATAACTCTTGAAAGGGGCATAATCCAGATGAGAAAAAAATGCTTGTCAGTAATTTTCCACCTGGAATGCATATATGAAATTTCAAAACCATAGCATACACGGTTCTAAAGTTATGCTATGCATCACTTTTAGCATATATTACAATGGGCACAAATTACCAAAATGTCAAAGGGCCATAACTCACAGTGTTTTTCGGAATTTTGTCAAAAGTTAATCAGTCCATCCACTCATCACCACCAATATGTTCATCAACTTTCAAGGCTCTAGCTCCAATAGTTTTTGAGATATCTTGCTGACAAGATTTTATTAAACCAGAGGACCAGTGGTCCTGTAAACGCTCACCTGACACCTGGTCCAGGCGGTCGTTTCACTAAACTTCGTAACTCTAAGATTTTCGTAAGTTCGATCTTAGGAATTCTTAACTCAAAATTTGCGTTCCACTAACGTCAAATTCTTAAGTTTTTGCGTAAGTTTGTTCGTAACTTTACGATAGGGGGGAGGCAGTCGTAACTTTAAGAATTTCTTAAGTGTCATGGCGGCGGTTTCGATTCGCGCCCGATTAGAGCAATAATTCGCAATTTCAAAGCTTGGTGAAGCTGGAAATAAAGAAAAACTTACCTGTTTTCAGTAATCCTTAGCTGCATCGGCATTTTCAGTGACCCAGTTTATTGTTTTCTTGGATAAACACATCACTTCGAGACTTCAAGATGAGACAGAAGCATAAAGCACCTGTTGAAGGCCCTTGCAACTCATTAAATGGTGTTTGCCTGTCTCAGTCGTCATGAATGCTTTTTTTTTACTTCGCCATAAGTTTTGTTGACATTTGTGCGCGAGGAGAAAAGAAATCATTAGATACGTCATCATGACGTCATATTCTATTGCTGAATACTCTGGGTAAAACACCGAGTTTTTCTTTAGCGGAAGCCCCATGTGCCTTAGGGTACAACGTATCAGTCAGCCTCTCCTCTCTCTCTCCTTCTCTCTATCTCTCTCTCTCTCTCTCATTCTCTCTCTCTCTCTCTCTCTCTCTCTCTCTCTCTCTCTCTCTCTCTCTCTCTCTCTCTCTATCCTCTCTCCCTCACTTTCCCCTACTCTCACACTCACGGCTCCCGCCCATCGGGGCTTGAAGAAATAGATGGGCACTCAGAGTTTTTGTTTGTTTGTTTGATTTGAAGTTTAACGTCCCGTCAACACTGTAAAGTTCATTTTGGAGACGTGGCTTCCAATTTTGTGGGACTTTTACCCGACATTGAGATGAAATGACATCTCAAGCCATGCCGTCAATGAAATCAATAGGGTTTATTCTTGTGCGGGTCGGTTTCAGCTCTGCGTGGAAGCATCGTGCAGCCCATCTCAATATGTCGGGTAAAAGTCTCACAAAATTAGAAGTAACGTCTCAAAAATGACTTATACAGTGTTGACGGGGACGTTAAACCTCAAATCAAACAAACAAAACTCTCACATTCTCCTTCTCTCCCCTTTCTCCCTGTATTTCTCCCTCTCACCACCTCTCTGCCCCCCTCTCCCACTCAGCCTTCTCACTTAACATAGCTGGAACAGCCCAGTCAGCACTCAACAACGGATCAACGTCGGACCGACAGCGATACGACGTTGCTATCGGCCTGCCGTTTGTTTGTAGCCTATTGGAGTTGAACGGCCTAGTCAACACTATTTTATGTCGTTTATGAGACGGTCAGTTTACCTATCCACACTTTTCCTGGGCAGGCTTGTACGTAAACATGCTATCCAGTACAGTGCACATTCCTTCGCCAGAAACTGACAACTGTCCTTTTTGAATCAGCGGAAGGGAGAGAATGACGGCAGAAAAGATTTAATGATCTGTCTCCACGAAAGAATGTTGCCGACCCCGGCAGGTATCGAACCCGTGTCCTCCTGATCACCAGTCAAACGCGCATCCGACTGAGCTACCGAGGCCGAGCCGCCGTTGGCCCGTCATTCATTGCTGACTGGGAGGCAAAGCCACATATATATATATATATATATATATATATATATATATATATATATATATATATATATATATGAAAATCAAAGTAAAGCACGATACAGGCAATTAAATAGACAAATGAATTAGAGCACAAAAATCGGTCGCACCACAACCGGGACTCGAACCACGGATCTCCTGCATTCCGGGCAGACGTGCTAACCATTACACCACCGCGGCCTTCCGACATTGTACGCCAATTTTAACATTTATAAACCTTTAACGTCATTAGCGCTATTAAGAGACCTTTCATTTACCGCCATAGGCGACCCTATCATTTTCGGTTCTTTTTTTAACCTACGGACGGCGGCCATTTTATATTATTTATTTATTTATTTATTTATTAGATTTACAAATGTTCTACTGTATCGGAGTAAGTATATGAAAATCAAAGTAAAGCACGATACAGGCAATTAAATGATAAAAATGAATTAGCGCACAAAAATCGGTCGCACCGCAACCGGGACTCGAACCACGGATCTCCTGCATTCCGGGCAGACGTGCTAACCATTACACCACCGCGGCCTTCCGACATTGTACGCCAATTTTAACATTTATAAACCTTTAACGTCATTAGCACTATTTAGAGACCTTTCATTTACCGCTAAATAGCGCTAATGACGTTAAAGGTTTATAAATGTTAAAATTGGCGTACAATGTCGGAAGGCCGCGGTGGTGTAATGGTTAACACGTCTGCCCGGAATGCAGGAGATCCGTGGTTCGAGTCCCGGTTGCGGTGCGACCGATTTTTGTGCGCTAATTCATTTGTCTATTTAATTCCCTGTATCGTGCTTTACTTTGATTTTCATATACTTACTCCGATACAGTAGAACATTTGTAAATCTAATAAATAAATAAATAAATAATATAAAATGGCCGCCGTCCGTAGGTTAAACAAGAAATATCTTTAAAAAAGATATGCGGCGTAGATTTAATTGGAAGGTTGTTTAGAAATATGAGCTACAAAAGTGACAGCAACAGTTGTCTAGCTATGAACTGGTTTACGGTATTCAAACAATTCAGATGTCACGCGAGGTAAAATAGCTTTGCAGAGGGAGGTGTCCCGCCTGTTTGAGCTAAGGTCAATGTAAAAGGTCAAGGTTAAAACATGACCTCATTTCATTTATGATCTCAAGTATATGCACAACAAATAAGAAAACTTTATCATTTACTGTTTTTGAACACAAATTCTAGGGTTAACATTTAGGGTTGTCGCCATGGTGAACGTAAACGCATAGACGGACGAACAAACGGACGAGCAGACAAACGGACGGAAACTTGATCTTATGTGCACCGAACTAAAACTCAAATTACACTTATTCCTTTTCAGAATTAATATAACATTAATGATATTCGAAAATGTCCATTTTGTATTAAAATGGAGGACATAAAGTATGCTGAAGACAAATGATACACTGCATCTTTTATTGCGCATATATTGTAAATTAAACATCTGTCAATTTGTAATGCGATAATTACATGTTTTTGTCATGCTATATCTCTTTATTGGTTTCATTGGGCAACAGGGCTTGAGGTGTCATTTTATCTCAATGTCGGGTAAAAGTTCCACAAACTTGGAAGCAACGTCTCCAAAATGACCTACACAGTGTTGCTGGGAACGTTAAACCTCATATCAAACAAACAATTCCTTTCGCAGAAAATTCTTCCTTTTGCGAAAGGAACCTTCCTTTCGCGAAATGGTTCCTTTCGCTATATAGACCAACCACGTGAAATTAGGTCAAAATAGCTATTCACCACAGCAGTTTCAGAATTCACTAGAAACACAATTATACATATGACGTATGGTCATCAAAGGACAAGACGGTGAGCAAGCCGAAACTGTATATATTTTTCATTCATGTCTCACATAAAAAAAATGAAACATTTCCTAGTTTAAAACTTCGGTAAACTGTCGTGTTTTTTTTTAGTAGATTTATTTATGCAAATCATTGACCAATGAAATGGTCATCTCCTTGGACATGTGGTTTTATTGACCAATGGAATAACGAAAAATGTAGGACAAAAGCAAAAACATAACGGCTATGCCGTAAAAAAGAACCGAAAATGATAGGATCGCCTATGGCGGTAAATGAAAGGTCTCTAAATAGCGCTTTTGACGTTAAAGGTTTATAAATGTTAAAATTGGCGTACAATGTCGGAAGGCCGCGGTGGTGTAATGGTTAGCACGTCTGCCCGGAATGCAGGAGATCCGTGGTTCGAGTCCCGGTTGCGGTGCGACCGATTTTTGTGCGCTAATTCATTTGTCTATATATATATATATATATATATAGACAAATGAATTAGCTATATATATATATGTATTGCTATATATATATATAGACAAATGAATTAGCTATATATATATATATATGTATTGCCATGGCTTTGAGAGCTTCATCTGCTCTGGACATAGAGGAGATCGGAAATAGTTTGTCCGAAAATTGTATTAATCATTTTTAGCTCGGCTAATTTCTAAGAAAACGACGAGGTATTGTCATAGATCTGGCGTCGTCTGCGTCGTCGTCGTGCAAAAACTTGGACATTTTGTAATATCTCTGTCATTACTGAACATGTTTACTTGAAACTCAGACTAGTTGTCCATTATGAAAAGGTGAACTCATACCAATAGGTGAGGTAACCCTCAAAATATTTTTGGCACAGTGATGGCCCCTTTTCGACTTTGTATATTTGCAGCCACGCGTTGGCACCCGCATGCGGTGCTCTTGTTCTAACTTATTATACGGTTTTTCGTTCGGAAAGTGACAAATTCGGATATATATCTATAGCCGTTTTCCGAGACGAGGTCAACTGAACTAACTTAACCCGCAATCGGGGGTAAATTGGCCTGGCCAGCGGGGTAAGTTGGACCGAGGAGATAAGTTTGAACCAAAATATATTTTAGCCTTACAAAAATATATTTTCATAATGAATAACAATTAAAAATAACATTAAGCCATTTCAAAAGAGAGCACATCCTTGTTTTTCAATGATAATAGTTTTGTTTGTTTGATTTGAGGTTTAACGTCCCCGTCAACACTGTATAGGTCATTTTGGAGACGTTGCTTCCTATTTTGTGGGACTTTTATCCGACATTGAGATGAAATGACATCTCAAGCCCTATCGCCCAATGAAACCAATAGGGTTTATAAGCATCGACGGACTGACTCGCACCGCTTTGCCTGGGCAGGCTTAGATCCTCTAAGTGGTTTACCTGTACTCGTGTGCGGTCGGTTGCAGCTCTGCGTGGAAGCATCATGCAGCCTATCTATTTCTTCAAGCTCCGAAGGGCGGGGGCTACAATGATAATAGTATCTGTCGCATGAAGACTTCGAGGCCAATTCTATGCTATTTTGATATCCCCGCGCTTTTCGTAGAAAAAGCGGGGATCATGTATTACCCCACGTCCGGATGTCCGTCTGTAATGTCCCGCCATTGCTCCTACATCATTTAATCTAGAGTCTCGAAACTTTCACAGGCAGAATCCCTATGGCTAAGGACTACAGTAACATATTCAGAATTTTGATATGACCCCGCAGACAGTGGGGTGGTGCCCAACACTGCCCTAGGGGTCAAAATCGATTTTTTTTTACAAACATAGTCATGTTGTATATCAGATCGAAGGTAATGAAGAGTAAAATACAGCGGTGCAAATATTTTGTTCCCAGTGGCATGTCTATGGGTCACCAGAGTTCAAAAAGTAGGATTTTGGGTCCCCTTCTTTTCGATTGCCACACAACTTCGTTTTTTTAGCTGGAATCTTCAAACTGTCACAGTTAATATCTCTATGGATAAGGACTCAGGGTATATATTTTGAATTCTGATGTGACGCCCTCGCCCCCTCCTACTGGGGCGAGGCCAAGAGGGTGAGCCCCAGGGGCCATTTTTGTTTTGCACAAACAGTCATGTTGCATATTAAATCGAAGATAATGAGGTCTGGAATACAGTGGTGCAAAATTTTGCCAAGGAGGCATTTTTGTGGTCCCCAGAGGTCAAAAAGAAGTACTTTGGTCCTCTTATTGTGACATGGTTTTCACAGCGCGGGGATATGTGATGGCGAGTCATCGAGTTATTTCACACCATGTGGAGAAAAGAAGCAATCCCTCAAGAATTGAAGGATGCCTCAATTATCCACATATTCAAACGGAAAGGGAATCCTCTGTTGTGTGGCAATTATCGAGGCATCTCTTATTTTGTCATTTGCTGGGAAGTTTCTTTCAAGAAATTTACTTAACCGACTGAATGAACACATTGAACAGTCGGAAAGCCAATGTGTGTTCAGAAAGGACAGCTCTTTGAAAAACTGACATGATCTTCACAGCAAGGTAGCTTCAAGGGAAATGCCAGGTTTGTTGAACTCACGAAATCATACGGCGAAGTCGGTCGTGAGGGTCTTTGGAAAATTATGCGAAGTTTGGTTGTCCGACCAAGTCCAGTATAGCAACTGGAGGCAGTTTCTCGATGGTATGCTTGCACGGTTTCCAAAATGTTTGGGACGCCCTTTTACTATTTATTCTCTATTTACAGATATCCATATTTATTTATGGATATCCACAATCCGAATTATGGATATCCATAATTATTTATGGATATCAATAATTATTAATGGATATTCAGAATTCGATTTAATTTGTATATCCATAATTCGAATTATAATTCTACAATTTATGGATATCTATAATTCTAATTATGAATATCCATAAATCAGTCAAATTATGGATATCCATAAATCAGCCGAATAATGGATATCCATAATTCGAATTACAGATATCCATAATTCGAATTACAGATATCCATAAATAGAATTATGGGTATCTATAAATCGATTTGAATTATGGATATCCATAATTCGAATTATGGATATCTATAAATATGGGTTAAATAGTAAAACGGCACCGCATAAAAATGATGGTGAGTTTTCTGATCCATTCCCTGTGACAATGTAACTGCTCAGCATAATGTTCGCTGCCATGCTCACAAATGCTTTCCGGGATGGTGAAAATGGTATACCTATTTGATATGGCTTTGATGGGAAGCTTTATCAACCTAAGAAGGTTGCAAGTCAGTTCCAGAAGACGAGTTCCCCTATGCTGACGACATGACAAAGGGTGCCCCAGCAGAAGAGACGATGCAAAAAAGTGTAGATGGCGTATCTGACAGTTATGAATTCACAATCAGCATTAAAAATATCCGAGGTGGTTTATAAACCAGAACTTGGCAAACCTTATAAGGAGCCCACCATTACAATGAAAAGGTCAAAGATTGCAAGTGGTAGACAAGTTCACCTATCTTGGAAGCACATTGTCAAGAGTCGTGTTTTGTTTGATTTGAGGTTCAACGTCCCCGTCAAAAATGTAAAGGTCTTCTGGAGACTTTGCTTCCAATTTTGTGGGACTTCTACCCGACATTGAGATAAAAGGACATCTCAAGCCCTGCCCCCCAATGAAACCAATAGGGTTTATAAGCACGGACAGTCCGACTCGCACTGCTTTGCCTGGGCAGGCTTATATCCTCTAAGCGGTTTACCAGTAGGCCTACTCGTGTGCGGGTCGGTTTCAGCTCTGCGTGGAAGCAGGATGCAGCCCATCTATTTCTTCAAGTCCCGATGGGCGGGGGCCACAAGAGTCGTGCACATTGATAATGAAGTCAATGACAGGATTGCAAATATAACTGAAAGCTAGTGCAGCATCTGGCCGACTACGTGAAAGTGTTTGGAATCGAAGTGGAATACGGCTTGACACAAAGCTGAAAGTCTACAGAGCTTTTCTTAGTTCAGAGAACTCCAAAGAAATCCAAAGGCTCCTTTAAGAGACCCCACTTCTCCTCTCCCCGCCCCCTTCCCCCCACCAAAAAAAAAAAAAAAAAATAGTAATAAATAAATTAAAACACGCACGCACGCGTGCCACTCTTCCTTAAATGATTTAAAACAAATGTTTTAAAACTTTAAAAATTCGTATCAGCATGAAGTGACCAGAACCGTTGGTGTTTGTAATTAAACAATGAAATAAGGTACACTTTATTCGAAACCATGTGTGTTATAGAACTGAGAGATATGATAAATAAATAACAAAACAAAAAACATTCTGCACCTGTTGCAAGCACCGAACTGAGACACATGCCCCGCTATGCTCCAAATACATTAGGACGATCGGGCCTTGTAAGCTAACTAGCACCATAGCCTAGGTCAGCCACCAGGAAACCATTCGTTTGATGTGAGGTTTAGTTTTAGTTTATACTAATTTATTTTAGTTCGATTGCGATGGAAGCTGCAAGCTTATTTAATCGCTCTCGAACACTCATTCCGGATGTTTTCACACGCATGCTAGAGAGGCAGTGACTTTTACACCACTGTTACCCATTTACACCTGGGTGGAGTGAGACAGTGTCATAATGTGTCTTGCCCAAGGACACACCTCGATACCGGGTGTCGGATTCGACCACACGACCTCTAGATCATGAGTCGAACGCGTTAACCACTGCGCTATCGAGGCTGACGTTGATGTGAGGGTTAACGTCTCTGTGAACACTACATAGGTCATTTTGGTGACGTTGCTTCCAACTTAGTGGGATTTTTATTCGATATTGAGATGAAATGACAATCCATGCCGCCGCCCAATGAAACCATTGGACGGTCCGATATGCACCACTTTGTCTGAGCAGGCTTAGATTCTTTAAGCAGTTTACCAGTAGATTTAGCTCTGCATGGAAGCACTATGCAGCCTAATCTATTTCTCCAAGCCACGATGGGCGGGAGCCCAACCAGGAAACCAGTATTATTTATTTTTTTTTATTATTATTTTTTTATTTATTTTTTTTTTTTTTTTGGAGAGGGGACGGGGGGTCCAATGTAAGGTACATGTCTAGGTCTACAGATTTACCAGAGAAAAGGGGAAAAAAATCCGTAATTGAAAAAGAGACGTCCTGATATGCTTATAAAATGACCATAAGAGATAGGCTTTGTATGGTTATGAGGCGAGAAGATAGGAAAAAAATAATATAAACAAAATAAGATTGTGTTGAAGATTTAACTACCAACAAACAGTACTGACTCCTCGGTCTGTGCTAGAAATTGGAAATATTCCGAAAGTTTAGCGAAGAACTATGGTTTTCAACTTTGTCGGGCTATGAGAAATAGATTTGACTGCATGGTGCTTCCGCACAGAGCTGAAACCGACCGCACAGGTCAGAGCACAGGGACTTGTAGCAGTAAAGTATATAGTCTATTATTCAGACACTGAATACCTATACAATATACAAATTCTTAAAAAAAAAATGCTACAAGTCCCTGTGGGTCAGAGTAGGCTACTGGTAAACCGCAAAGTAATGCGAGTCGGACAGTCCATGCATATTTATAAACCCTACTCTGGGTTTCATTGGGTAAAGTCCAACAAAGTTGGAAGCAACGTCTCCAAATTGACCTAACTAGTGTTGACAGGGACGTTAAACGTCAATTCAAGCAAGTAACTTAGATGAATCGGCTACTGATACAGGCTAGGCCTATGCCTAGATTTTACCCGACCTTAAAAAATGAGTCGGAGTAAGCTCCCTTGCGTAATTAAATTGATGACGTCATCGATAACTACGTAACACATAAATAATGACAACACAGTGTGCAGGTATGACAAAGATTTGCCAGCTTTCATCATTTAACTTGGGCCTGTCATTTCCCTCTATGCCTTCTTCACAGCGCCGATGGAATGAAACAGCTTTGATGCAAACAGGTTTACTAGATTTTTCTTTTTCTCCATTCAATATTGTTCGATTTCTGCTCCTCGCAATCGGTCAAAGGAAATCTAAACCAACAAAACATGTGATTCCTCGTGTCTAAAACGTGTTTTTATTACAATAAATTCCCGCTATCTCAACCTCCGTGCGTAAAATATTTATCTTCAGCATTAGAGAGTAGCTACGAATTCTTAGCTACGAAATTCGTATGTCATTTAACTTACGAAGACGTTAGTGAAACGCACCCGTGATTTTCTTAAGAATTTCGTAAGTCGAGTTCTTAAGTCTACGAATTTCGTAAAGTTACGAAGTTTAGTGAAACGGGCCCCTGGTGGATATATGATATATGCCAAGTTTCAAAGCCATTGGCCTTACGGTTCTGGAGAAGAAAAGTTTTGAAGGCTTTTTACCATATATGGGCGTGGCGGCCATCTTGGTCATGTGATCTAGACCGTACTGGCAACTTTTCATTTGTTCAACTCACAAAAGCTCCATATTGAATTTCACTTAAATTGGCTCAGTAGTTTCTGAGAAAAAATGTTTTTTTTTTAAATATGAAATATGAAATCGGAGTGACCTTGGTCTAAGGTCAATGAATGACCTTGACCTTTCTTACCCATAGATCTTCATGTATTCAGTTACTTTACCTAATCTACAAATTTTGGTGACACTGTCTTCAATGGTTTCCCTAAATATCCATTATTTTCACTTTTTCCTATGCAAAAGCCTAAGTCAGCAAATTTGACATTACTGTAAAATAGGTCAAGATCAACCCAGGGTCACCATTTGAACAAATTATGATAGGCCCGAGTACCATATGCTACATGCCAAGTTTCAAGGCCATTGCCCTTACGGTTCTTGAGAAGAAGAATTTCGAAGTTTCTTTACCATATATGGGCGTGGTGGCCATCTTGGTCATGTGATCTAGACCATGTTGGCAGCTTTTCATTTGTTCAACTCCCAAAGGCTCCATATTGAATTTCACTTCAATTGGCTCAGTAGTTTCTGAGAAAAAATGTTTGAAATATGGAACCTGCGTGACCTTGGTCTAAGGTCAATTAATGACCTTGACCTTTCTTACACATATATCTTCATGTATTCAGCTACTTTACCTTATCTACTAATTTTGGTGTCACTGTCTTCAATGGTTTCCTAAAAATCCATTATTTTCACTTTTTCCCATGCAAAAGCATAAGTCGGCAAATTTGACATTGCTGTAAAATAGGTCAAGGTCAACTCGGGGTCACCATTTGTATAAACTATGATGGGCCTGAGTACCATATGCTACATGCCAAGTTTCAAGGCCATTGGCCTTACGGTTCTGGAGAAGAAGAATTTTTAAGGCTTTTTACCATATATATAGGCGTGACGGCCATCTTGGTCATGTGATCTAGACCCTATTAGCATTTTTTCATTTGTTCAACTCACAAAGGCTCCATATTAAATTTCACTTAAATTGGCTCAGCAGTTTTGGAGAAAAAAATGTTTGAAATATGGATCCTGAATGACCTTGGTCTAAGGCCAATGAATGACCTTGACCTTTCTGACCCATAGATCTTCATGTATTCAGTTACTTTACCTGATCTACAAATTTTGGTGACACTGTCTTCAATGGTTTTCCTATAAATCCATTATTTTCACTTTGCCCCATGCAAAAGCCTACTTCGGCAAATTTGACATTGCTGTAAAATAGGTCAAGGTCAACCCGGGGTCACCATTTGTACAAACCATAATGGGCCCGAGTACCATATGCTACATGCCAAGTTTCAAGGCCACTGGCCTTATGGTTCTGGAGAAGAAGATTTTTGAAGGCTTTTTACCATATATGGGCATGGCGGCCATCTTGGTCATGTGATCCAGACCCCGGGAACAAACTTTCGTTCTCCCATCCCACTGAGGCTCCATATGAAATTTGGCTTTGATTGGCCCTGCAGTATAGGAGAAGAAGATCTTTGAAAATAGTGGACGGACGGACGATCGGACAGACGGACCATGGCTATACTAAAAGCTCACCTATGAGCCTAAAGGCTCAGGTGAGATAAAAAATTCAAAGGGCAATAACTCTTGAAAGGGGCATAATCTGGATGAGAAAAAAAATATGCGTCAGCTTATTTTCCATTAGGAATGCATATATGAAATTTCAAAACCATAGCATACACAGTTCTAAAGTTATGCTATGCATCACTTTTAGCATTCATTACAATGGGCACAAATTACCAAAATGACAAAGGGCCATTACTCGCAAAGTATTTTTTGGAATTTTGTAAAAAGTTAATCAGTTTATATACTCATCACCACCAATATACTCAACAACTTTCAAGGCTCTAGCTCCAATAGTATTTGAGATATTTTGCTGACAAGATTTTATTAAAAAAAATTTCAAAGGGCAATTACTCTTGAAAGGGCATAATCCGGACGAGAAAAAAAATACGCGTCAGCTAATTTTCTATGAGGAATCCATATATGAAATTTCAAAACCCTAGCATACACGGTTCTAAAGTTATGCTATGCATCACTTTTAGCATACATTACAATGGGCACAAATTACCAAAATGACAAAGGGCCATAACTCACAAAGAATTTTTCGGAATTTTGTCAAAAGTTAATCAGTTCATCTACTCATCACCACCAATATATTCATGAACTTTCAAGGCTCTAGCTCCAATTCTTTTTGAGATATCTTGCTGACAAGATTTTATTAAAAAAAATTTCAAAGGGCAATAACTTTTGAAGGTGACATAATCCAGATGAGAAAAAATACGTGTCAGCTAATTTTCCATGAGGAATCCATATATGAAATTTCAAAACCCTAGCATACACGGTTCTAAAGTTATGCTATGCATCAAAAGCATAACGGATGGACGAACGAACCAGAACCAATATGCCCCTCCAACTGTTTCAAAGTTGGGGGCATAATAAGAAAGTTATTGACAGAACACAAAAAAGGCCCTTTTTTTACCTTTAACCTCTATGTATGACCTTGACCTTTCAGGTACCAAACTGGGTCATGCTTGCAACACATCATCTCATGGTGGTTAACATTTTCTGCCTAGCAATTTCAAAATCCATCTAAAAATAAGAAAGTTATTGACCAAACACGAAAAAAGGCCTCTTTTTTACCTTTGATCTCTATGTATGACCTTGACATTTTAGGTACCAAACTGAATCATGCATGCAACACATCGTCCCATGATAGTTAACATGTTTGCCAAGTAACTTCAAATTCTATTTAAAAATAAGTTATTGACAAAACCTGAAAAAAGGCCCCTTTATTTTACCTTTGACCTATAAGTATGACCTTGACCTTTGAGGTACCAACCTGGGTCATGCGTGCAACACATCGCCTTATATTGGTTAACATTTCTGCCAAGTGATTTCAAAATCCATCTCAAAATAAGAAAGTTATTGACCAAATACGAAAAAAAGGCCCCCTTTTTGACCTTTGACCTCTAAGTATGACCTTGACCTTTGAGGTACCGACCTGCCTCATGCCCACCACACATCGTCTTATGGTTGTTAATAATTATGCCAAGTAATTTTAAAATCCATCTCAAAATAAGAAAGTTATTGACCAAATACGAAAAAAGGCCCCTTTTTTGACCTTTGACCTCAAAGTATGACCTTGACCTTTGAGGTACCGACCTGCCTCATGCGCAACACACATCGTCTTATGGTTGTTAATATTTCTGCCAAGTTATTTTAAAATCCATCAAAAAATAAGAAAGTTATTGACCGGACACGATTTGCCCATACATATATACATACCAACAAACTTTTATATGCAACTGTTTTGGACAGATCAGGCAAGAGCTGCTAAATAGAGTCTCGATATATTGTCAACCAACAGTAAATATTTTCTTATATGGTAGCACTGACCTGTCAGACGACCAAAATAAAGATATCTTCTCAGCGGTGCAAGATTACATATTAAAATCTAAACGCTTTTGATTTAGTTCGATCGACTGTTTATACCCATGCATCAACTTTTAAAAGTAATTACCTCTGACCACATGTGTTTACATGGTATAACTAAGATAAGGAAAATTTAGATGCGCTACTTCCAAATGCGGGAACTTTTACACATATGTTGAACAACATGAAATCCAGCTTTTTACAGGTTTTTTGTTGAATGTTGTCCATAACATAATGCCTTCTTAATTATTACAAAAAATGCAAGTATGTTCCACTCCCCGTGGAGCCCCTTCTAACTATCTGTTATATTTATGTTTAAACAGTTACAAAAGTGTGAGGAATTTCATAATTATTGAATGACAATTACAATAAGATTGTACATATAATAGTATTGCAAACACTTGGGATACAGATTCGAATAAGTCATTCGACTTTTTTCTGAATCCCATTTGTATAGTCATTGTACTGTAATCGTATTATATTCTGTTTTGTATACTTTTCATGTATTATGCAAATAAAATAAAGTTTAAACCAACAAACTTCCAAGGGAGATAATTCAAAAAGTATAAATGCGAGAGTTATAGTTCTTGCGCACTGCACGTCGTCTAATGCTGATTAATATTTATACGAAGTTTCGAGAAGAAAGCTCTAACGGTTTTCAAGTTTCAGAGCGGACAGGAATGTGTGACAGATGGACAGACGGACAGACAGACGGACGGACAGACGCCCGGGGGAAAAACAATATGTCTCTCCGAAAATTTTTTTTTCGGGGGAGACATAACTAACAACATCATTAGTTTTCTTCAAACATCTTGTTATATCTGTTATTTATATTGTGGAGGGCTGTGGTGCAGTGGTAAAGCATCGGATTTGAGATTGAGAGGTACCCCTTTCGATCCCCGCAAGCACCAAGTGTTGTTTCCTTGAGCAAGAGACTTTATCCATTTATTGTATAGTACTGGTTTCTACCCAGGAAAAGAGGGCCACATGGAATATTAGTACTAGTACTGTGTAACCCTCTATAAATAAGGCTGATTATTTATATATTATTGCACTTCCCGTCAATAATGGGTGATATCATCAATTTTGGTCAGTGCTCGATAATCAAGTCCACTTTTTAGTGGTGTTGCAGAAACATCTAGTTACTGGTCAGTTCTATGTACTTATTGAAAACATCTCTATTTTTCTACTTGGTGTGGGCCGTGAATAGCTGCAAAAGCTGGTTTATTATACTCAGATTCAATGAAAATGCACCACTAGCACTATAGGATTCACTAACTCATCCACAGACTTGCTACAGAGTTACAGCATTTCATTGGAAGCAGAGATACGAAGACTCGAATAAATCCACACACTGGAAAAATCAAAATCACATATCCTTATAGCAGGTATGTCCACCATTAGCATCATGTTTTGCTTGGCATCGACACCACATGCTTCGAATTAAACGCTGTATCTGGTCTTGTGTGATGTTGTCCCATTCTTCCTGTAGCGCAATGGCAAGCTGCTGACAGTTGATTGGCGGATGACGTCGGCTGTACACAAGTTTTTCGAGCTGGTCCCAAAGGTGCTCAGTTGGGTTTAAATCCGGCAAAAACGCAGGCCAAGGAAGAACTTGTACACCATTTTGATTGAAAAAGTCCGTTGTTAGCCTCGCAGAATGAGCAAGTGCATTTTTCTATTGGAAAAAGCATAACGTCCCCATTATTGTATAAAAATGGTACCACCTCAGGCTCTAAGATTTCATTGATACGAGGGTAGGCTGAAAAGTTCTGAGCCTGACCAAGATCAAATGGTTTGTCCATGCTGAAAGTGCCTTATTTTTCAACATAGTCTTCCTTCCTGTCCACACACTTCCTCCAGCGATGCTGGGGTCCTTGGATCCCAGTGGTATAGAAGGTCTCATCTTGGTCCCTGAAAAACTCCTCCACAGCAGCTATCACCTCCTCGTCTGACCGATAATGCTGCCAAACCAAGTGCTTTTTCATGTTTGGAAACAGGAAATAATCTGATGGAGCTAGATCAGGTGAATACGGAGGGTGATCGACAAGTGTGAAGCCACAGTCATGCACAGCAGCCACTGCGACAACAGATTTATGAGCAGGCGCATTGTCCTGATGGAACAAGATCCCTTTTGTCAATTTTCCGGGCCGTTTAGCCTTAATTGCTTTTCGCAATTGTTTTAGCAGATCTGTATAACACTCCTCATTAATTGTTCTGCCCTTTTGAAGGTAATCTATGAATATTATACCCTTGGCATCCCAGAACACTGATGCCATCACCTTCCCTGCAGAGGAGACGACCTTTGCCTTATTTGGAGGGGGTGAGCCGGGGTGCTTCCATTGCATGGATTGTCTTTTGGTCTCCGGCTGAAAGTGATGAACCCAACACTCATCCTGAGTGACAAAACTGTCAAGAAAACCATCTTGGTCTGCTTCAAAAATAGCCAAGTTGGCTTGTGACAGGTTCAGTCTGGTCAACTTTTGGCCAGGCGTCAAAAGCCGTGGCACCCATCTGTCGGAAACCTTCGACATTCCTAATTCACTGTGTAGAATGTTCTCTACCCGTTCACGGGAGATGCCAACAGTGTTAGCTAACTGATTCATAGTTAAACGCCTGTCATCCATCACAGCCCTCTGCACTTGGCTGATGGTTTCCTCAGTTGTTGCCGTTGTGGGTCGTCCACACCGGTCATCATCTTCAAGGCTGTCATTGCTCATCTTAAAATTTGCTGCCCACCATTTCACGGTTGCATACGACAGAGCATCATCCCCTAATGTAGCAACCATATCGGCCTGAATGTCCTTAGGAGCTAACCCCTTTTTATGGAGGTACTTGACGACACCACGATGCCAGATTTTGTCCATTTTTTCAAAAACGTGCTAGTATCAATTTTCAAAGTCTAGAATTTCTACGTTATTGCAGGTAAACTTGAACTCATTTGAGTCAAATCAAGTAATAAAGGTTTGGATTTAATGAATACAAAATTTAATGACTGTTCGATGCCTGCTTCTTGGTCAGGCTCAGAACTTTTCAGCCTACCCTCGTACACCAATGTGCCATCAAATTGCCATCAACAACGATGAGTTGGGTTTTGTGGCGCCATGAGATCCCTTCCCACACCATTATGCTACCACCACCCCAACACGACACCTTTTTAACACAACAGGCTTGAAATCGCTCCCCACATCGATACCATACTTTATACCACCTATCAAACATTTCAACACAAAAACAGGACTCGTAAATAAAGTTCCAAAAATATCGTGATTGTGAAAATTTTACTATTTTTCCATTTTGCATGTGCACATGCACATCATGAAAATCATGCAGTATTTGTGTCAAACAAACTCATGCTTCGGTGCCAACTTTACAATACCGTATTTGTCAGTTGAAAAAGTCAGTAATTTTTACCTTAACTAAAGAAATCAAAATTCTAAAAGTAGTACATTTTCATTGAATCTGATTATATATTAATCAAAATTTATTACTATGAAACTAGTTTGATAAATTTGTTAACAAAATGCTTAGATGTACTGTATATGTTGGTTAGGCGACAGACATACCTATCCCAGAATGCCCTTCTGCTGGAATGGTTACATGTTTTAATATCCCAACAGACTGGTTTCTCAATCCCCAGCCATACAGAATGTTAGCATATGCCTTCAGGTATACATCATAGAAACGGTAGTTCTTAGGATCCAGAAGCCTGAAAAAATACAAAAAAATAATTAGCCTAAAATATTTGCCATAATTATTGAACATGCTTTAACATGCTGGTATTTTTTTCAGCATATGACATTTTGAAAAAGTTTTCTTATTCAGAAAATACCTAGATATATTTTTATGTCATTCATTGGGTCACATTGCATTGGAGAAATATCCCAGGCAACATTTCTCCATCAAATATTATTCAAGATAATAGGCAAAATCATTGAACCATGAAGTATAGGTCACAATGACCTAGATATACTTTGAGGTCAATCATCGGGCCACATAGAACTAAAAATCCAGGTATGACATTTCTATATCAAATAGTATTCAAGATAATAGGCAAAATCACTGAACCATAAATATAGGTCTCACTGACCTAGATATATTTTGAGGTCAATCATGGGGTCACAAGGTATAAAGAACCCAGGTATGATATTTCTCCATCAAATAGTGTTGAAGATTATAGGCAAAATCACTGAACCATGAAATATAGGTCACACTGACCTAGATATATTTTGAAGTCAATTATCGGGTCACCTGGAAGTAATAATCCAGGTATGACATTTCTCTATCAAATAGTATTCAATAGGCAAAATCACTGAACCATGAAATATAGGTCACACTGACCTAGATATATTCTGAATCAATCATGAGGTCACATGGAATAAATAATCTAGGCGTGACTTTTTTCCATCAAATGGAAATCAAGATAACAGGCAAAATCACTGAACCATGAAATATAGGTCACATTGACCTAGATATATTCTGAATCAATCATGGGGTTACATGGAAAAAATAATCTAGGTGTGACGTTTCTCCATCAAATGGGAATCAAGGTAACAGACAAATCACTGAACCATGGAATATAGGTCACAATGACCTAGATATATTTTGAGGTCATTCATAGGATCACATGGAAGTAATAATCCAGGTATGACATTTCTCCATCAAATAGTATTCAAGATAATAGACAAAATTGCTGGCCTTTGAAATATAGGTCACAGTGACCTAGATATATTTTGAGGTCAATCATGGAGTCACATGGCACTAATATCCCAGGTATGGCATTTCTCCAACAAATAGTCATCAAGATATAAGGCAAAATCACTGAAATGTAGGTCACCAAAACCTTTACCCCAATGTCATATACTTGGCTGATGTATAACCAATTGTGTCTATAACTTGTTAGCATACTGGAAAGGTATATAACAAATTGCAAAGGTGTCCTAGATTTTGACCCCTAGCCCCACCCCCAGGCATGAACCCAGGGGTGTGCTGCTTTGGAATCTCAGAAGACACTCCCAGTTATCCAAGTTGTAAATATGAATGCTTTGTGATGAGTGACTGTTGAGATATAAGCATTTCAAAAACTTTAACACAGTATTACAAAGGTGTACTAGATTTTGATCCCTAGTCCCACCCCTGGGCATGAACCCAGGGGTCTGTTCTCTTTGAATGTCAGAAGACCCTCCTAGGTACTTAAGGTCCAAATATGAGTGCTCTGTGATGAGTGACTGTCGAGATATAAGCATCTGAAAAACTTTAACACAGTGTGACGGGAACACAAACGCAAACATCCGGGGTGACAACAATAGCTCTCCTTGAACGTCATGCAGGCGAGCAAATGACAAAAACCTTTGGAACATCCTGTTCGCTTTTCTATAAACTGAGCATGCCACTCTTAAAGGAGAGAATTTACTCCTGTTGCACCTCAGGAGCAAATTATTTAATTTAAGGGGAATGGGAACACCTTCAGGGAAGGCAACTCTTTTGAAAGTATTTTTGTCGCCCATGTCAATAGGGGCCAACTCTTAAAGGAAAGAATTTGCTCCTAAGGAGAAAATTATTTCCTTTAAGAGCTGACCCCTTTTTCTGTGGGAAAGAGCTTACAGAAAAGTGAACAGGAAGTTCTTAAAGTTGTCTCCATTAGAAAAATGGTGGACGTATCTGCCAGCTGTTCCCATTTCCCTTAAGAGTAGACCCTTATTGCCATGGGAGTCAAAACTATAGAACTGTTTTTGAAAGGCTGCCTATAAAGGTGCATCCATTCCACACAAAAAACAAACAAAAACAAATTCTACCTGCAAAAGTTTTCATGGTCTTTTCTCTCAGCCTCAGCTGCCCTCTCTTTTGGGTCTGTATCCTCAGCAAATCTATAATCCTCGAAGGAGAAATCCTCATAGGACCAACTGTTTGATCTTTTAACCTTCATCATAGCTAGAGTAAGCAGAGAAATACAAGTATATAGCCTATTCAAATATACTGAGAATTTAACCAGCAAAAAATTGAAATTTTTCAGATAAAAAATCATGATATTTGTCATATTTCTGCTCAAAACATAGATTGTGGGTACTCTTTAGAACTGCCTCATCGAGGCACTTCTAATGAGTAGATTGTGGGTACATATATGTGTGGGTAGTCTTTAGAACTGCCTCAATGAGGCATTTCTAGCAAGTACTCACAATCTATTTTTTTTTTTGGCAGAAATTAGAAAAATAATGTATACCCCTGTACACCCCAGTTTTAATATATAAAAGTGGGGTTTTAGGGGGTCAGAATTATAAAGGTGTTTGAGTGATGTAATTCTCCACCAAAACCATAGTTGCTGGCCTAATTTCACGAAATTATTTTTTTGCCATTACGAAAACACGCCTATAAAAATACACTGTAAATGTTTCGCAAAAAAAAAAAAAAAATAGAATTTTTGGATGAAATATTGTGATATTTTCCTTATTTCTGCTCAAAAAATAGATTGTGGGTACCCATTGAGGCGGTTCTGACAAGTACCCACAATCTATATTTTAGAGCAGAAATAAGAAACCAGAGATTCAACTTCAGTGAAGTTGATGGCGCACCTGCTCCCACCTGCCCAACACAAAAATCGATGAGGCAGTTCTAACCAGTAGCCACAATCTATATTTAGAGCAGAAATGAGAAAAATAAGGTTTACCCCAGTAAACCCAAGGGGTCAAAGGCATGTTTTCGTGATGGCAGACATCATTTTCAAATATTTCTGTCTTATTTTTCAGAGAAAATATAGCTTGACATGACATGTGAATCATCTAAGCCATGAAATGGCAAACCTTATCATCATGTTAACAAGTCCATGAAATAAAGACCCACATAAATCCCACTTCATATAGAGAAAACTGGGGTTTAGGGGGTAAACATTATTTTCCTTATTTCTGCTCCAAGGCACAGGTTGTGGGTACTCGTTAGATATTGAGGCGGTTCAAACGAGCACCCAAAACCTTTGTTTGGCATATAAATAAGAAAACTATCACAAATTTTCATCAAAAAATTACATTTTGTGCGATATGAAATGTGTTCTTGTAATGTGCAGAAAAAAAAAAAACAGAGTAGATTTTGCACAGTCAGCTAGACCTTTCACTGCACAACCTATGCATCGTTTTGCTTTTACTGCAAAAGCTAATAACATTTTATTTCAGCTATGGCTGCTGTTAGCTTTTCAGCAAACATATCAGAAAACTTCCCACATAGAATGTTCAAAGCATGATAAACTTAAGAAAATTCTGGAGCAGAAAGCAATCTATTTATTTCATTGTTTTTCAGCAAAAATAAGGCTTGACATTTCATGTGAATCAGCTGCCCAGCAGGCATTTCACATGTAATTTCAACCCTTCTTTTTGCTGGAAAATAAGCATACTGTAATTTGAAAATGCAATCTGGACTTGCAGTTTTGTTACTGAAGTCATAAGAGATGAAAAACATTACATATTTTGACATTGTATTACAGGCATCAATAGTTGCTGAAATGTGAGCAGCTTTTGCACTGGGTTTTACACTGAGAAAAACCTACTCCTATTTTTTATTGGAGTGCAATGAGCCTCTCATAGTTTGTCATTAAAAGGTACATTTTATTCTGCAAAAGTTACATGCAATCAGCCTATTTGCACTATTGACTGTTCAGAGCATGGTTAACCCTTATCTTGCTGTTCACGACAACCCCTATCTTTGGAAACAGTGTAGATCCAGATCAGATGGCTTCTGAAGAAGCCATCTGATCAGGATCTACACTGTTTGACAATCAGTTTATGAATTTTTAGCAATAAATTACATAAAGTAAGTTGATTGGTTGATAGACAGAAATGGGTGTGGCTTAAATGAATATTCAGCAAGATAAGGGTTAGCTTATTAACCCATTGTATACAAGTGGACTCTTCTGCTGCTACAAGTCCATTTGTCATATAAGGGGTGTCAGGCCTATTTTTCGTTTTTGTTTTATTTTTGACAGAAAATTCTGTTAGCAAATAGTGCAGGCCCTAATCAGACGCCAAGTTCTGCGGCGTCTGATCTAGGCCTGCACTGTTTGCCAAGATACCCCTTTAGGGGTTTCCCCCATGCAGTGGGTTAACTTGTTAATGGATGAATGCTAGTAAATTTTCTAGCATATGCTACAGGAACTGTTTTTTGGTGTAGAAATGTGAGCAGCTTTTGCTCTGAAAAAAAAAACTTCTATAGCTCTGCAAAACCTGCGAACAGTTTTATGTACAGTGCATGTATTTGCTGTACTGCATTGGAAATGTTGTAATGAAGGGTTACTGCACCTTGTCATCAGTTGGGATGTATATACCACAAGCTACACTGGCATCACAGGTAGATGCCATTGATATATATAGATAGTGCCGCTTTTGAGGTAATTTGTTCTCTACGCTCACAAATTACCCCAAAAAACGGCACTATCTATATATATAGACACATATATATTTTACCGCAGTATATACTGCGGTAATACCGCAGAACAACAACTAACACACTATAGACACGTCATACCACATATATTCTGCACCGCAGAAAAACAACTAACACTCTATCCTATTCACAGTATGTTATCACTATTTGTTGAAACAATCGATTGAAGATTACGCTGTAATCGGTGATATATTTGTCTATATATATATATCAAAGACAATTACGCGTAATCCATTTTGTTGAGACTTTTTATTCATGATTACGCGTAATCCATTTTGTTCATTGAGAAAATAAAAGTACTCACCTTTACCAATTTAATTCTTTGCATATTTCCTCCACCGTTTTCATATTTGTAATATCAATCTGAGGTTTATTGCACAAAATCGTAATTTATTATGTTTTTCAACGAGTTTGTAAAGTCTTATCAAACTATTACAGTACGAAACAGAGTACGGAACACCTTGTTGCACTAAAAATACACCAATATCTCCTCGTTTCATCAATTTTAAATTGTTTATTGCTTGTCCTTGTAAAACAGAAAACCAAATAATATTTCTCTTATTTCCTTTTATATATTTGTCTAATCGCTTTATTTTTTCTATGCAGTTTTCCACAGTGTCTATCGATAGTTCATCAGGACTATTTTCAACATTCAAATTTTCATCATAAGATTGCACCAATTGTTCTTTAATTTCATATCTGACAACACTACGAGTTCGCTTTAGAACTGGTTTCTTCTGAAGAAATTTAATGGTATAATCCTCTTGCCATTGTTTAATAACATTATCTCCAGGATATGTCTGATTAAGATAATTAACAAGTTCTTTAACACAGTTGTCTCTTTTTTCCGCCATTACAAAAAAAGGGGGCGTGTTATTATCACTTTGTACCGCAAAACATAATACGTAATACCTTCCCACGATAAACCACTTACACAGATAATGAAGGGACTATTTTACTTAAGTGTAGTAATATCCTTGATAAACCTTATCAAAAATGTGTGATGCGTCTCAGTCAGTGTTCAGATAACAATAATTAGAGGTGATATTAAAAATCTGCTCCGACAAAAGTCGCGGATAGACACTATATAGAAACATATTAAAAAGAATTTTGAAAATTCCACTTTGGGGCAAAAACTTTAACCCCTCCTGAAAGTGCCTTTACATAATCCAATGACCACCAGATTTTGCACATATAACAAGACTTTAAGGCTGTATAACATATTAAAATTCCAAGTTCCTATGACAACTTTTGGAATTTCTGAAAGTCTTTGAGTCTTCCTAAAAGTGGAATCCCATCAACCGATTAGTCTCAGATTTTGCATATGTATTTGGGTTGCATATATACATATTATCACAAAATTTCAAAGTTCTAGCATCATTTTGGAATTTCCTGCAAGTCTTTGAATTGTTGTAAAATAACATTGGTTCAACTAATTACCACCAAACTTTGTACATATGTTTCAACATACAAAATGCACATTCTTATAAAATTTCAACATTGTAGGTCGGAAGTGAAGCAAAAAAAAATATTAACTTTCATATTTTGGTGGTGGGTCATTTACTATTGTAATTTTATTGAATAAAATCAAGCATTTTCTATCTTTTTTTTTCATTTCATTCTTTGCTTGAGCCTTGCCTTCCTCAATAAGTTTCTTTCTCTCACTTTCACTCAATCCTGTTTGTTTTGAATGTATATTGTCTTTGAGTTTATTATATTTGTCCAACACATCCAACACAAGTTTAAATTCATTCTCAGATATCTGTCCGTCTGTCAAAGCCTTAGAAATCAAATCCTTTATACTATTCAACTTACTATCAGCAATAGTTTTAATCTCATAATGTTTCTGTGCTTTTGAAGTCATTTTACGCCTAATTAGTTTAACACACACACCCAAACTCCCACACACAACAGCACCAATCTCTAAAGGCAACATAATTGGAACAGTTAATCCAACACCTGCCAAAATAACACTTGTTGATATCAAACCAGTATCAACTCCATCAGTAATATTTATTCCACGTTTGTATTTTTTGTATAATGCTTTTCTCACATCTCTCTCATTAATTAACGTCTTCTCTATCTCAGATATCTTCTGTAATCTATAATTTTGCCCATCTTCAATAGGCAACTCTGGATATAGCGGTGCATTAGGTTGTTTCATTTTTTTCTTGATAACATATATTTTTTTTATTCAATAAATAATTCAATTATCATCGAAGCCACAGTATTAACACATGTAGCATTATTAGTCTGACAAACAAAATCAATTGCATCACCAGCCTCAACCTTTAACGGTGTAGCAAAGTTATCATGTTTTCTTAAAATATTATTCAATGATATATCATATCCTGCTTGTGGATTTCCATTAATTGCAATCGCCACAGACACATCGCCTTTTGTTCTTTTACTCGACAGTCCAACACCTATTATCTGGCCAGGAAAGTTCATCACATATCCAACACCTACTTCTCTACCACCATTTCCAAAGCCAAACACTTCATTCTTCTGTAAGGAACCTTTACTCTCCGCACAAATGCTTATCAATTTTCTGTCTGACATATTATCAACCTTATTATATAATAATCGATGATTGAGAAACATATCCCGAAATCTATCTTGAAGTCCTGTATGTCTATCATTCAATGTATTTATTTGTGTAAATGCTTGACTTCTCATATTAAATATTTCTTGTTTCCCAATGCATCTACGTGTTTTCTCTTAGCACCAAATATACTCATTTTTTTATTATAATTATATAATTTCCAAAACGCAATTAATTGGTAGATGATTAATTACCTTGTTGTTATTTTCATCCCTGATTTCTAATTTCAATTCTGCTATAGCATCATTCACCAAACACTTATATTCTGGATGCTCAAATCTCACTGTTGTTATCTCTCCAAACTCTTTATTTTCCACTGGAACAACAGCCAACACAGTACTCGGCATACCATCTAAATAATTATTTGAAGTATTAATCTGTTCCAAATGAACATACAATGATTTATAAACAGCAAAATCTACAGTCTCACCATAATGAGTTTCATTAACAGCAAACTTTCGCTTATTTCCAAACCCCAACATTTGTTTTAAGCCCTTGCTTATCTTCAATTCATCCGGTGTAATTAAAGAAGCAATTCCATTTGTTTCATTTACAGATAATGTAATATTTTGCTTTGAAATAAATCTGCTATTTGTTGGAAACTATAATAACCATCTATAATCTTATGAGGTCTCTCTCCAGTCTTCTGCAAATATTCATCAACAACATTATACCATCCAACACCATATGTTATAGATTTCAAACCAATACGTTTATTCCCATCTCTGTTATCAATGTATTGTTGCAAGTTTATTGTCTTGTCAATATTCGAAATTGTATGATACATTTTTATTTTTTATATATAATCAATAATAAAAATGATAACCAAAGAATTTAAATACAATGATGACGCTCATTACCCTCACAGTAGCACATTTAAATCAGAACAAATAGATATCATAAATCAAAACATAGCAATCACATCTGACAATAAGAACTTCAAAACATCTTTTCCAAACTTATTTCAAAACTATCAAAATCCAACATTACACACCAATGAACCGTGGAATACATGGCTTCATTCATCATTTGACTGGTGGCAATGTCAATTAAATTTTGCTGTTTGGTGTGCCACTACAGGATGTGGAGTAAGTTATCAAGACCATTTACAAAACACTTCAGGATTAACTAAAACAGTATATACATTTCATGTTTATTATTGTATTGCTCGTATTTTGAAAGAACTTAAAACACCTTTACCAACAGATGAATCATTTTGTTATTACAAAAACCCATACGACAAAGCAGCCTATCAAAAGTTATGCAATGAATTCAATGTTGAATCTAATACAGATTGGCGTCAAAAATTAGAAAGTAGTTCTAAATGCAGTGGTCTAGGGAGTTACACACAATATTTTAAACCAAGTGGAAAATATAGACAAGAACATCGAAGTGAAGGTCCATTCTTTAATCCAAATGATAAAATAGAACATACAGTAGATATAAGTGACGCCTGGACAATGTTTATATTAGACAAATCAGAAGGCTTCACAAAAACAGGTATTGAACGAATTAACGAAAGTATTAGGATATTCGTATGGGCACTATTAGGAGCACAATCTCAAACACGTGTAGAAATACTAAAAATAGGCACAGGATTTGATGCTCAAAAACAATTCTTAGCAAATGTTCAAGATGCAATTAACAGTCCAATCGATTTGCCTACTCAAATATCAAAATATCAAAATGTATTGAAATACGCAAGAAGTAAAGTTGATTACACATATGGACTTGGTCTCTATATGTCTCCCAGTGATATGATTTTACAAATTGGCACTATCGCTGGATATAATAATAAAATTGTAATTGCAACAGAAAATCAAACACTTGGTTTCAATAATGATGTAAATGTTAAACCTGTTGCACCTACTACACAACCTGCAACTATACAAGGTACACCAACAAAGAAATCTCTACCAGAACCAAAACATCAGGAAACAAAAACAAAGAAATCTCTACCAGAACCTGTTAAACATCAAACTGTTCAACCCACGAAAGAATCAACACAACACGAAGAAACTAAAACAGCAATAATAGTAGGAAGTATAGTAATAGGTATTGTTGCACTAACTATTTATGAGATTTACTAATATACTCTCTTCCTGCAGTAAACAATAACCCAACAACAAGGATAACCAATGCCCAGAGATGTTCGCCAAACCAACCAATAACTTTTCCAGTAGTAGATAACAACCAAGACGCAATGGCACCAATAATACCCGGTAGCGCTGCTGCTGCTTTTCCTGCAAGATTGGCTAATAGTTTACCAAGATTACTTAATTGTTTTTTTATCCAATTTTCTATACCATCTTTTGACGGTGGTTTAGGGGTTATAGGTCCACCACCAGCAGTAGGAATAACAGCCTCAACAATAACACCAATAATCATTCCAAAAGCAGTTAAAACACTAACAATTGTAATGCCTTGTTCTCTGAATAATTCTAATTCTTTCACCCAATGTAGTGTCTTCTTTTAATACTTTGTTTATAGTCTCTTTGATTCTATTTACCTGACTACGTAGTTTTTCTTTATTAACATTAATAACTTCCAATCTTGCACTTCTCTCACTTTCTAACTCTTTGATTCGACTACTTATCCTCTCTATTTGAAATTCATCATTGTCTGCTTTGGCTTGTTCTAATTTTGTATTTTCTTTTGCTAAGTCTTTATTTGTTTCACTCAGTTTTGCCAATTCATTTGCTATCTCTTCTTTGACTGTTGTCATTGCATTTGCTATTCCATCAATCTCTCTTTTTGTCCAATCTGTTTGTGTTCCTGCTTCACTATTAACATTTTCAGTGAATGATGTTTCTAATGTTTTCACAGATGTTTCTACATTATTTGTGGTTTCTAATAGTTCTTGTGCTTCTTGTTGTGATGATACATCAGTATCAAGATTTGATTGAAGTTCTCTTGATAATAATATGGATTGTGTGTCTTTCAACTGGTTTTCTATTAAAGTTGTAAGCTCAGCTCTACCTTCTTTAAGTCTTGTAGCAGATGGTTTAAAATCATCTACATCTAATACATTCCTAACAAAATCAACACCATATTTCCTTTGCAAAGTATTAAATGATAAAAATGTTGCTATTTCATCTGGTGCATTGGAACGATAATATGTTAATGCAACATTATTACCATCACTATCCTTTACATATAACATTGGTCTCCCTATATCATCTTTCTTGAGAGACAAACCTTTGATTTTACGTTTAGGTTCTTCATTCCTTTCGTAAAATCTATCTATCATTTTTTGACCTATGCTATTAAGCAGAGTTTTCCTATCATCACCGGTTAAATCATTCAAACCAGCAAACTGACTATTTAATGTTCTCTGAAACTCTTCTTCATCTGTAAAAGATGTTTCTGCTTCTTTATCATAATCATCCTTATCATACTCAGGATTTTCATATTCAGCCATTATTTATTTATTATTTAAAAATATTTTTTATCTTTTAATAAAAACATGTCAGCTTACGGAGATAAACTAAACCCTTACAGAAAATTGAGAGAACCACGAGGTGTGAGAGGTATCCGTCAAAGTGTAGTGATAACCAATAATCCATCAACTATTGACCAAAATCAACAATTGTTAGTGAGATTTCCTAATCTAAGTGGTAATGATGTTATTGTTCCCGGAACAGTCAGATTAGCATTTGAAATTGAACTAACCTCTAGAGATGTAAATGCAACTATATTTCAAAACATAGGAAGAGCAATAATTAAGAAAACAACACTTAGAATTAGTGGAAATGAAGTTATGTCCATTGACGATAGTGACATCTATCATTGTTATATTGATTTATGGAAGTCTATTACAGAACGCGTAAATACGGCATACCAAGGCATTGGCAAAGAGAACATGTTGAAACATAGAGTGGGTGCAGAAAACGCAGCAGAAGATAAAGAAGATAAAGCCATCGCAAAAGCATATGGAAACAGGTTTTGCATCCCACTTGATTTTGAATTATTGGAAACCCATATGCCATTTTATCAAGCTGGATTAGGAGATAGACTTGAATATGAACTTACATTCAATGATTATAATAAAGTTATTAAATCAGGCGATGCAACTTCATCTTATACAATCAAAAATATTTGTTTGGAATTTGATATTGTTTCTGATACTGAATTAGCAAGACAAATAAGACAGCAAGTTGATGGTAAAATGGTTATTTTGTATGACAGAATACTAAGACACAGAAAAATAACTAAAAACAAATCTGATACACTATGGAATATCAATCTAAATGTTCCTGCAAGAAGTATGAAAGGAATTCTTATGCTATTCGAAGAACCTGAAAGGGCCAGCACAGAAGAATATTATAATCCAGAAATTACAAAAGTGGAAATGACAATAGAAGGGATTCCGAATCAATTGTATAGTCAAGGAATGAAGTCCCACCAACACTGGGACGAAATAAATAAATTCTTTGCTTTGAATTCAAAAAGAAACAAAGAAACAAGTATGGTCGTTAAAGATTTATATTTTACTGATACAACAATAGAAAAATATCTAACGAACAGGTATGCTTTATGGTTGGATTTACGTTCAACTGATGATAATACACTTCATGGTTCTGGAAGAAGAATTGAAAATGCATCAGAAGGTATCACAATACAAATAACGAAAGAAGCAGGAGCAGATGAACCAATCAATCTTTATTTGTTTGTTATACAAGATGCACAAATCAACTTTGAAGATGGTAGATTTAAAGAAGTCAGTTATTAATATTTTTTTTTTTACAAATAAAAATGGAACTACCAAAATATCCTCATTGTGCTATTATATGTGGTCAAACTGGATGCGGGAAAACAGAGTTTGTCCTTGACCTTTTGGAAGAGGAATATCGTCAAGTATTTAAACATATTGTTATACTTTGCCCAACCATTCAATGGAACAAGGCTTATAAAAATCGTGAGTGGATTGGTGATGTCAGGAAACCTAAAACAAAGAATCTTATAATTGTTAATCCTATTATTAATGATGAAGAGAAATTACAAGAACTACTAAGAATGTTCTTTAATAAATATGCTGGTCATTCTACTCTCTACATTATTGATGATTGCAGTGCAACGAAAGAACTAACAAAGAAAAAAGATATGTTATCAGAATTAGCATTTTCTGGTAGGCATGCAGAACAATCAGTGTGGGTTATTTCGCAGAGATATAATTCTGTGTTAAAAGATTTAAGAGAACAAACAAAATGGCTATGCATGTTCTACACAAAAGATAGAGATAGTTTTGAAAATTGTTTAAGAGAGAATGATGTTATTCCTACTTTGGAAGAACGACAGAGAATAAAAGAAGAACTGAAAAAAAAGAAGCATCGTAAGTTAATTTTGAAGACTGACCAGCCTACTGGTTATTGGTTGGTTGATTATTTTTTTTAGCAATGATTAAGTAATGCTTATACAAAGCTGTAGCAAATCTTAAGTAATGCTATAGCAAATCTTAAGTAATGCTTATGCAATGTTTTAAGTAAAATAGCAATACTAAAAAACAATGCTGTTAGAAATATTATCAATCACTGCAATCTTATCAATAATCATAACAAACACTGCAATCTTATCAATAGTCGGATATGCGATGTTTTATTTTTTAAAAATAAAAAATAAATTACATAAAATAAAAATGAATGCTGAAGAATTATTACAAGACATTGAATGTGAAAGCACTTATGTAGAAAATAATGAACAAGAAACAAAACGTGAGCGATTATCAGCCATTGTTGCTGGTGGTGGTAGTAAGCAGTATCTTGGTAAAGACTTACAACTATCAGACATTGATACAATGACAGCAGAACAAATAAACAAACTTTACTGCAGATATGAAGCAAGATTGGGAGCAAGTATGACTAAGACATTGGGTAATTCTTTCATTAGCTTATACGTTATGGGTGTATCAAAGTATTTCAATGTTGTTAATCCACCTAATCTGATACAAGACTTAGAGGAAGACCCTTTTATCAATCACGCTTTGACAAGTTCGTGTTGTGAATTGTATTATAGATATGGAATGTATCTTGCTCCATTAACTGCAATGCTAACAACAGCAAGACATATTGATTTTAATAAAAAAGAAAATATCCCCTTAGAAAAAGATAATGAGTGATAGTGAAGTTAAAACAAAAGACCCAAGACGAGTAGTTGCTGGTAAGAAAGGTGCAGAAGCAAGAAAAAGAAATGCAGAATTAAGAAGAAAGGAGACTGATACTATAAAGAAAGAAAACATGGAATTAAAATCTATAACAAAAGATGATGAAGTCGGCTCTCCAAATTCACAGAATATAAATATATACAAAAATTATATACCATTATGCATAACAGTTGGAGTTGTTGGAATAGGATTGTATATGTACAAGTCTAAACAAGTTGTACCACAACAACCTATGATGCAACAACCTGCACCTATTATACAACAAAAAGAAATTGACCCATTTGAATTTAATTAATTTAAAAAAATAATATTCTCATTAAAAAAAAAATGACAACCTCAATAGACGGAAAACAAATTGCAAACATGTTATATCATGCTGGAGTGGAAACTGTATTAACTGTTGGATATTCAGAATTAGGTAGAAAACTATTGAAAAGACCAGCACCAAAAGTAGATTTTAATATGACAGATATTGGTATGTTGTCCATTGATATATTACTTGCAATGGCAACAAAGGATATGCTTGTTAAGCAAGGTATTATTCCTGCAGATATTATGAAGTAATTTTAATATTTTTTTTTATTCATCTAAAAAAATGAGCACAACAAATAAGACATTGCAATTAGTATATGAAGGAGCGGTAGTATCTGCAATATCAATTGGATACATGACTATATTTACAAAATTAATGAAACGTCAAACAATAAAATATGATTTCAATGATTTCTTTTATATTGCTGGTTCTATAACTGGTGCAATGTAAAGGTATTCTACCAGTTTCATTATTTGGTTAATTATATATTTTTTTTCCATTATATAAAAATGGCAAGTGCAGTAGCATTAATGGTTGGAGGAGCAATTACAAACGCCTTAGCCTTTTCAGGTAGTAATTATTTATTTTCACATATGGGTAGTAATAGTGATGAAGAGAGAAAACAACATGATAAAGCGATGGAACAGTTAGAAGCAGCAACAACTGCGTGGAATGAGAAGAGAACAGAAAGATTGGATTTTATTAATGAACAGTTAAAAAAGGAACATCATGCTTTGAATGAGTTCAGTGATGTTGATACTGCTATGAAACAGTATTACTATATTACAGGAAAACAATTACCAGATAATTTATCCACACCAAAACCTACATTAACTGATTTTTACACTCCATCAGAAGACCAGAAAAATAGAGAGATTGCATTTGTTGTTGGTGGTATGGCATTGACAGGATTTGTTGCTTGGAAGTTGATGTAGGTAAAAAAAAAATATTTTTTGACATAATCTTTATGCATGTAATTCTTTCTTTGGAAAAACTAAATCATAAGCATGATATTTATTTTTTTTATTATTCTTACATGGTTTCAAACCAAGTGGTCTTACATAAAATGGTGGTTGTTTACCTTCTATCTTCTTTGTGAGATGTGCAGGACTCCATACTTCACCATTGTCTTTGAGAGTTAAAATTACACTCACACCATTGTCTGTGTCAATTGTTCTGTAGTCAGTGATTGTATAAATGTTGTTGATTTCTAAATCAGTCCATTTCTTTGTGCTAAATTGACTTTGTTCTTTTAACAACGCTTCAAATTCATCAGTTGAGATATTTTGAATATTGTTGTTTGACATTTTTTATGTTTATAAAATTTTCTTAAATATAAATAAATGGAGAAGATATACTATAGTCCAAAAGGTTTCTGGAAAGGACACTCAGCAGTTAGTAAATTAGCAAAAGAAGCAAAGGTTAGTCAGAAACAAGCATTAGAGTTCTTAAAGAAACAAGCAATTTGGCAAATATATTTACCTGCACCTAAGAGAATAATAAGACCAAAATTTGATGTGTCTGCAGAGAATGAAGTTCATCAGGCTGATTTGTTGTTTTTACCCTACGATACTATTGGTAGAAAAACATACAAGTATGCATTAACAGTGGTTGATATTGGAACAAGATATAAAGAAGCCGAACCTTTGACGTCGAAAGATAGTAAAGAAGTTGCAAATGCTTTTGAGAAGATTTATAAAAGACATTTGAAGTATCCTAAACTATTGCAAGTTGACCCTGGTAGAGAATTTATGAGTTCCGTTTCAACTTTGATGGAAAAGCATAATACCAAAATAAGAAGAGGTAGAAAAGAAATACACAGAGACCAAGGAATAGTAGAAAGATTTAATAGAACCTTAGCAGAAAGATTGTTTGGTTATCAGTATGCTAAAGAGATTGATACTAAAAAAAGAAACAGAGAATGGGTTAAGAGATTATCTGATGTTATTAAAGCATTAAATAAGGAGACGAAAAAACCTCCTCCAATTATAACAAGAAAAGTTGATGCTGAAATTTGTCCTTATGCAAATGTTAGATATTTGTATCAACCTGGAGAATTAGAAGGTGGTGGAAAGAGAAGGGCTACTGACCCAGTATGGTCTGTTGATATTCATAAGATTGACTATCATATTATAACGCAGGGAATAAGAGTTTATTATTTGAAATCTCCTGCACCTAAGAGAGGGTTTGTCAAAGAGGAATTACTTATTGTTCCGGCTGATACCCATACGCGTATGTCGTGATTCCATCTGGTGCTATGTATCTTTTTGTGTCTAAAGGAGAAAGTGTAGTCTTATTTACTTTTAATCCATATATGTTGTGATGCATTGAGCGTAGCATGTTCATTGAGTGTGTGTATTTCTTTTTGTTGAATAATGCATCTCTGTAGTTTTCAAAATTGATTTGTTTTTTGATTACATATTTTTTGTTCCTTTCGCTTTTTTGATGACTTGTTCATCTGCTCTTAATACTGAATATAATTTAGGACGAAGACCAATATATTCTGATATTGAAACACCAGCACATTCATCCTTCATCTTACCTATGACCTTCTTGTTTGTTTCATCGTATAGTGGATGTTCTTTTGGATAATCAGAGAAATCGTATTCATCTTTCATTTCAGACATATCTTTGTAAGCATCTTCAGTTTTAATGGCTACTAATAAACTATCAGTATCGGTGTATAACAAGGTGCAGTTATCACCATACTTCTTTTTCAATGTATTATAATACCAATCATACATAAGATGTTTTGATAAATCTAAAACACAGAAGCCAACATATATTGGTTTATTTAGAGTTAATCTTGTTTTATTCACTTGAATGGCAGATAACTCATCAGAGAACTTTACTCTACGATTGAAGTTTGGTTTGGCTATTATCTTGCGGATTTTTTCATTTTCACTGCCATCTGTTTTGACTAATTTAATATCAACTCTTTTACGTATGTTTTCCATTGTTTTGCCAAATACTGAGTTGTTCATAAGTTTAAAGAAATCTTTTTCAAATGTAGTCTTTGCTTTTTTACGTAATTCTGTATTCAGACGTATGTAAGGTTCCATCCAAGGTTTCTCATCAAATTCTAATATTCTGTGTATTTTTGTTATTTTCATACCAAGTTGTTTGTATAGTCTCAAGTTCTTGTAATGTACTACATATTTCTTCTTATCCATTAGATTGGGGACAAGTTTTTCTGTTTTTAACATACTATTTTCAATTAGTTCATTTTGATAGTCGGATAACCATTCTTTTTTAATTGCTAATTTTTCAGGTGCAAGTGGATAGTCGTTATGTAGTTTATGTAAATGTTTGGGATATTCTAAATCTACTTCATATATTCTTCCTCTACCTTTTTTTAGTGGTTGAAGTTCTCCATCTATTAAATCTTTATTAGTTATCCATTTGAAACCACTATATGGAAGTGGTTGGCTCATTGAATGACCATATAAATTATTTTCATCTAAATACATTATGTAATTGTCTTCTTCATCTGGATTATAATCTGCGACATATTTATTGTTTGCTTTTGCGTGTCTTTTAGAAACCATACTTATTCCACCTCTCATTCCTTTTTCAATGAAAAGATGCATATCCAAATCTGATAGAAGTTGTAATTCTATTTTTGTGTATTTTAGAAGAGCATCCCAAGATAGACCAGGTGCAGTGTAGTAATGTAGAGGGTCAAGTTTATAGTTATTCATACAGGTTTCTCTAAACTTTTGAAAAACATCTGCAAGTAAGAGAACATCTGTTTTGAGATATAAATCATGATAATCACCAAGTGTTTTACAGTTAAATTGTTTCCATACTTTTTGAGCGTGTTCATAGTCTTTTTGTTTGATACTTTCATCTGTTAGAGAACTGTAGAATTTGTCTATTGGTGGTAGTTCAGTTTCATTGAATCTTTCTTGACTGTCAATATATTCGTATGGATAGATACCTTTACGAGCAAGAAGATGTGAGTTAGTTGTATGTTTTACAGTTAATGGTAAGTCTGATTTGTTGAGTTGTTCATATCTTGTATTGTGGCATTTTTTACATTTTGCTGTTAATAACCAATTTTCATTGATGTTTATTTCTTCTGTATCTTTACATTTTTCACATTCTGTACTTACACCAATTGCTCCATCTACTAACTTTTCAAGAGAGGAAGCCATAAATTGAAAACTGTCTAAGAATTTTAGCTGTCCAATGTTGAATGAGATGCATTTCTCTGAATTATTTGCAATACAAGTAATGTTTCCACTTGTTTTGTGTATTTTCTGCATTATTAGATGACTATCATAACCTTTTAAGTTGTGGAAGATAACTGGAATTTTGGTTTTATTTGGTTTGATTGCAAGTTTGAGATTACAAGATTTATGTGCTGGTCCTCTGTATTCTCCAGTGAAATGACAGTGGTCTTTTACTTTTGGATTTTTTTCATTGTCAATTGGATTTTCACATATCCAGCAATGAGTAGCCTCTTCATAATCTTGTATGTTCTGTTCTGTCATTATTATTTTTTCAGGATGCTTGAAAACGTTGTTAATATTTTCTACTTCGCATTCTAAGTGATTTAAAAAAACTTCAGCTGTATCTTCACCTCTGTAGATTACCGGATCTTCAGCTTTACCATCATATCTAACAACTTGATAACCGAATCCACACGCTTCGTGTTCGCTTGTTATTTCTGATTTGTCTCCTTTTTGTTGTGATTTGGCTCTGTCTCTGGTTGGGCTCATCGGAGTCTTAACTGTTGGTTTTCTTTTGCTCCAGCATTTCAGTGGTTTCTTGCTGTCGAGTCCTCACCGTTGTCTCACCTCTGTGGTTCTTTGATTTCTGTGTTCACGGAGATGTTGCACTGATGAGTTAGGAGGCCTTCATGCGGACTGAACAAATTATTTGTCTAAATCGCGACGGAAGTAAGGGCGAGGATTGTGGCCACGTAAAATCGATTTAAGCCCCCCAGTGGAAATCTTCCACTGACCGTTCCAAGGCGGCTCTTCTGTGGCGATTTATTTATGTTGTTGTTTGTTACTTACTGTGTGTATCACTTGTGTCTTTTAATTTTGGATGGCCATATGGCCATTTTGTGGGAAAGTAACTGTCCATATGGCCTTCCTTTGTTTAGGTTTCCATTATGGTCTGGTCGCTTAATGTTTGTATTTCTTTCCCTTTGGTGTCTTTTATGGATGGAGTAAGTTAATTGTATCAATTCCTGATCTTTGTTTTACTTCTACTTTGATTGTGCTTTCAAAGTCAGCATAGATAACATATGGAACGGGCATTTGATTTTGATGGTTTTTAAACTTGATAAGACCTTTTGATGGCATTTCTATTCGCATTGGAGATTTATTTATGCCTTCACAGTCTTCTTTGTGTTTGATTAGTAGGTCTTCTCTTGAAAAACCGTGAAGACATCTATCACAGAAATGTGTTTTATGTTTGTGTTTATTGTTCTGATTGTAAAGTAATCTATTAAGGTTTTTAATAAAACAGTAGTGATATTTTGTTTCTGTTTTTGGCTCATCAGGAGGATAGTCATCAGGATTATAATCTTCATCTATCATTTCTTCTTCACTATCATCAATTTCCTCTTCAACATCTTCAGTTATCAAAAGCAGATTAATTCGTTCTTTATCATTTGGTTGATTTGAAATATGATATGGAAATATAGTAAGTTTCTCTGTCTTTTTTGTTAATGTGTATCCATAAACATTGATTGCTATATTGTTTTGTTTCTCAACTTTTGGTATTTGTGAGATTGGTGTGGGGAAGTCTATTCCTTCCATATTTAATGTGCCTAAATATTTACGATAACTTGATAACTTACTTGGATTGTTTTTGTTTGGGTATTTAGAAGCAAGTATATGCCATTCTAAACATCTATCATCATCATTTGATAAATTAATTATTGCTTTTTTATTTGCTATTACACTTGGAAGAGAAATATACGAAGAACCTTTGAGTGGTTCATATTTTGCTATGTTAAGATAAAGTTTGATACAATGGTCAATTTCTAAATTTGTTGCAGTATTTGTGAATTTTTCAATCCATGTTTGTAAATAAGACGTTTGTTTATCATAATATTCATCTAAATTATTTCCATCAAGAACTGCACATTGTTCTCTGTGTCCTGCACCGATAACTTCTTTTCTTTCACCATTAAGTTCATCTTTAAAGAACTTTATAGATAATCCAATTGAAAATTTAATGCCATTGTATTCTTTAATGTCTTCATTAATTTTATCTATAATGACAGATTTTTTTTCATTAAACAAAATATTTGGGTCTTTATATTTATGAGCATCTATTTCATACGCTTTGAAGTAATTGCATAATGGTTTATCAACCAGTTTCAGAGCATTTTTCTCTTCTTTAGTATCATCATCTATATCTTCATCATTAATTTTTTCACTTGTTTTAACAGCATTTTGTTGCTGTCGTTTTCTTATCTTTTTATCTCTACGTCTTTTACGCAGATTTTCCAACGTAGAAGTTTGTTGTGGAGGCTCTTTAAGAGCATCAACCATTTTACGCAATTGTTCATCGTTAATAACTCCATCACGATGAAGATTTAATATATATTGTACATCTTTGTTACTCATTCTTTTTACCATTTTTATTTTTTCTTTAATAAAATATTTTTTTTTTTTTTTTAAAAAATATAAAATATAAGTAAAAAAATGGAATGCACATTCTTGAAAATTGGTAATCACGAACAATGTCATTCAAAAGCGACCAAAAATTCAAAATATTGCAAACTGCATAATTATCTAATGAAAAAAAGTAAAGTTAAACCCTGTTTGAAATGTGGAAAAGGAACTTGTGCTAAATATCAAATATGTGTTCCTTGTGGAGCGCAAAAAGAGAGATTAAAACATCGATATTATGAATTGGTGAAGCCGTATAATGATGAAGTTAAGAGATTATTGCATATTGAAACTGTGTAGTCAGTGTTGTTTTTTTTTGTTCTGCGCATCTCTGTCTCTAAAGGTGAGTACTTTTATTTTCTCAATGAACAAAATGGATTACGCGTAATCATGAATAAAAAGTCTCAACAAAATGGATTACGCGTAATTGTCTTTGATATATATGTATAGACAAATATATCACCGATTACAGCGTAATCTTCAATCGATTGTTTCAACAAATAGTGATAACATACTGTGAATAGGATAGAGTGTTAGTTGTTGTTCTGCGGTGCAGAATATATGTGGTATGACGTGTCTATAGTGTGTTAGTTGTTGTTCTGCGGTATTACCGCAGTATATACTGCGGTAAAATATATATGTGTCTATATATATAGATAGTGCCGTTTTTTGGGGTAATTTGTGAGCGTAGAGAACAAATTACCTCAAAAGCGGCACTATCTATATATATCATTGAGCCATTTTAGGTAGTTTGATGAGCTTGTGGTATAAAGCAGATGGTTTATTGCACCAATATTTGTGGACATTGACAGGAGTTTTGACACATTACTGCAACATTTTTTGTGGACATTGCCAAGAGTTGGGATGGGTTAGTGCACCAATATTTGTGGACACTGATTATTGCACCAATATTTGTAGACATTGTCAAGAGTTGGGATGTGTTATTACACCAATATTTGTGTACATTGTCAAGAGTTTGGACACATTACTGCACCATTTTTTGTGGACATTGTCAAGAGTTGGGATGGGTTATTGCACCAATATTTGTGTACATTGTCATGAGTTTTGACACGTTACTGCAACATTTTTTGTGGACATTGTCAAGAGTTGGGTTGGGTTATGGCACCAATATCTGTGGACATTGTCAAGAGTTGGGTTGGGTTATTGCACCAATATTTGTGGACAGTGTCAAGAGTTGGGATGGCTTATTACACCAATATTTGTGTGCATTATCAAAAAATTGGGACATGAGCTTGCACCAAGGATACGAGCTTGCTTGCCCAAATGTGGGACAATATTCACCAGGTTCAGTGCAATAACCCTTTCATATAACAATCACATTTATGAAAAGCAAAGCTCACAATAGACTCTGGGATCACTGGTAGTTGAGTAGGTAAAATACTTGCATACTAAGGTAGTTGTCAGGGTTTGAATCTCAGTGCAAACAACACTGCAAATGGTGTTCTAGTTCCCAGAGCCTAAAGCTTACAATATAGATCAAGAAAATATCACAAATAGCCATAAAGCTGAAAAGCTCATCACCGTCAGGCAACACTCATCATGGCCCAGTTGTTCAAAACATTGGCAGCTTACTGCCAGCCTCAGTATCTCAGTCTGGGTCCAGTTGTTCAAAGCATTGACAGCTTACTGCCAGCCACAGTATCTGCATCTGGGGCCAGTTGTTTAAAGTGTTGACAGTTTACTGAGCTAGTTAGTAATGAAAATGTTAACTGTTCTAGCAAGTACAGCATCTAACATAGTATAATTTTTGCTGGAAAAAATAAATGAGAGCAAAGCTTCTCACATTTCTTCAGCAAAAATATCAGCATATTTGCATTAAATGATCAAAGTTTTAATGACACATTAACAAATAACATTGTTAGTCTTCAACAAGTCATCCCAGATGTGCAGCTGACTGATAAGCAGGTCCTGGGGTCAATACCTGCTACACTGGCAATGTTTCTTGTGGAGATTCATCATGAAATCTTTTCTACAGTCATTCACTCCCTCCTGCTGATTCAAGAAGGGCAAATGTCAGTTTCTGGTGAAAGAAAATGCACTGTTTAGTCTAACAGCCTATGTATAAGCCTGCCCAGGATATGTGTGGTTTGGAAAACTGACGGGCTAGATGTGACCTAAATAGTGTTGAGTGGGCTGTTAACCCCTCTTTCAACCCACCCTCCATAAAATGTTAGCTCCATGAACCGGATTTTTTTAGTGATGGGAATGTTAAATGTTCTATCATGAATAATATCTAATAGAAACACTTGTATGTATTTTTGCTGAAAAAAATGTGAGTAGCTTTTTCCAAAAGCCAAAAGCTACTCACATTTTTGCAGCAAAAATATTAGAGTATCTACAGTGTCAAATTGTTAAAGTTCCAATATTACAATAACTAATGTCTTGATTAGCTTTGAACAACTAGACCAGGAAATGTATTCATTCACACCAAAATACTGTAAAAATCCTAAAAATTTGGACATTTTGAGGACTTGTTGTAATTCTCCTAAACTTTTAACAAATTTGTCTCGCAATTCAGCAAGGAGTCAAAAAAGTGCAGATGGAATGGCTACAGTACTAGTGTAGACCCTGATCAGATTGCTCCTTCAGGGGCAGTCTGATCTGGGTCTGTAATGTTTGCTTAGTCCTGTCTGTCCCAATACTTAGGATCATAATGGTACCCAGGAAAAATTGCTGACAAGGATAGGACATTTTTCTCATTTTTCCATTGAGTTTCTTACCACCAATGAGAATTTGTTGAATAAAGCAACATCCAAACTTATAGCATTTAAGAATATTTCTATTGTGAATGTTGCTATTGCACTTCTGAAATAATAAAAGTTAGAGTGAAATGTTTGTTAGTGAAAAGCCTACTCTTCTTTCTTTGCAGAAGGAAAAAAATATATATTAAAAGACAGTATAGTATGTACTTTAGTACAATAATGGTTACTGTATCTAGCACAACTAACAGGTATTTTTTTGTTGTTCTTTTTTTCTAATAAGCAAATCATCACGAAAACACGCCTATATAATTTTGACCCCCTTGAACCCTACTTTTATATTGTAAAACTGGGGTTTCCGAGGGGTACATCTTATTTCTCTTATTTCTACTCAAAATATAGATTGTGGGCACTTGTTAGAACCGCCTCATGGAGGCGGTTCTAACAAGTGCCCACAATCTATATTTTGAGCAGAAATAAGAAAAATATCACAATTTTTTATCATAAAATTTTCATTTTTTTTCGTCAATAAAGGTGGCAATGTGTTTGTATAGGTGTGTTTTCGTAATGTTATGTATCAGTGAGAAGTGGATAGTCTGTGTATGAAGAGTTCTGACCAAAATTCTGTGGTCTGAACCATTGTCCTTCTCAACAGTCTTAGAATCAATTCATTATAGGTAAGTAATTTGATTGGCTGAGAGTCAGAAATGGGTGTGGAAAATTAATTTATTCAGCAAGGCAAGGATCAAAATCACCTGATTAACCCTTATCCTGCAGAACATGACAAACCCAAGTGTAGATCCAGGAAAAGCCAGGATCTGATCAGGATCTAGACTGCTGTTGAGTGAATACATAATATCAAGTAGTTTGATTAGTTGACAGTTATTTAATTTGAGGTACTCCTTATGTAAATTTTGGACATGTTTGGTTCAACAAAACATGTTCTTAGATGGTTTAAGTTTTTGTTGGTATAAGAGAATCAAACATGTTGGCACAAGGATAGCCTAGCCACTTGGCATTAAAATGAACTAGAGCTATCACTAAAGGTGATGAATACCCCCACAAAAACTGCCTTGATAGTACATCAGCGGCATTTTGCAATTTTTTCACTTGAAAGGGGCCATAACTATGTCGAAAATTGACGAATTGTAGTGGAAATCGAACTTGACCTGTATTTTATGATGTTACATCAGTGTACCAAAAATTATAAAAATCGGTGAAGCGCTTTTTGAGTTATCGTCTGGAAACCAAGTCAACAGACCGACAGACCGACCGACAAGCTCACTCCTATATACCCCCCCAAATTTCATTTGTGGGGGTATAATAATATGGAATTAAAATCATCTTTTGCACTAAAATGAACAGTGTATAAAAATTTAGCGAGTCTAGTCTCTCTGGCTCAATTATAACGCCTGATAATCCTAAGATTTGAGACTCTACCAAATAGACTTGCCATTACTAAGAAGGTGATAAATTTTTAAACCAACAAAAAATACCAAAAAAATAATCAGACTTTTATTATCAGACTAGTAGCTAGTCTAGCACAAGGAGAGCTAAATATACTGGCATAAGGAGAACCAAACAGTCATAATGACATAAGGAGAGCCAAAGATGTTGGCATAAAAGGTGAAGCAAACATGTGGACATGAGAACCAAACATATTGGCATAAGGAGAACCAAACATACTGGCATAAGGAGAACCAAACATGTAGGCATAAGGAGAAACAAACATATTGGCATAAAATGTGAACCAAACATGTAGGCATAAGGAGAACCAATGATGTTGGCATATGATGGAGGATCAAACATATTGGCTGGCATAAAAGATGGATAAAACATGTAGGCATAAGAAGAACTAATGATGTTGGCATATAATGGAGGACCAAACATGTCAACATAACAGGTGAACCAAACAAGTAGGCATAAGGAGAACCAATGATGTTGGCATAAAAGGAGGACGAAATATATTGGCTGGCATAAAAGATGGATCCAAAATGTAGGCATAAGGAGAAACAATGATGTTGGCATAAAAGGAGGACCAAACATATTGGCTGGCATAAAAGATGGATCAAACATGTATGCATAAGGAGAACCAATGATGTTGGCATAAAAGGAGGACCAAACATGTCAACATAAAAGGTGAACCAAACAAGTAGGCATAAGGAGAACAATGATGCTGGCATAAAAGAAGGTCCTGACAAATTGGCATAAGGCAAACCAATGACATTGGCATAAAAGGAGGACCAGACATGTTGGCATAAGGAGAACCAAACATATTGGCAAAAGGAGAACCCAAATATGTTGGCATAATCAGGACCAAATATGTTGGCATAAAAGGAGGGCCAGACATGTTGGCATTAGGAGCAACACACATGCTGGCATAAAAAGAAAACCAAACATATTGGCATACCCAGGAACAAACATGTTGGCATAAGGAGGAACAAACATGCTGGCATAAGGAGGAACAAACATGCTGGCATAAAAGGAGGATCAAACCTTAGGCATAAGGAGGACCAAACATGTTGGCATAAGGAGGACCAAATATGTTGGCATAAAAGGGGGACCAAACATGTTGGCAAATGGAAAACTAGACATATTGGCATAAGGAGAATAAAAAATGTTGGCATAAAAGGTGGACCAAACATGCTGGCATAAGGAGAACAAAACATTGGCAAAGGAGGACCAAACATATTCATATAAGAAGAACAAAACATGTTTGCATTATGAGAATCAAACATGATAACATAAAGAGAACCAAACATGTTTCCATAAGAAGAACCATACATGTTGGCATTAAGAGGACCAAAACATGTCGTCATAAGGAGAACCAAGCATGTTGGCATAGGAGAACCCAACATGTCCATGTTTGCATAAGGAGAACCTAACATGATTGCATAAGGAGGACCAAACATGTTTGCACATGAGGGACCAAACATGATTGCATGAGGAGAACTAAACATGACTGCATAAGGAGGACCAAACATGACTGCAGAAAGGAGAACCAGACTTGTTGGCATTAGGGGAGAACCAAACATGTTTGTATAAGGAGAAACAAACATGATTGCATAAGGAGTATCATAAAGAGGTTTTGGTGTATTACAAGTAATTAGGGGATAACTGTATTCAAAATTGTAATTTGGGGAGGTAAATAGGTGGTTTTACACTCGGAAATTTCGTTTTACGGCGACGCGCCAGCGGAGCCGTAAAACGGAATTTGTGACCGTAAAACAACCGATTTACCTCCCCAAATGACAATTTTCAATACAGTTATCCCCATTCTAATGCACTTATTCGGTTGTTTTGTTAAAAATTGTACTATTTTGCACAAAGTGGCAGGCGTTGTGAGCTGCGTAAAACCAAATGTCAGCCAATGAAAAACGATGTTACGTGGTGACGTCGGATTTCCGACAGTATATCGCAGAATATACTATCGCAAATTTTTGACGTTATCCAATCAGAGGTGGCGTTACATACGCAAGTGCATTAGAATGATGGATAGCTTCTATCTATTCTTAAATATTTACTGGAGCTGTCCACTCAGAGTGGGGATATGAAGAAGATAGCTACCCTTATTGCATGATACATACTTAGACACAAAACATGGTTTCTGAAATTCTAGCAATAAAAACACATGTAGATGTTGCAAGAAGCCCACAGAAAGCATTTACTAAGCCATGTCTTAAGAGTGACATGTTCAGGCAAGCAAGGCAACCAGATATATCACCTCTTTATAACACTACTGTAAGGGTTGAAAGCAGAAACTGTTACTTACTATAATGATCCTTAGTATTGGGACAGATAAGCCTAAGCAACCAGGGCAGACCCAGATCAGACTGCTCTGTTTGCCATTCTGTCTACACCTTTTGGACTCCTTGCTGGGTGATGGAACAAATTTGTCAAAACTTTTTGGAGAATTACAGCAAGTCCTAAAGATGTCCGAATTTTTAGAATTTCTACGGTAACTAGAGCTGTCAGTGAAACTGACTAGGGCCCCGGCAGCGCTATCAGAAATTTGTGGACGGACAGACGGATGGACAGACAGACAGACAGACGGACGGACAGAGTGATTACTATAGGGCACCCACACTTTCAGTGCGGGGCCCTAACCAGATTATAGTAAAGATCATTTTTCTATATTATGTATACATTTTGGGATCCATTTCTCTAGGATCAATCTTTAAACTGGCAAAATAGTTTTATATTGAACAGTGTTATAAAGAGGCTGTGATGTACAACTGAAACCAGCCTTGTATCATAAAATCGGACACTGATACTCAGTGAGGAATAGCACACACCTACTGCTTGTAGAAACTGGAAGCTATTACATAATACAACTGCCAGTCTGAACCTGTAAAGGTTGCCAATGCCAAACTGAATCTTATTCTGTGCACAGCATGACACCATAGAAAATCAGAAGCAAAAGAAAGACTGAACACCATTAACCCATTGTATACTAGTGGACTCTTCCACTGCTATACGTTGGACAAGTCCATTTGTCATATGAGGGGTGTCAGGCCTATTTGTTCATTTTTATTCTATTTTTGACAGAAAATTCTGTTAGCAAATAGTGCAGACCTTGATCAGATGCCACGTTCTGCGGCGTCGGCTCTGGGCCTGTACTGTTGGCAAAGGTACCCCTTTAGGGGTTTCCTGCATGCAATGGGTTAAGAAAACACACCCAGTCTTCCTTTCATTGTAATAAGTATGTCTTTGTTTTTTATTAAAATATGACATTTTCCTCATTTCTGTAATACCATCAAACTTTAATAACTCAAATACCGGTACCTTTGTTTGAGATATGGGAAGTTAGAAAAACTAATGCTTGAGCACCTTTTTTATGAGACATAAGGGGATCACTTAAGATTATCATTGCAATCTTCTATAAAATAAAGGTATGCTGTGCCAACTCATTAGAATCGCCTCAATGAGGCGCTTCTAATGAGTACACACAACATACCATTTAAAGATAAATTCAGGAAAACTTCCCTTAAATATCAAATATATTGATATCTAGTGCCATTGGAAGAGTTCGCTAAGGACTAAAATAAGAGTTCGAATTAGCCATGGTCAACGAGTTATCCATGTTCAAGTTATCGAAGTCTGACTGTATATAAACATAGATTGTAGGTGCTTGATAAAACAGAATAGCCCGAGTATTCATTATACAGACTATTTTTGCTGAATCCTGAGAAAACCTGTACAATAGCATTGGTGAATAACAAAGCAACAGCATCTTTGAGCATGCTGCTTGGATTATTCAACACCTTATAGTTTCTTTATCAAACTAGAAATGTGTCCATAGGACACGGATGCCCCCACCTGAAAATATGTCTATGTTGGTATTCATCCACAGAAAGTTATTGACCGTGTTTAAGTTTTGGAACCTTTTTTCACATTTGACCTCTAAGCATGACCTTGACCTTGGAGGTAAGGACCTTGATTTTGTGTGAGGCAGATTGTCTCATGATGGCCAACATTTCTGCCAAGTAATTTCAAAATCCATCCAGAGATAAGAAAGTAATTGACTGCGTTTAAGTTTTGGACCAATTTTTTTACCTTTGACCTCTAAGTATGACCTTGACCTTGGAGGTACAGATCGGGGTTTGCATGTGACACATCCTCTCATGATGGTTAACATTTCTTCAGAGTAATTTCAAAATCCATCCAGAAATAAGTAAATTATTGACTGCGTTTAAGTTTGGACCTTTGACCTTGACTTTGGAGGTACGGACCTGAGTTTTGCATGTGACACATCGTCTCATGATGGTTAACATTTCTACAAAGTAATTTCAAAATCCATCTAGAAATAAGAAAGTTATTGACTGCATTTAAGTTTCGGACCCCTTTTTTTGACCTTTGACCTCTAAGTTTGACCTTGACCTTGGAGGTACGGACCTGGATTTTGCACATGACATGTCTCATGATAGTTAACATTTCTGCCAAGTAATTTTAAAATCCATCAAGCAATAAGGAAGTTATTGACCACTTGGACGTTTAGGACACACTGACGGAGGAACGGAGAGGGGCAATGAATGCTATATGCCCTTTCCACCATTCTTCCAATGGCGGGGCATAAAAATTCAACCCTCTTTCGGGCAATAACTGACTTACCTGGCTGCAGACCTTGAACACTGGGTTGCTCATGATTGGACTTAGTATATATGATGGAAAAAAAAAACAACAAAAAAAAAGAGAAAACAATGCTTTTCCTAGTAAACACCACTTTTTCTCTCTATGTACAGCTAGTTGAACTTCAATGGGTCAAACACCTCTGGGACCACGAAAATCTGTTTGAGACATGGTAGTTTGAGCCTCTGAGGGCTACTGCCAAGAGGCATAACTGGGATAAATCTGGGACTTCTCTTCAGTGTTCTATATATAAATGTATGCTGTTTGTGCTCATTAGAATTGCTTCATCGAGGTGATTCTAATGAGTACACACAGCATACATTTGCAAGATAAAAAATAAAAAATCTCCTTTATCATCCCTCATTAGTTTTTATACAGAAGTACCTAGGGACTCAAGAAAAGATTTGACTCAGCGATGCTAAACGAGCCATCGGTGTTAGAGCCATTGAAGTGTACATGTAATTTTTTATACAGGGACTTGTTAAGATGATGAGATGGGTGACAGGCAAGACAAGCAGCTAGCAAAAAGAGCAGAATGGATAATGGGTGCCGAGTACCTGAGGACAACATGGCGGGAATATTGATCAATGATGTGACATCGGGCAGGCGTGTCGTCACAGGCGCACCTGCAGCGGCTGAAATATGTGCAAGAATCATGAACATGAGTGACTATGATAAACTGAAACATATGAAAAATGAAATAATATGACAAAGCAATGTATAACTACTGTATTTACTCTAAGAATTCAGACCCTTTTAAAAAGCCTTATAGCATGATCATTACGTGAACAAGCCAGTGAAATGAACAGCCCCTTAAACCCCACTTTTTATAGAGAAACCAGAGGTTTTCCTGGTATATATTATTTCTCTTATTTCTGCTCAAAGGCATAGGTTGTGGGTACTCGTTAGAACAGCCTCATCGAGGCAATTCAAACCAGTACCCACAACCTATGTTTGCAGTATAAAGAAGAAAAATATCATGGATTTTCATCAGAAAAGTAGCCATTTTGGAGAAGTGAAAAAAAAATGCACCATGTCGCACGGGTGTGTTATCGTAATGTATATTCATTATATATTTTAACCCTTATACTGCTGAATAAATTATTTTAGCCACACCCATTTCTGTCTGTCACCCAATCAAATTACATAATGTAATGTATTATTCAATTCACAAACTGCATGACATACAGTGTATGTCCTGATCAGATGGCTTCTTCAGAAGATTTCTGATCTGGATCTGAACTGCTTGAGATGGTAGGGGTTGTCGTGTTCAGCAGAATAAGGGTTAGCTGCAAAGGCAAAGTGTCTGATCTGGGTCTACACTCTTTTTTTTTGCGTGTTTCTATATAATTTTGGTGTCTGAATAATAGGATAAATACAATATCATGTCTACTCAACCCATTTTAATCTGAATGAAGAGTGTTTTTTTTTTTTGGTTTGTGTTTTACGGCCCTTTCCAGAATATCTCACTTATATCAAGCCAATCATTAATCAGAGGTGGCGAAAACCAGAGAAAAACAACTTGACCTTCCGTTGCAGGGCTTGGCATGTCACAAGTGATGCAAGCCATGCTCAAACCACATTGTTGAGAGACCTAATGATTAAGGGTCACCGCCTTATCCACTAGGCCACAGAGGCCTGTCTGAATGAAGAGTCATCTAGAAAATGGCTTAACTTTTTGCAACCAGTGAAACACAAGTTCAGATGCCACATTCAATAAATTTGTCAACATCCAATTTTGGCATTTCCTGTCTAAAATGGGTTTACCCATAACATGCCATCCACAACCATTCTCATCTGTTTTGTCATCTGCTGGTAAAATGTTTGCAAACAGTGTGAACCCAGATCAGACTGTCTGATCAAAGTCCGCACAGTCTGCCTGTATGGAAAATTTGCAGACGACAAAAAAAGGAATTTTCAGATACAGTTGTCCTTGGCATTTTGAGGGTTACAAAATTCTACAGAACAGAGTACAGTCTATTTCAAAGTGCCTATTTGAGGTACAAACAAAAAAGGAACATTTACGATACATGAAAGCTTGCAGCTACAAATAAATGTCAAATGTAGCAGAGCTCAAACATGTATAGGCTTGCACAATGCCAAAAGCAAAATTGATAATAAATGGAATTAAAAAGCCTGTTTTGCATTATGAGAAAAAAAATAATGTTAAAAAATCTTTTAACCCTTATCTTGCTGAATATTCATTTAAGCCACACCCATTTCTGTCTATCAACAAATCAAATTATTTGATATAATTTATTGCTACAAATTCATAAACTGAATGCCAAACAGTGTAGATCCTGATCAGATGGCTTCTTCAGAAGCCATCTGATCTGGATCTACACTGTTTGCAAAGATAGGGGTTGTCGTGAACAGCAAGATAAGGATTAAAATAGATACTGGGCAAACTTAATATTGATATCCACATTCTCCTTTTTATTAAAGACCCCTCAAACCTTGAAAGAAAGCTTTAAACATATAAAATATCAAGATGTGCAAAGAAACTCCACATTTCTTTCGCTTCACTGAAATGCGTATCAACTAGAAATAGATTCAGAAGAAAAATGATGAACCCCACCATTAGTATGACCCCAAAAACTTTGTGGCCTTGAAAATGAGGTCACTTAGGTATTGCCATGTTGCCATAATATAATGTATCAAGTTTGGCCAGAATTCTTCAATTGGTTCAAGAGACATGGTGCACAGAAGCAATAAATTGAACATTATTGTCTTTGGACCCATATGACCTTGAAAAGTATGTCAAGGTCATCAAATTTAATCAAGTCTTTTGAATGTTGAACTAATATATTGGTCAGAATTCATTGATATTTTCAGGTGGTATAGTGATGTTTTAAGGGGCTCTTACACTGTCACGATTTTGGCCACGACTCACCACGATTTTTTAAATCGTGGTAAATCGTCAACAACGTCGTAGAGAAGTCGGCAGAGATCTTGATTTGTTTTGTTTGTTTTGGAGTTTTACGGCCCAGTCAACACTATTTAGGTCATTTTTGAGCCGGTCAGTTTACCTATCAACACTTTCCTGGGCAGGCTTATACGTAAGCGGTTAACCAGTACAGTGCACATTCTTTCGCCAGAAACTGACAACTGCCCTTCTTGAATCAGCGGAAGGGAGAGAATGACCGTAGAAAAGATTTCATGATCAATCTCCACGAAAGAATGTTGCCGACCCCGGCGGGAGTCGAACCCGCGTCCTCCTGATCACCAGTCAAACACGCATCCGACTGAGCCACTGAGGCCGGCACAGAGATCTTGAGGAATCGTGGTTGATCGTGATAGTTAGGGAGTGACCACGACTGTTTTTGACATGTTCAAAACATTCGTGACGAGTCGGCATCATTGTTCAAATCGTAGAGCGGTCGCAGAGACATCGTAGCTCAGTCGTGAGCCGTCGTTGTGGTAATCGTGGCCAATCGTGAAAAACCGTGACTGAATTCTACCACGATTGAGCTACGACGAGACAAGATCATCTACGACGTCTCTACGATTTCGTTGCGACTGCTGTACGATCTACTACGATATCACGACGACTGCTCACGACAATGCAAGATTCACCAGGAATGCACTACGATTTATGACGACGCTAGCACGATTTATCCCGACGAACACTTTTATATACCCAGATCGTTGTAAATCCAGACGAATCGGGAGAAGTCTTGGTTAATCGTGAGTAAATCATATCGAATCCTCCATGATCGCACTGAGACTTTGATCATCGTGCCAATTCGGCCTTGGTCATAGAGCAGTCTTGCAGGGATCGTGAGAAATCGTGTATGATCGTCTGATATCTTGAAGCAATCGTGGTGCAGTCGTAGAAGAATCCTAGAGGATCGTAAGACATCGTGGTCGATCGTGAAGGATCGTTGTCAATCGGCTCCATTATCGTACAGCACTCGTGATTGTTCGTAGAAGTGTCATAGCAATGTCGTGAGTATTCGTAGGGTAGTGAAATCAGAACCGCGTATGCCCCGATTTGCCACGATTTTCATGGTCCCAATTGGTCGTGGACAGTCCTGGACAATCGTAGTCAAAGTCGTGACAGTGTAAGAGGGGCTTTACCAATGACTTTGATTAACACTGTAAACTCTTATCCTGCTCGACACAAAAAAACCCTATCTTTGCTAACAGTATAAATCCAGATCAGATGGCATCATCTGATCAGGATCTACACTGTTTGTCATCCTGTTTGTGAAATGAACGAATATATCATATGAAATACAGTAAAATTCCGCTATTAAGACCACCAAAAATTGAGACTAATTCTGCTTAAAAAAGCTTATTTAGAAAGTTGTATTTATTCTTTCTTTGTGTTTTCTGCATTCAGTGTCCTCTGGTGAGAGACCACCTATGGGGCTGTTCAAAAGTGGTCTTTAAGACCACTTTTGAACAGTCCCAAAGGTGGTCTTAATATAGGAATTTTGCTGTAATTTGATGGGTTGACAGTTAGAAATGGACATGGCTAGATTCATTCATTCAGCAGGATAAAGGTTAACTCTGGACAAAAGGGCTGGGCTCTGATGAATAATGGGATACAATTACTGAAATAATCCTAAGTATTGAAACAGACAGGCCTAAGCAAACAGTGCAGACCCAGATCAGACTGCTCCTTCAGGAGCAGTCTGATCTGGGTCTGCACCGTTTGCTTCAGCCTATCGGATCGTTAGGGTAGATTTGTTTTATTTATTTGTTCTAAAAAATGTAATACATGTTAAATGAATACATACGGTTCTCTCTACTTTGAAACAAATTAACCCTCATCCTACTGAATAAATTAATATTGCCAAACCCCATCACGAAAACACGCCTATATAAATTTGACCCCCTTGAACCCCACTTTTATATAGTAAAACTGGGGTTTCCGGGGGTATACCTTATTTTTCTTTTTTCTGCTCTAAAATATAGATTGTGGGTACTCGTTAGAACCGCCTCGATGCGGCAGTTCTAACGAGTGCCCACAATCTATATTTTGAGCAGAAATAAGAAAAATATCACAATTTTTCATCATAAAATTTTCATTTTTTCGGCGATTAAGGTGGCAATGTACAGTCCAACCTGTATTAAGCAAGCACCTAAGGGATAACCAAAATGTGCTTGCTTATGGCAGGTACTTGCTTAATACAGGTGAAATTTAACATATTTGCCATTTTGGGGAACTGAATGCCTGCTTGCTTAATACAGGTTGCTTGCTTAATAGAGGTGGCCACTAACACAGGTTTTACTGTATTTGTATAGGCGTGTTTGCGTAATGCATTTCTGACTATCAACCAATCAAATTACTTGATATTTTGTTTATTATTCAAATTCACAAATCGAATGACAAACAGTGTAGATCCTGCTCAGAGGCCATCTGTTCTGGATCTACAACATTTACAAAGGTAGAGGCAGGTCAATGGTTAAGAAAGAAACTATTACTGACCTTTAACCCTTATCACACTGCATAAATTAATTTAGCCACACCCATTTACATTTCAACCAATCAAATTACTTGATGCAATTTATTCATTCAAATTAGCAAACTGAATGAAAAACACTGTAGATCCTGATCAGATGGCTTCTGAAGAAGCCATCTGATCTGGATCTACAGTGTTTGCAAAGGTAAGGGGTTGTCGTGGTTCTGCCGGATGAGGGTTAACAAGTCTTCATGATCTGATTAAACTTGAAATGCATACATCTAATTTCAGCATGCAAAATGACTATCCAGTACTCATGCATTGTTCATATTCATGATCTATACAAAACATGCTATTAATATGACAAAGGACAATTTTAGACAGTGCATGGTTCAAACATCTTTTAATCTACAATTCTCTATTTTTTCTGTTTTATCATCCATGTTTCTAGTACACCAAAATGACTTCATAACACTATTGTCGTGGTCTAAAGCAAAAATAGCCATCAGAGGAGATGGCAAATACCCCGACCAAAAGCCAATATGGCCTTCAGAAGACTATTCACAAATAGAAAGTGCAACAGAATTAAAACACACTGGTAAGCCATAGTATATTTTGCATATGTTATGTTTATTTAGACTATTTTCGCAAACAATCTTTGTTTGGCTACCATGTTACATCCAAACACAAAAGTACAGATTATACAGTGAAAATGACCACTTTTGGTCATTTTTTTCACTTAGTACATTATTGGGATCTATCTTTAAAGCCTGTAATAAAATAAATATACAACGCCAGTTATAATTAAGTGTTAAAAGTAGATTTATATGTACTTAAATATGGCATGCCATACAAGATAAAAGGTTCACATGCCAAACTCATAAAACAGTTCTGGATAATTCACTATGAATGTAAATAATAAACAATTAAGCAATTCTGATTACCAAAATATTGTCTTTTAACAATATTGGATATACTAGGAAATAAGCAAATATATTAAGACCACATTTGGGACTGTTCAAAAGTGGTCTTTAAGACCACTTTTGAACAGTCCCAAAGGTGGTTCTTTACTAGAGGAAGACCAATTTTGAACAGTCCTGAATGTGGTTCTTTACTAGAGGAAGACCACTACTATGTCCTGAAGGTGGTTCTTTACTAGACCACTTTTGAACAGTCCCGAATGTGGTTCTTTACTAGAGGAAGACCACTTTTGAACAGTCCCGAATGTGGTTCTTTACTAGAGGAAGACCACTTTTGAACAGCCCCAAAGGTGGTTCTTTACTAGACCACTTTTGAACAGTCCTGAAGGTGGTTCTTTACTAGAGGAAGACCAATTTTGAACAGTCCTGAATGTGGTTCTTTACTAGAGGAAGACCACTACTATGTCCTGAAGGTGGTTCTTTACTAGACCACTTTTGAACAGTCCCGAATGTGGTTCTTTACTAGAGGAAGACCAATTTTGAACAGTCCCGAATGTGGTTCTTTACTACAGGAAGACCACTTCTAAACAGTCCTGAAGGTGGTTCTTTACTAGAGGAAGACCACTTTTGAACAGTCCCAAAGGTGGTTCTTTACTAGAGGAAGACCAATTTTGAACAGTCCCGAATGTGGTTCTTTACTAGAGGAAGACCACTTCTAAACAGTCCAGAATGTGGTTCTTTACTAGAGGAAGACCACTTATAAACAGTCCAGAATGTGGTTCTTTACTAGAGGAAGACCACTTATAAACAGTCCTGAAGGTGGTTCTTTACTAGAGGAAGACCACTTTTGAACAGCCCCAAAGGTGGTTCTTTACTAGAGGAAGACCACTTTTGAACAGTCCCGAAGGTGGTTCTTTACTGGAGAAGACCACTTCTAAACAGTCCTGAAGGTGGTTCTTTACTAGAGGAAGACCAATTTTGAACAGTCCCGAATGAGGTTCTTTACTGGAGAAGACCACTTCTAAACAGTCCAGAATGTGGTTCTTTACTAGAGGAAGACCACTTCTAAACAGTCCAGAATGTGGTTCTTTACTAGAGGAAGACCACTTTTGAACAGTCCCGAAGGTGGTTCTTTACTGGAGAAGACCACTTCTAAACAGTCCTGAAGGTGGTTCTTTACTAGAGGAAGACCACTTTTGAACAGTCCCGAATGTGGTTCTTTACTGGAGAAGACCACTTCTAAACAGTCCAGAATGTGGTTCTTTACTAGAGGAAGACCACTTTTGAACAGTCCAGAATGTGGTTCTTTACTAGAGGAAGACCACTTATAAACAGTCCTGAAGGTGGTTCTTTACTAGAGGAAGACCACTTTTGAACAGCCCCAAAGGTGGTTCTTTACTGGAGGAAGACCAATTTTGAACAGTCCAGAATGTGGTTCTTTACTAGAGGAAGACCACTTCTAAACAGTCCTGAAGGTGGTTCTTTACTAGAGGAAGACCAATTTTGAACAGTCCCGAATGTGGTACTTTACTGGAGGACAATTGGTGTAGAAAATGTCAAGAAAAAACAACTGAAACCTTAGAAATATGCTTTTAAAAGTAGAATTAGTCCTAACTTTTGTAGCTGGTCTTATCCCTTATCTTGCTGTTCACAACAACCCCTATCTGTGCAAACAGTGTAGATCCAGATCAGATGGCTTCTGAAGAAGTCTGAAGAAGCCTTATCTTGCTGTTCACAACAACCCCTACCTTTGCAAACAGTGTAGATCCAGATCAGATGGCTTCTGAAGAAGCCATCTGATCAGGATCTACACTGTTTGACATTCAATTTATGGATTTGAAGGAATAAACTAGAATTTGTTTTTCTACAAAAACACAGATGTCTCCCCCTTTTTTGACTGCTAAGTATAACCTTGACATTGGAGGTATTGAGCTGGGTCTTGTGTGCAACACATCATCCAATGAAGATGAACATTTCTGCATAGTAACTTTAAAAATGTTCATAGAAAAATAAAAAAAGTTATTGGCCGTAAACAAAAAAAGCACTTTTTTACCTTTGACCTCTAAGTATGGCCTTAACCTTTGCGGTACAACACATCGTCTCATGATGGTTAACATTTCTGCCAAGTAATTTCATAATCCATCAAAGATAAGGAAGTTATTGACTGTCCTTTTTTTACCTTTGACCTCTAGGTATGACCTTGACATTGGAGGTATGGACCTTGGTCTTGCACATGACTCATGGTCTAATGACGGTGAACATTTCTGCATGGTTACTTTATAAAGTCCATCCAGAAATAAAAAGTTAATGACTGGACAAAAAAAAAACAAACTTTTTTTACCTCTGGCCTCTTAGTATGACCTTGATCTTGGGGGTACCGACCTGGGTCTAGCGTGCACCACATCATCTCATGATGGTTAACATTTCTGCCAAGTAATTTCACAATCTATCCAGGAAGAAGAAAGTTATTGACTGAACACTAAAAAAAGGCCCCTTTTTGTCTTTTGACCTTTTGCCCTTGACATTTGAGGTACCAACTTGGGTCATGCACACAACACATCGTCTCATGGTGGTTAACATTTCTGCCAATTAATTTCAAAATCCATCTAAAAACTAGCAATGGTGTTTGTAAAACACAATGCCCCCAACCTTTGCTTGTCCCTAGATGGCAAAATATTCAACAAATATTGTTAGACTCAAAAACATAGAACAAGAATTCCGCCGAAGACTATGTCGCACCTGAGTGCATGTGTGCATGCATGTTTTCTTATGGCATGCATTAATGCATGAGTGCATGCCTTCATGTGCATGCATGTGTGTTTGTTTGCTTGATTTGAGGTTTAACGTCCCCGCCAACACTATTTAGGTCATTTTGGAGACGTTGCTTCCAATTTTGTTGGACTTTTACCTGACATTGAGATGAAATGGCATCTCAATCCCTGCCGCCCAATGAAACTAATAGGGTTTATAAACATGGACGGGCCGACTCGCAGCAGCTTTCCTTGGCAGGCTTAGACCTTCTAAGCGGATTACCAGTACTAATGTGCGGTCGGTATCAGCTCTGCGTGGAAGCATTGTGCAGCCCAATCTATTTCTCCAAGCCCAGATCTGCGGGGGCATGCATGCATGTGTGTGTGTGTGTGTGTGTGTGTGTGCATGTGTAAGTGCATAAGTGTGCATGCCTGCATGTGCATGCATGTGTGTGTGTGCCTGTTTGAGTCCATAAGTTTGCATGCATGTGTGAGTACCTGCATGTATGCATGCAAGCATCAGTGTGTGTGTGTGCATGCATGCATGTGCATTTGTATGTGTGTGTGCAAGCATAAATGAGTGATTGTGTATGAGCATACATGTTTGCGTGTAAATGCATGTGTGTGCATGCATGCATGTGTAATTGGAGTGGGCCGGGTTGAGGTGTGTTGTCGTGGGGTGGGGTGTTGTGGGGTAGGGTGTCATGTGGTGGGGTGGGGTGGTGTGGGGTAGGGTAGGGTAGGAATATATGCATGCATGTATTTATGTATGTACAGGACAAATGGCATATCACCACCAACTATCAACTTTTGTGTAGGGGTATAATTTCTGTGTTATGTGTTTATGACGAAAAAGACAAAAAAAAATATTCCTAGTCAACAAAGGATTTGTGCATGACTGCATGCATGTGTGTGTGGGGTGGGACAGGGTGTGGTGGGGTGTTGTAGGGTGGGGTTGGGTGGGGTGGGGTGTAGTGTGGTGTGGTGGGGTGGGTGGGTTTGAGTGGGGAAGCGTGGGGTAGGGTAGAGTAGGGTAGCGATGTATGCATGCAAGTATTTATGTATGTACAGGACAAATGGCATATCCCCACCCCATATCAACTTTTATGTAGGGGTATAATCTCTGTTTATATGTGTTTATGTAGAAAAAAAAACCCACAAAAAATAATAAAAAAAAATGCCAAACCACCCACCCGGACATCGCTATTTTAAAGGACGGAATTTTTGAAAAACCAGTTCAATGAAACCGAAAATTACCATGATTACAATAATAATTCAAAGTGTGTGGCCTTGGCCCAAAGGTTATGCTAACAAATAAATCAAAGGACAATAACTTTTGGTAGGGGCATAATGCGGATGAGAAAAAATATGTGTCAGCTAATTTTCCATAGCGAAGCCATATATGAAATTTCAAAACCCTAGCTTACACGGTTCTTAAGTTAATCCGGATGGAAAAAGTACGTGTCAGCTTATTTTCCATCAGGAACGCATATATGAAATTTCAAAACCATAGCATACACGGTTCTAAAGTTATGGAATGCATCACTTTTAGCATACATTACAATAGACACAAATTACCAAAATGACAAAGGGCCATAACTCAAATTTTGTCAAAAGTTAATCAGGTCATCTACTCATCACCACCAATCTTTTCATCAACTTTCAAGACTCTAGCTATAATAGTTTTTGAGATCTCTTGCTGACAAGATTTTATTAAAAAAAACTTCAAAGGGCAATAACTCTTGAAAGAGGCATAATCTGGATGAGAAAAAAAAATACGCATCAGCTTATTTTCCATCAGGAATGCATATATGAAATTTCAAAACAATAGCATATACAATTCTAAAGTTATGCTATGCATCACTTTTAGCATACATTATAATGGGCACAAATTACCAAAATGACAAAGGGCCATAACTCACAAAGTATTTTTCCGAATTTTGTCAAAAGTTAAGCAGGTCATCTACTCATCAACACCAATCTACGTGTATTCACCAACATTCAAGGCTGTAGCTATAATAGTTTTTGAGATATTTTGCTGACAAGATTTTATTAAAAAAACTTCAAAGGGCAATAACTCTTGAAAGGGCCATAATCCGGATGAGAAAAAAATGCTTGTCAGCTAATTTTCCATCAGTAATGCATATATGAAATTTCAAAACCATAGCATACACGGTTCTTAAGTTATGCTATGCATCACTTTTAGCATATATTACAATGGGCACAAATTACCAAAATGACAAAGGGCCATAACTCACAAAGTTTTTTTCGGAATTTTGTCAAAAGTTAATCAGTCCATCCACTCATCACCTCCAATATGTTCACCAACTTTCAAGGCTCTAGCTCCAATAGTTTTTGAGATATCTTGCTGACAAGATTTTATTAAAAAAAATTCAAAGGGCAATAACTCTTGAAAGGGGCATAATCTGGATGAGAAAAAAAATACGTGTCAGCTTATTTTCCATTAGGAATGCATATATGAAATTTCAAAACCATAGCATACACAATTCTAAAGTTATGCTATGCATCACTTTTAGCATTCATTACAATGGGCACAAATTACCAAAATAACAGAGGGCCATAACTCGCAAAGTGTTTTTCGAAATTTTGTCAAAAGTTAATCAGTTCATATACTCATCACCACCAATATACTCAACAATTTTCAAGGCTTTAGCTCCAATAGTGTTTTAATTTTCTGACAAGATTTTATTAAAAATTTTTCAAAGGGCAATAACTCTTGAAAGGGGCATAATCCGGACGAGAAAAAAAATACGCGTCAGCTAATTTTCCATGAGGAATCCATATATGAAATTTCAAAACCCTAGCATACACGGTTCTAAAGTTATGCTATGCATCACTTTTAGCATACATTACAATGCGCACAAATTACCAAAATGACAAAGGGCCATAACTCACAAAGTATTTTTCGGAATTTTGTCAAAAGTTAATCAGTTCATCTACTCATCACCATCAATATATTCACCAACTTTCAAGGCTCTAGCTCCAATAATTTTTGAGATATCTTGCTGACAAGATTTTATTAAAAAAATTTCAAAGGGCAATAACTCTTGAAAGGGGCATAATCCGGACGAGAAGAAAAATACGCGTCAGCTAATTTTCCATGAGGAATCCATATATGAAATTTCAAAACCCTAGCATACATGGTTCTAAAGTTATGCTAAGCATCACTTTTAGCATACATTACAATGGGCACAAATTACCAAAATGACAAAGGGCCATAACTCACAAAGTATTTTTTGGAATTTTGTCAAAAGTTAATCAGGTCATCTACTCATCACCACCAATATATTCACCAATTTTCAAGGCTCTAGCTCCAATAGTTTTTGAGATATCTTGCTGACAAGATTTTATTAAAAAAAATTCAAAGGGCAATAACTCTTGAAGTGGACATAATCCGGACGAGAAAAAAAATATGCGTCAGCTAATTTTCCATGAGGAATGCATAAATGAAATTTCAAAACTATAGCATACACGGTTTAAAAGTTATGCTATGCATCACTTTTAGCATACATTACAATGGGCACAAATTACCAAAATGACAAAGGGCCATAACTCACAAAGTATTTTTCGGAACTTTGTCATAAGTTAATCAGGTCATCTACTCATCTCCAACAATCTATTCACCAACTTTCAAGGCTCTAGCTCCAATAGTTTTTGAGATATCTTGCTGACAAGATTTTATTAAAAAAATTTCAAAGGGCAATAACTCTTGAAAGGAGCATAATCCGGACGAGAAGAAAAATGCGCGTCAGCTGATTTTCCATGAGGAATCCATATATGAAATTTCAAAACCCTAGCATACATGGTTCTAAAGTTATGCTATGCATCACTTTTAGCATACAATACAATGGGCACAAATTACCAAAATGACAAAGGGCCATAACTCACAAAGTATTTTTTGGGATTTAGTCAAAAGTTAATCAATTCATCTACTCATCACCACCAATATATTCACCAACTTTCAAGGCTCTAGCTCCAATAGTTTTTGAGATATCTTGCTGACAAGATTTTATTAAAAAAAATTCAAAGGGCAATAACTCTTGAAGGGGACATAATCCGGACGAGACAAAAAAATACGCGTCAGCTAATTTTCCATGAGGAATCCATATATGAAATTTCAAAACCCTAGCATACACAGTTCTTTAGTTATGCTATGCATCAAAAGCGTAACGGACGGACAAACCAGAACCAATATGCATCTCCAACTTTTTCAAAGTTGGGGGCATAATAAGAAAGTTATTGACAGAACACAAAAAAAGGCCCTTTTTTTACCTTTAACCTCTATGTATGACCTTGACCTTTTAGGTACCAAACTGGGTCATGTGTGCAACACATCATTTCATGGTGGTTAACATTTCTGCCTAGCAATTTCAAAATCCATCTAAAAATAAGAAAGTTATTGACCAAACACGAAAAAAGGCCACTTTTTTACCTTTCACCTCTATGTATGACCTTGACATTTTAGGTACCAAACTGAATCATGCATGCAACACATCGTCCCATGACAGTTAACATGTTTGCCAAGTAACTTCAAATTCTATTTAAAAATAAGCAAGTTATTGACAAAACCCGAAAAAAGGCCCCTTTTTTTACCTTTGGCCTCTAAGTATGACCTTGACCTTTGAGGTACCAACCTGGGTCATGCGCGCAACACATCGCCTTATATTGGTTATCATTTCTGCCAAGTGATTTCAAAATCCATCTCAAAATAAGAAAGTTATTGACCAAATACGAAAAAAAGGCCCCTTTTTGACCTTTGACCTCTAAGTATGACCTTGACCTTTGAGGTACCGACCTGCCTCATGTGCACCACACATCGTCTCATGGTTGTGAATAATTATGCCAAGTAATTTTAAAATCCATCTCAAAATTAGAAAGTTATTGACCAAATACGAAAAAAAGGCCCCTTTTTTGACCTTTGACCTCTAAGTATGACCTTGACCTTTGTGGTACCGACCTGCCTCATGCGCACCACACATCGTCTTATGGTTGTTAATAATTATGCCAAGTAATTTTAAAATCCATCTCAAAATAAGAAAGTTATTGACCAAATACGAAAAAAAGGCCCCTTTTTTGACCTTTGACCTCTAAGTATGACCTTGACCTTTGAGGTACCGACCTGCCTCATGCGCACCACACATCATCTTATGGTTGTTAATATTTCTGCCAAGTAATTTTAAAATCCATCAAAAAATAAGAAAGTTATTGGCCGGACATGATTTGCCCATACATATATACATACCAACAAACTTCCAAGGGAGATAATTCAAAAAGTATAAATGCGAGAGTTATAGTTCTTGCGCACTGCACGTCGTCTAATGCTGATTAATATTTATACATAGTTTCGTGAAGATAGCTCTAACGGTTTTCAAGTTACAGAGCGGACACGAATGTGTGACAGACGGACAGACAGACGGACGGACAGACAGACGCCCGGGGGAAAAACAATATGTCTCTCCGAAAAAAAATTTTTCGGGGGAGACATAATTACATCAAGTAATCTGATTGGTTCAATGTCAGCAATGGGTGTGGCTAAACTGAATATTCAGCAAGAGAAGGGTTAATACCAGAATGTTACTGTATCAGGTATACAAATGTTAACTAAGGACTATTTCTTTCTAAACTAGTCTTGGTATATATCTGAACTTATTATATACCCAGAAAATGTCCCGTACAGAAGTTACCGGTCAATATTTTCCATATTGCCCGTAGCCAAGTTCATATTGCCCGTAGATAAGCAGTCACGTTCACAACAGAACTATTTTCAAACTAATGTCCATATCGTTTACTAAAAATCGGCAGCCATTTTGTCATGCGACAGTAATAACCTAAAACAAAACAAATATAGGCTGTGACAAGGTGTATAAAGCGCATTTTATGCTAACAAATATGACCTACCTGCAGACTGTTTAGACATTCAATAACTTCTTTTAGGAAATCAAGAGTATTTTGAAAGAAACAAAACGAACGCTTCGGTAAAAATGATGAACAGTGCTATAAAGAGATTCAGTTTCCTTAAAATGTTGATCCTGTGGATAGGAAGGATAATTTTTTTCGAAAGAGTCGCCTTCCCTGAAAGTATACCTGTTGCCTCTAATACAATTAATTTCACCCTTGTCATCACCTGTAAACTGGCCCCTGCCCATCGGGGCTTGGAGAAACAGATTGGGCTACATGATGCTTCCACGCAGAGCTGCAACTAACTGCACATGAGTACAGGTAAATCTCTTAGGAGAACTAAGCCCGCCCAGGCAAAGCGGTGTTAATTTCAATGTCGGGTAAAAGTCCCACAAAATTGGAAAGGTCTCCAAAATGACCTAAATGGTGTTGATGTGGACGATAAACCTCAAGTCAAACAAATACACAAAATCACCTATGAACATTTCAACATACATAGACAACACAGAAGATTAAATCAAACTGTTAACCCATAAAATGCTAATCACGACGATTGTCGTCTGCTTTGCAATCAGCCGGTTACCTTAAAAGTATTTTTTTGCAAACAGTGTGGACCCAGATCAGACTGCTCCTCTGGGAGCAGTCTGATCTGGGCCACACTGTTTGCCTGTATGCAAAAATATATTTAAAAGTTTGCCAAAAAATTCAGCAGACGACGTAAGCAAACAACATTTTCAGATCTGATTTTTCTCGGCTTCTAAAGGGTTAATATTATACTGAAACTAAACTTATCCACCACTATCAAACCATGTCTACTCGGCAAATAGCTAGTTATACCTACAAATTACTACTTTGTTAGTATTGTTTTCATTCAAGGTGAATAGATACACATAAATTAACCTTTTAACCATTGACCTTCGGCCCCCGCCCATCTGGGCTTGAAGAAATATATGGGCTGCATGATGCTTCCACGCAGAGCTGAAACCGGCCGCACATGAGTACTGGTAAACTGCTTACAGGATCTAAGCCTGTCATGCAAAGCAGTGCGAGTCAGACCATCCATGCTTATAAAACCTATTGGTTTCATTGGGAGGCAGGGCTTGAGATGTCATTTCAACTCAATGTCGGGTAAAAGTCCCACAAAATTGGAAGCAAAGCCCCCAAAATAACCTACACTGTGTTGATGGGGACAATAAACCTAAAATCAAAAATTCAATTAACTGTTGTCCTGCTGAATAAATTAATTTTGCAACACCCATTACTGACTATCCACCAATCAGATTATTGATACAGTGTATACATTGAATTTACAAACTGCATGACAAACACTGTAGATCCTGATCAGGTGCAATGGTAGGGGTTGTCTTGTTCACATCACGGGAACAAGTCCGTGAAATGAAGACCCCGCAAAACCTCACTTCATATAGAGAAAACTGGGGTTTAGGGGGTATACATTATTTTTCTTATTTCTGCTCCAAGACATAGGTTGTGGATATACTTTAGAACCGCCTCAGTTAGGTGGTTCTAACGAGCACCAATGACCTGTGTTTTGAGCATTTATAAAAAAAAATATCACAGATTTTCATCTTTTTGGAGATGTGAAAAATGCACTATGATAAGGGTTGAGCATTCAAGAAAATTGAGAGAAGAAAACAGTCCTCTTTTTTCTTACATTTCAGAGAAAATAAGGCTTGATATTTCATATGATATTGTCTACCTAGTGCGTAATGTAACAGACCATAAAACATCTTGAAAACTTGCTGTAATTCTCCTAAAATTTTAACACATTTGTTTCATGACCTAGCCAAGAGTCCAAGAGGTGTAGACAAAAGAATGGCAAACAGTGCAGACCCTGATCAGACTGCTCCTTCAGGAGCAGTCTGATCTGGGTCTGCACTGTTTGTTTAGGCCTATCTGTCCCATTACGCAGGATCATTATGGTATTTAAGTAAGTAAGTAAGTAAGTAAGTAAAGTCTTTATTTAACGAGGGTAACAACATTTAGCATAGACATTTGCATGCATTAGCTATTTAAGCTTTGTTCTAAGTATTCAGACATATACTTGTTCTAAAATTGAACCCATTGTATGCTAGTGGACTCTTCCATTGCTATATGTTGGACAAGTCCATTTGTCGTATAAGGGGTGTCAGACCTTTTTTGTTTTTATTCTATTTTTGACGGAAAATTCTGTTAGCAAACAGTACAGGCCCAGCATCTGATCTGGGCCTGCACTGTTTGCCAAGGTACCCCTTTAGGAGTTTCCCACATGCAATATCTGATCCTGTGTCCAAAAATAGTTGAATGAATTTCAAACAGTGTAGATCATGATGAGATGCCGCTACATATGAGATGCCACATTTAGCAGCATCTCATCTGGGTCTACACTGTTTGTTCAAGCCTGTCTGTCTGAATACATAGGTAAACAAAGTATAGTTTTATGATTCAGTGTTTGCTGAGTGTGAATGTCTGAAAAGACAGATATTTCAATTAACCCTTGTCCTGCTGAGCCCAGATATGTCTTATCTTTCAAACAATGAAGATCCAGATCAGATGGCTTCTGAAGAAGCCATCTGATCAGGATCTTCATTGTTTGTCATTCAGAATATGAATTTGTTGCAATAATTTGCATCAAGTAGTCTGATTGGTTGATAATCGGTAGTGGGTTTGGCATATATAAATATTCAACAGGTCATGGTTAATGTGCGGGGTAGCCCCTATGTGCCCTTGGCGCCGGGTTACCTTAAAAACAACAGTCAGTCAGTCTGGTTAATGTGCCTCACTTGAAGTGTATCCATCCAACTTTGCATACAAAAATAAAGGATAAAAACAAAACAAAAAGATACAGAGAATGAAAAACGAGCAATCTATTCACACCATGAATACCTGGTTCCCCGCTCAGATCTTCTGTCTGTTTCGTCCTTGTGGCCTCTTAGTTAGAAAACAGACAGTTAATTGATCAGTCAGGTATAAAAAAATTTGAGAAAAATCATAAAATTTCTTTTTTAAAATTTGATGAGAAAGGCCTCTATTATTATGAAAAAAAAAAGAATTTAAAAAATAAATGTTCTGTCTGTTTGGTCCTTGTGACCTCTTAGTTAGAAAACAGACAGTTAATTGATCAATCAGGTAAAAAAAAATTAGGAGAAAATCAATTTCTTATTTAAATGCAATGAAAAAGGCCTCTATTATTATGAAAAAAAAAAATTAAAAAATAAATGTTGTCTGTTTGGTCCTTGTGGCCTCTTAGTTAGAAAACAGACAGTTAATTGGTCAGTCGTCAGGTAAAAAAAAATTAGGAGAAAAATCATAAAATTTCTTTTTTAGATGTGATGAAAAAGGCCTCTATTATTATGAATTAAAAAAAAAAATACATGTTCTGCAGTCAGAATCTAGGTTTTTCTCAATTACCATGACAGTGGTCAAATAAACTGAAACGATCCACAGTAATGTGACAGAGAGGCCTACGCAAAAAGTGCAGACCCAGATCAGACTGCTCCTAATGGAACAGTCTGGTTCTACACTGTTTGCCATTCCATAAATTGCACCTTTTGGACTCTTTGAAGGAAACAAATCTGTTGAAATTTTAGGAGGATTACACCAAGTCCTCAAGGTGTCCAAATTTTTAGGATTTTTGCGAATTACACCAAGTCCTCAAGGTGTCCGAATTTTTAAGATTTTTGTGAATTACACCAATTCCTCAAGGTGTCCGAATTTTTAGGATTTTTGTGGTGACATCTTGTCAGTGTAATTTTATTTATCATATAACAGTGCTCTTATTATCATAAAAATGATATCACCACACATGGTTACCAGCTTGTAATATCAGCATGCCATTTGTGACAACCCAAATGTCTTCTACTGAAATTCTTTTCAATTTTTTAGCCAAAAAAATTTGATAAAAAAAAAGTTACAATAAATAAAATTTTACACTCATGGTCATTTCATATGAAACTTATAAAACTTGCCAGAGTCTTGTTTAATAAATTTTATATGAAATGACCACGTGGGTAAGACCCTCTATGAATTACTCCGAATCCGATCGAAATAGAACAAAAGAAAACAGAAAAAAATAGAAAATTTTAACCATATTTGTGAGAAATAGTGATAAAGGGTAACAGAAAGACAGCAATGAGACCCGTAAGCATAAATGACTTTTTGTAACTGAGGAAACATTCACATTCCAACTGTCTGACATATTAAGCTGTAGAAATCTAAGTAAGCCAGAGCATAAGAAAACGATATGTATCACAACAACAATCAGTAAAGCCCCTGTCACACTATGCCGCGTTTTCACTGCGATGGGACGGCGTTGTTTAATTTTTCAGAACGCCGCGAGATCGCAAGAAATATGGGATATTTTTGTGAACATGAACCTGTCATGGCGTCCCTACAGCGACCAAGACGTTGCTACGGAGCTTACAGGGCGATCTATCGCGATCCTGCGGCGTTATTGATGGCGATCGTATGCGCTCTCACGGCGCTTCCTCTGCGCTCACAATGCGTGCACTGCGCTTTTACGGCGCTCTCAATGCGTGCACTGCGCTTTTACGGCGCTCACATGTTGAAGGCGGTCTCAAAGTGTAAACAGACATCTTCATCAGTCGAACAGATTTGTTTGATTTGAGGTTTAATGTCCCATCAACACATTATAGGTCATTTTGGAGACGTTGCTTCTAATTTTGTGGGACTTTTACCCGACATTGAGATGAAATGACATCTCAATCTCTGTCACCCAATGAAACTAATAGGGTTAATAAGCACGGATGGTCCGACTGGCGCCCCTTTGCCTAGGCAAGCTTAGACCCCCTAATAGGTTTACCAGTACTCCTGTGTCGTCGGAAGCAAGTCCACCGCAAGCAGGAGCAAGTCCACCGCCATTACCTTACCCGGAATGAGTCACCTCAGAAGTAGGTTTTTCGGGACAGTACACAATCAAACTCTACTCTAGCCACTGTTTATACAATCGGACGGCCCCCTCCCATCAGGACTGGAAGAAATAGATGGGCTGCATGATTCTTCCACGCAGAGCTGAAACCGACCTCACACGCGTGCTGGTAAACCGCTTAGAGGCTCTAAGCCTGTCCAGGCAAAGCGGCGCGAGATACGTGTAAACTCTATTGGTGTAAACATGCTTATACGTGTAAACTCTATTGGTTTTATTGGGCGACAGGGCTTGAGATGTCATTTCATCTCAAAGTCGGGTAAAAGTCCCACAAAATTGGAAGCACTGACTCCAAAATGACCTATACAGTGTTAACTGGGACGTTAAATATCAAATCAATCAATCAGTTAATCAATTATACAAGGGGAGCTTATATGGCGTTGTTGGAGACCTCTGTGCGCCCCTGCCGAGCTCCTGTAGCGTTGTAGGAGACCTTACTGCGCTGCTATTGCAACCTTACTGCGACCTCACTGCGCTCTGATCAGAAGCCGAGCGACGGCGTTTGTTTTGAGCATGCTCAAAATGCGCGCCGTCGCTTGGCGTTCTATGCGATCCCAACGCGTCTACTGGCGACGCCACTGCGTTGCTACGGCGATGTATGCGATCGTACTGCGCGCACCTCGGCGTTCTGCATTTTTCTTGGACGCCGTGAGAACGCAGCCCTGGTGTGACAGGGGTTTAAAGGCTCGGGTATACACAGTCTCAACTGAGCCTTCTCTACTCACTGACATGTAGACAAGACTTTGTGGAAATTATATCTAGTCCTATTAGTTGGCTTCTGACACACATTAGAAGAATGCACTATTATAAGGGCCATTGAACTGGATCAAATATGACCAATAAAAGCAGGAGAAGGGTATGTCATAAAAACCCTAACATTTGGTCCATAAAACAAACCATGGCATGCAGTCTTATCACAAAAGCAGGCCTATATAATTCTGATGCCCCTGAATCCCACTTTAATATAGTAAAACTGGGATATACAGGGGTAAACCTTTTTTTTCTTATTTATGCTCTAAAATATCGGTTACGGGCACTTGTCAGAACCCCCTCAATGAGGCGGTTTTAATGCATACCACAACAAGATGTGTTTGTGAAACACTGATGCCCCCGGACAGCGCATGTTAAATATGAAAGCAGTATCACTAAGCAATCAAAAGGTATGGCCAAGAAATGTAGGCGCTAGAGCGATGACAAAAGTTTTTCTAAAAATAGCCACAGTGACTTTGACCTTGAGGTCATGACCTTGAAAGTCGAACTCACTCGAGATATTGTCATAAGGAACATTTGTGTGAAGTTATATTGAAATCAGTAAAGAAATGTTGGCGCTAGAGCGATGACAAAGTTTTTCTAAAAATAGCCACAGTGACCTTGACCTTGAGGGGGGGGGGGTGTCTGGATGGACAAAAATTATGGTACCACTAGAAAGGTCTTGTAACAAGGAGTGCACATGTGAAATATGAAAGCCCTACTACTTACCAATCGAAAGTTATGGCCAATGTTAAAGTTTATAAAAGTAGGTCAAAGGTCAAGGTCACGAGGTCAAAAATTATGGTACCACTAGAAAGGTCTTGTGACAAGGAGTGCACATGTGAAATATGAAAGCCCTACCACTTACCAATCGAAAGTTATGGCCAATGTTAAAGTTGTTAAAAAGTAGGTCGAACATCACGGTCAAGGTCAAAAATTATGGTACCACTAGAAAGGTCTTGTGACAATGAATGCACATATGAAATATGAAAGCCCTGTCACTTACCAATCGAAAGTTATGGCCAATGTTAATGTTTTTAAAAATTTTGAAAAAAAATAGGTCAAAGGTCAAGTTCAAGGTCATGAGATCAAAAATTATGGTACCACTGGAAAGGTCTTGTGATAAGGTATACACATGTGAAATATGAAAGCTCTATCTATTACCATTCAAAAGTTATGCCCAATGTTAAGGTTTTGTAGACAGACAAACAGACAGACAGACCAAAAACTATATGCCCCCGATTCCGGGGGCATAAAAACTATATTTTGAGCAGAAATAGGGAAGATATCACATTTTTTCATCTTAAAATTTTCATCTTTTTTTTTTTTTTTTATTGCTTTAAAATTTACAATGTATTTGTATAGGCGTGTATTCATAATGATGGCTCTGAACAGTGTGTTAAAATCATCTTTATCAGAGTTCTTTCCTTAACCCTTATCTTGCTGAATATTCATTTAAGCCACACCCATTTCTGTCTATCAACCAATCAAATTACTTGATGTAATTTATTGCTACAAATTCATAAACTGAATGCCAAACAGTGTAGGTCCTGATCAGATGGCTTCTTCAGAAGCCATCTGATCTGGATCTACACTGTTTGCAAAGATAGGGGTTGTCATGAACAGCAAGATAAGACTTCTTCAGAAGCCATCTGATCTGGATCTACACTGTTTGCAAAGATAGGGGTTGTCGTGAACAGCAAGATAAGACTTCTTCAGAAGCCATCTGATCTGGATCTTCACTGTTTGCAAAGATAGGGGTTGTCGTGAACAGCAAGATAAGACTTCTTCAGAAGCCATCTGATCTGGATCTACACTGTTTGCAAAGATAGGGGTTGTCGTGAACAGCAAGATAAAGGTTAAAGACATCACCCCTTAACAAGCTATTATTTAGTAATTTCTCTTTTAACATGTTTAGTATTGAAAAAAAAGAAAAGAAAAATAAATAAATAAATTGTTTATAACATCCTGAGGAAGCCTTGATGGTGAAACGTTGATGTTAATAGCCATGATTAAGATTATTTCGTGTTGGTGTTGATTTACTATACAAAATCTTTTAATATTGCAAATAGCATGCATTTAAAGTTAGAATCTAACAATTCCTACAAATACATTATATTTGGTTATCTGTTCCCATTCTTGTGGGACATTTAAATTTTATTTTGCTATATAGAATCTGTGTTTGAATTGGGGTTTTACATCCTCATCAACACTATTTAGGTCATTTTGGAGATGATGCTTCCAATTTTGTGGGACTTTTACCCAACATTGAGTTGACATGACACCTCAAGCTCCGCCTCCCTATGACACCAATAAGGTTTATATGCATGGATGGTCTGACTCGCAGTACCTTATCTGGGCATACTTAGACCTCTAAAATGGTTTACCAGTACTCATGTGCAGTCGGTTTTAGCTCTGTGTGGAAGCATCATGCAGCCCAATCTGTTTCTCCAAATCCGGCTGGGTGGAGGCCACTATATAAAACAAGAATTCCGCCGAAGGCTAGGTCGCGCCTGTGGGGATGCAAAGTCAGCGAACCATGACATCTAGGCCAAGATCAAACATAGATGCTTGCATAAAAGTTGCCATTCTTAAATGCAAGCTTGTATTAAGTATCATTAATTAAGCTGTAAAAATTCTTGAAAAATGAACTTAACCATTAGGGTGGTTGCAATATTTTACAAAGTTAGTGAACCATAAAATGTAGGTCAAGGTCAAATATGGATGCTTGCATTTAAGTTTCCATCTCCAGATACAAGTTTGTACCAAGAATCATTAATGAAGCTCTTATAGTTCTTGAGAAATTAACTTGACGATTCGGGTGAACGCTAGGGTGGTCGCAATATTTTACAAAGTCGGTGAACCATGAAATTTAGATCCAGATCAAATATCGATGCTTGCATTTAAGTTGCTATCCCCAGATTCAAGTTTGTACCAAATATCATTAATGAAGCTCTTATAGTTCTTGAGAAATAAACTTGACCATTAGGGTGAACGCTAGGGTGGTCGCAATATTTTACAAAGTCAGTGAACCATACAACGTAGGTCAAGGTCAAATAGGGATGCTTCCATTTAAGTTGCCATCCCCAGATATAAGTTTGTACCAAGTATCATTAATGAAGCTCTTATAGTTGATGAGAAATAACTTTGAACCTTAGGGTGAACGCTAGGGTGGTCGCAAATGTTGACGCCTTGAAGAACGAACGGACGGAAAACCGGGCGCCTATATGGCGCCATGCTAATAGCAGGCGCGACAATGACCCATAGCATATCTGTGTCTCTTTCATGTGAAATAATCAAAATAATTCTGTTGCATAAATCGCCCATTGCTGTCTATCAACTAATCAAATCAATCAGATTCACACAAAACTTCACTGCTAGCCTATGTTACGAGGGTAGGCTGAAAAGTGCTGAGCCTGACCAAGAAGCAGGCATTGAACAGCCATGAAATTTTGTATTCAATAAATCCAAACCTGTATTACTTGATTTGACTCAAATGAGTTCAAGTTTACCTGCAATAACGTAGAAATTCTAGACTTTGAAAATTGATACTAGCACGTTTTTGAGAAAATGTACACAATCTGGCATTGTGGTGTCATCAAGTACCTCCATAAAAAGGGGTTAGCTCCTAAGGACATTCATGCCAATATGGTTGCTACATTAGGGGATGATGCTCCTTCGTATGCAACCATGAAAAGGTGGGCAGCAAATTTTAAGATGGGCAAGGACAGCCTTTAAGGTGATGACCAGTGTGGACGACCCACAACAGCAACAACTAAGGAAACCATCAGCCAAGTGCACAGGGCCGCGATGGATAACAGGCGTTGAACTGTGAATCAGTTAGCTTACACTGTTGGCATCTCCCGTGAACGAGTAGAGAACATTCTACACAGTGAATTAGGAATGTCGAAGGTTTCCACCAGATGGGTGCCACGGCTTTTGACGCCTGACCAGACTGATCCTGTCACAAGCCAACTTGGCTATTTTTGAAGCAGACCAAGATGGTTTTCTTGACCGTTTTGTCACTCAGGATGAGTGTTGGGTTCATCACTTTGAGCCAGAGACCAAAAGACAATCCATGCAATGGAAGCACCCTGGCTCACCCCCTCCAAAGAAGGCAAAGTCGTCTCCTCTGCAGGGAAGGTGATGGCATCAGTGTTTTGGGATGCCAAGGGTATAATATTCATAGTTTACCTTCAAAAGGGCAGAACAATTAATGGGGAGTATTATGCAGATCTGCTAAAACAATTGCGAAAAGCAATTAAGGCTAAACGACCCGTAAAATTGACAAAAGGGGTCTTGTTCCATCAGGACAATGCGCCTGCTCATAAATCGGTTGTCGCAATGGCTGCTGTGCATGACTGTGGCTTCACACTTGTCGATCACCCTCCGTATTCACCTGATCTAGCTCCATCAGATTATTTCCTGTTTCCAAACATGAAAAAGCACTTGGCTGGGCAGCATTATCGGTCAGACGAGGAGGTGATAGCTGCTGTGGAGGAGTTTTTCAGGGACCAAGATGAGACCTTCTATACCACTGGGATCCAAGGACTCCAGCATCGCTGGAGGAAGTGTGTGGACAGGAAGGGAGACTACGTTGAAAAATAAGGCACTTTCAGCATGGACAAACCATTGGATCTTGGTCAAGTTCAGAACTTTTCAGCCTACCCTCGTATATCTGCCTTTATTTTTTAGTTGTATTAATTGGAATGGCCCTTTGATGTTAATGGATACACCTGGAGGGAAAGTAACACTTAAAAAAAAAAATTGGTCTCCCCTTCCAATAAGGGTCTGCTCTTAAAGGAAAGAATTTGCTCCACCGGAGCAAATTCTTTCCTTTAATAGCTGACCCCTATTCAGTTGGCATCAGTTTACAGGAATAGGGGACAAGAAGTCCGAAAATTGTCTCCCTTTCACAGAAAACCATGTCAAATATAGCAGGTGTATCCATTTCAAAAAGTGAGTTCTTTTTATTCCTTATCCTGCTGCATGAATTAATTCAGCCACACCCATTTAAGTTTAAACCAATCAAATTACTTGATGAAATTTATTCAAATTCGCAAACTGAACAACAGGGTAGATCCTGACCAGATGCTTCAGAAGCCATCTGATTAGGATCTTCAGCCTAGGGTTTGTCATGGACAGCAGGATGAAGATTGATAAGCAAAATAATTCTGAATAATAAAATTGTTGTAAATACATTGTGAACCAATGCAGAATGTATGTTCAATAGGTTGAAAGTCTGAAAGAGAAGCAAAAACAAGCAATGAATAAAATATTAAGAGACATTCTGGAAAACGAAGCATGATTTTAATAGACAAGATAAAGACACACATTAACCACACAGTAGTTAGCATAGACACAGTCAAACCTGCTTCTTGAATTCATTTTAATGCAAGACCATTTTTTGTATGTTCTGTTTGGTAACGGTCAATTATAGACAAGTAATTAAGGGATACTTTTCCTTATTTATTATTAGTGGACTTTCGACACTACCCCAGCACCTCTGGGGGGGTTAGGGGGAGGGGCGGGCAAAAGTATAAAATGTAATATGTACTTTTGCACACCACACTCGTGTAAGGAAGCTACAAACCAATAGATGGATGGAGAGAATCACAGTATCCCCTGAAATTTTTCTTAAAAAGTGCAGGGATAAAAAGTGTGCCTAGCTACAGGATTTTACAGAAAAAAAGGTTAATATAGTTAGAATATAAATGATACAAATGTGATTTAATATCAATTAAGTTTGAAGAAGAAGGTCATCTAAAGAAGCAGGTTTAACTGTTACAGATTTGTTATAATAGGCCTGGACAAAAATACCTTGCTTGACTTGTTCTACGGTTGCTCTTCTACGCTCTTAAAGAACACAAATTAAGGAAAGTGGATACACTTGACATTTTTATCTGTTATTTTCACAAGTGAAATAACTTTCATGACTCTCCATTTGCTTTACTATGGTCCTTTGAAAAATGTGTCTACTCTTAAAGGGAAGAATTTGTGCCATAAGAATTTGCTTTTAAGGCACAAATTCTTTCCTTTAAGAGAATATCCCTATTGATATCTGAGCCAAAATATTTTTGAATAAAAAGTGTATTCTTTCCCCTTAAACACAGTATGACATTATGAAACAACAAATAACACTCCTACAGCTATGTTTCTATGTTCTAAGTATGAAAAAACTAAGAAAAAGATTTTCTAGGCAGGGTGGGTAGTGGGGTGGGGGAACCTACCTAATACTAGAATTTGTTTTTCTACAAAAAACACAGATGTCTCCCCCGTTTTTGACCTCTAAGTATGGCCTTGACGTTGGAGGTATTGAGCTGGGTCTTGTGTGCAACACATCATCTAATGAAGATGAACTTTTCTGCAAAGTAACTTTAAAAATGTTCATAGAGAAATAAAAAAGTTATTGGCCGTACACAAAAAAGCCCTTTTTTACCTTTGACCTCTAAGTATGGCCTCGACCTTTGAGGTACAACACATCGTCTCATGATGGTTAACATTTCTGCCAAGTAAATTCATAATCCATCATAGAATAAGGAAGTTATCGACTGTCCCTTTTTTCACCTTTGACCTCTAGGTATGACCTTGACATTGGAGGTATGGACCTTGGTCTTGCACATGACTCATGGTCTAATGACGGTGAACATTTCTAGATGGTTACTTTATAAAGTCCATCCAGAAATAAAAAAAAGTTATTGACTGGACACACAAAAAAAAAAAACAACTTTTTTTACCTCTGACCTCTTAGTATGACCTTGATCTTGGAGGTACCGACCTGGGTCTAGCGTGCACAACATCGTCTCATGATGGTTAACATTTCTGCCAAGTAATTTCACAATCTATCCAGGAATAAGAAAGTTATTGTGAATTGCTCACCTGAGTATCAGTGTCTCTAGTGCATTCTTGGCCCAAGGGCTATTATTTGAATAAACTTGGTAGCGGTCCACTAGATTAGGCTTCAGACCAAATATCAAAGGCCTCAGGGCCTTCTGGTTTCAGAAAAGAAGATTTTTAAAGGATTTCCCTATATAAGCCTATGTAAAACCAGCAGGCGCTGGCACATGGGCATTTTTGGCGCCTGGGCTATAATTTGACCAATCTCAGCAGAGGTTCACTAGTTGAAGCTTCATACCAGATATCAAAGACCTGGGCCTTCTGGTTTCGGACAAGAAGATTTTTAAAGGATTTTTCCTTTATATGCCTATGTAAAACTAGTGGGTCCCAGCGCAAGGACATTTTTGCCCAAAGGCTATAATTTGAACAATCTTGGTAGAGGTGTATTAGATGAAGCTTCATACCAAATATCAAAGACCTGGGCCTGGCGGTTTCAGAGAAGATTTTCTAAAGATTCTCCCTATATAAGGCTATGTAAAACCAAAGGGCCCCGGGACAGGGCATTTTTGGCCCCAGCACTATAATTTGAACAATCTTGGTAGAGGTCCACTAGATGAAGCTTCATACCAAATATCAAAGATCTGGGTCTTGCGGTTTCAGAGAAGAAGATTTTTAAAGATTTTCCCTATATAAGCCCATGTAAAACAAAAGGGCCCCGGGGTGGGGGGCATTTTTGGCCCCAGCACTATAATTTGAACAATCTTGGTAGGGGTCCACTAGATGAAGCTTCATACCGAATAGAAAAGACCTGGGCCTTTCGGTTTCAGAGAAGAAAATTTTTAAAGATTTTTCCCTATATAAGCCCATGTAAAACCAAAAGGCCCCGGAGCGGGGCATTTTTGGCCCCAGCACTATATTTTGAACAATCTTGGTAGGGGTCCACTAGATCAAGCTCCATACCAAATATCAAAGATCTGGGCCTTGCGGTTTCAGAGAAGAAGATTTTTAAAGATTTTCTCCATATAAGCCCATGTCAAACCAAAGGGCCCTGGAGCGGGGGCATTTTTCACCCCAGCACTATAATTTGAACAATCTTGGTAGAGGTCCACTAGATGTAGCTTCATACCAAACAGCAAAGACCTGGGCCTTGCGGTTTCAGAGAAGATTTTAAAGGTTTTCCCTATATAAGCCCATGTAAAACCAAAGGGCCCCAGGGCGGGGCATTTTTGGCCCCATCACTATAATTTTAACAATCTTGGTAGAGGTCCACTAGATGAAGCTTCATACCAAATATCAAAGACTTGGGCCTTGCAGTTTCAGAGAAGACGATTTTTAAAGATTTTCCCAATATAAGCCCATGTAAAACCAAAGGGCCCTCGGCGGGGGCATTTTTGGCCCCAGGACTATAAATTGAACAATCTTGGTAGGGGTCCACTAGATGAAGCTTCATACCAAATAGCAAAGACCTGGGCCTTGCGGTTTCAGAGAAGAAGATTTTTAAAGATTTTCCATATATAAGCCCATGTTAAACCAAAGGTTCCCGGCGCGGGGGCATAATTCGCCCCAGCACTATAATTTGAACAATCTTGGTAGGGGCCCACTAGATTAAGCTTCATACCAAATATCAAAGTTCTGGGCCTTGCGGTTTCAGAGAAGATTTTTAAAGACTTTCCCCATATAAGCCCCTGTAAAACCAAAGGGCCCTGGAGCAGGGGCATTTTTCACCCCAGCATTATAATTTGAACAATCTTGGTAGAGGTCCACTAGATGAAGTTTCATACTAAATATCAAAGATCAGGGCCTTGTGGTTTCAGAGAAGAAGGTTTTTAAAGGTTTTCCCTATATAAACCCAAGTAAAACCAAAGGGCCCCGGGGCGGGGGCATTTTTTGCCCCAGCACTACAATTTGAACAATCTTGGTAGGGGTCCACTAGATGAAGCTTCATACCAAATATTAAAGACCTGGACCTTGCAGTTTCAGAGAAGAAGATTTTTAAAGATTTTCCCTATATAATCCTATGTAAAACCAAAGGAACGGGGGGCGGGGGCATTTTTTTCCCCAGCACTATAATTTGAACAACCTTGGTAGGGGTCCACTAGATGAAGCTCCATACCAAATATCAAAGACCTGGGCCTTGTGGTTACAGAGAAGAAGATTTTTTAAGTTTTCGATGAAAAAAATCTATTTTTGGCTCCTGTGACCTAGATGTGCAATGGACCAGAACCATTTGAACAACTTTGAAAGGGAACCACCTAAGGATCATTCCTGTGAAGTTTGGTAAAAATCCGATCAGTGGTTTAGGAGGAGATGTCGTTTGAAGAAAAAGTTTACGGATGCACGCATGGACGCACGTCGGACAAAAAAAGATCCCAAAAGCTCAACTCGTCACAGGTGAGCTAAAAAGGCCCCCTTTTTACCTTTAACCTCTATGTATGACCTTGACGTGTCAGGTACCAAACTGGGTCATGCGTGCAACACATCATCTTACTGTGGTTAACATTTCTGCCAAGCAATTTCGAAATCCATCTAAAAATAAGAAAGTAATAGACCAAACACGAAAAAAGGCCCCCTTTTTGACCTTTGACCTCTATGTATGACATTGACATATCAGGTACCAAACTAAATCATGCATGCAAAACATCGTCTCATGATAGTTAACATTTTTGCCAAGTAACTTCAAATTCTTTCTAAAAATAAGCAAGTTATTGACAAAACCCAAACAAGAGGGCCCAGAGGGCCCTGGTTCGCTCACCTGATCCAATGTATAACAAGTGGGCCCCGGGCAGGGTCAATTTTGGCCCCAGGGCTATAATTTGAACAATCTTGGTAGAGGTCCACAAGATGAAACTTCTTATCGAATATGAAAGACCTGGGCTTTCTGGTTTCAGAGAAGAAGATTTTAAAGGTTTACCCTGCATAAAGAAGTCTATGTAAAACAAGATTTTCCCTATATAAGTCTATGTTTAACCAAAGAGCCCCGGAGCGGGGGTATTTTTGGCCCCAGGGCTATAATTTTAACAATCTTGGTAGAGGTCCACTAGCTGAAGCTTAATAACAAATATCAAAGACCTAAGCCTTGTGTTTCAGAGAAGATGATTTTTAAAGATTTTCCCTATATAAGTCTATGTAAAACCAAAGGGCCACATGGCGGGGGCATTTTTTGGTCTCAGGGATTTAATTTGAACAATCTTTATAGAGGTCCACTAGCTGAAGCTTCATAACAAATATTGAAGACCTAAGCCTTGTGGTTTCAGAGAAGAAGATTTTTCAAGATTTTCCTTATATAAGTCTATGTAAAACCAAAGGGCCCCGGAGCTGGGGCATTTTTAGCCCCAGGGTTATAATTTGAACAATCTTGGTAGAGGTCCGAAAGATGAAGCTTCATACCAAATATCAAAGACCTGGGCCTTGAAGTTTCAGAGAAGAAGATTTTTCAAGATTATTCCTATATAAGCCTATGTAAAACAAAAGGGCCCTGGTGCAGGGGCATTTTTGGCCCCAGCACTATAATTTGAACAATCTTGGTAGGGATCCACTAGATGAAGCTTCATACCAAATATCAAAGACCTGGGCCTTGCGGTTTCAGAGAAGAAGATTTTTCAAGATTTTCCCTATATAAGCCCATGTAAAACCAAAGGGCCCTGGTGCGGGGGGCATTTTTAGCTACAGCACTATAATTTGAACAATCTTGGTAGGGGTCCACTAGATGAAGCTTCATACCAAATATCAAAGACCTGGGCCTTGGGGTTTCAGAAAAGAAGATTTTTAAAGATATTCCCTATATAAGCCTATGTAAAACAAAAGGGCCCCCGTGCGGGGGCATTTTTGGCCCCAGCACTATAATTTGAACAATCTTGGTAGGGGTCCACTAGATGAAGCTTCATACCAAATATCAAAGAACTGGGCCTTGCGGTTTCAGAGAAGTAGATTTTTCAAGATTTTCCCTATATAAGCCCATGTAAAACCAAAGTGCCCCCGTGCGGGGGCATTTTTAGCTCCAGCACTATAATTTAAACAATCTTGGTAGGGGTCCACTAGATAAAGCTTCATACCAAATATCAAAGACATGGGCCTTGCGGTTTCAGAGAAGAAGATTTTTAAAGATTTTCCCTATATAAGCCCATGTCAAACCAAAGGGCCCCCGTGTGGGGGCATTTTTGGCCCCAGCACTAAAATTTGAACAATCTTGGTAGGGGTCCACTAGATGAAGCTTCATACCAAATATCAAAGACCTGGGCCTTGCGGTTTCAGAGAAGATTTTTAAAGATTTTCCCTATATAAGCCCAGGGCCCCCGTGTGGGGGCATTTTTGGCCCCAGAACAAAAATTTGAACAATCTTGGTAGGGGTCCACTAGATGAAGCTTCATACCAAATATCAAAGACCTGGGCCTTGCGATTTCAGAGAAGAAGATTTTTAAAGATTTTCCCTATATAAGCCCATGTAAAACCAAAGGGCCCCCGTGCGGGGGCATTTTTGCTCCAGCACTATAATTTGAACAATTTTGGTAGGGGTCCACTAGATAAAGCTTCATACCAAATATTAAAGACCTATCCCTTGCAGTTTCAGAAAAGAAGATTTTCAAAGATTTTCCCTATATAAGCCCATGTAAAACCAAAGGGCCCCCGTGCGGGGGCATTTTTGGCCCCAGCACTATAATTTGAACAATCTTTGTAGGGGTCCACTAGATGAAGCTTCATACCAAATATCAAAGACCTGGGCCTTGCGGTTTCAGAGAAGAAGATTTTTTAAGTTTTCGGTGAAAAAAATCTATTTTTGACTACTGTGACCTACATGTGCAACGGACCGGAACCATTTGAACAACTTTGAAAGGGGACCTCCTAAGGATCATTCCTGTGAAGTTTGGTCAAAATCCGATCAGTGGTTTAGGAGGTGATGTCGTTTGAAGAAAAGTTTACGGACGCACGCACGGACGCACGAAGGACAAAAAGTGATCCCAAAAGCTCACCTTGTCACTACGTGACAGGTGAACTAAAAAAGGCCCCTTTTTTACCTTTGACCTCTAAGTATGACCTTGACCTTTGAGGTATCAACCTGGGTCATGCACGCAACACATCATCTTATATTGGTTAACATTTCTGCCAAGTGATTGAAAAATCCATCTAAAAATAAGAAAGTTATTGACCAAACACAAAAAAAAGGCCCCTTTTTTGACCTTTGACCTCTAAGTATGACCTTGACCTTTGAGGTACAGACCTGCCTCATACGCACCACACATCATCTCATTGTTGTTAATATTTCTGCCAAGTAATTTTAAAATCCTTCTCAAAATAAGAGTTATTGTCCAAACACGAAAAAAGGCCCCTTTTTTGACCTTTGACCTCTAAGTATGACCTTGACCTTTGAGGTACTGACCTGCCTCATGCACACCACACATTGTCTAATGGTTGTTAATATTTCTGCCAAGTAATTTTAAAATCCATCTGACAATAAGAAAGTTATTGACCGGACAGGATTTGCCAATATATATATAACATAACGACAAACTTCCAAGGGAGATAATTCAAAAAGTATAAATGCGAGAGTTATAGTTCTTGTACAGTGCACGTCGTCTAATGCTGATAAATATTTTTATGAAGTTTCGTAACGATAGCTCAAACGGTTTTCAAGTTATAGAGCAGACACGAATGTGTGACAGACGGACAGACAGACAGACGCCCGGGGAAAAAACAATACGTCTCTCCGAAAATTTTTTTTTCGGGGGGAGACATAAAAATAATAAATCAACATCTCCAAAACTCACATTTTAAATTTCATATACACATTCATTGTTACCTCTCACCATGCTGAACCTGATATTTGATTTTTTTTGAAAACAGTATAGATCTAGATCTGCAGGATTCTCACATTAGCCAGCTGATCTGGATCTACATTATTTTCCAGTCTGTTTCTGAATCCATGGTAAAACAAGAGGGCCATGATGGCCCTGGATCGCTCACCTGATCCATAGAGTAACAAGTGGGACCCGGGGAGGGCCATTATTAACCCCAGGGCTATAATGTACATAATGTTCAGAGACGTCTAAAAAGGTGAAGCTTCATACCAAATATCAACAAAGGCTAAAATTTGAACAATCTTGGCAAAGGTCCACTAGATATGCTACATACCAAATATCAAAGACCTGGGCCTTGCAGTTCGGGGAAGAAGATTTTTATTAAAGATATTCCCTACATAAGCCTATATAAAACCAAATGGCTCCAGGGCGGGGGCATTTTTGGCCTCAGGGCTATAATTTAAACCATCTTGATAGCGGTCTACTAGAGGAAGCTTCACACCAAATATCAAAGACCATGGCCTTGCTGTTTCAGAAGAAGGTTTTTAAGGAATATCTCTATATAAGTCTATGTAAAACCAAAGGGCCCCAAGTCGGGGGCAGTTTTGGCCCTAGCACTATAATTTGAACAATCTTGGTAGGGATCCACTAGATGAAGCTTCATACCAAATAGCAAAGACCTGGCCCTTGGGGTTTACGAGAAGAAGATTTTTAAAGATTTTCCCCATATAAGCCCATGTAAAACCATAGGGCCCCGGGGCGGTGGCATTTTTAGCCCAAGCACTATAATTTGAACAATCTTGGTAGGAGTCCACTAGATGAAGCTTTATACCAAATAGCAAAGACCTGGGCCTTGGAAGAAGATTTTTAAAGATTTTCCATATATAAGCCCATTTACAACCAAAGGGCCCCGGAGTGGGGGGTAGGGGGGGGGGGGGGGGGAGGACCATGGCCGTGTGGGATGAAGCTTCATACCAAATATCAAAGACATGGGCCTTATTGTTTCAGAGAAGAAAATTGTTAAAGATTTTCCCTATATAAGCCCATGTAGAACCAAAGGGCCCCGGAGCGGGGGCATATTTGACCCCAGCACTATAATTTGAACAATCTTGGTAGGGGTCCCCTAGATGAAGCTTCATACCAAATATCAAAGACCTGGGCCTTACGGTTTCAGAGAAGAAGATTTTTAAAGCTCTTCCCTATATAAGCCCATGTAAAACCAAAGGGCCCTGGAGCGGGGGCATTTTTGGCCCCAGCACTATAATTTGAACAATCTTGGTAGGGGTCCACTAGATGAAGCTTCATACCAAATATCAAAGACCTGGGCCTTGCGGTTTCAGAGAAGAAGATTTTTAAAGATTTTCCCTATATAAGCCCATGTAAAACCAAAGGGCCCCGGAGCGGGGGCATATTTGACCCCAGCACTATAATTTGAACAATCTTGGTAGGGGTCCCCTAGATGAAGCTTCATACCAAATATCAAAGACCTGGGCCTTACGGTTTCAGAGAAGAAGATTTTTAAAGCTCTTCCCTATATAAGCCCATGTAAAACCAAAGGGCCCCGGAGCGGGGGCATTTTTGGCCCCAGCACTATAATTTGAACAATCTTGGTAGGGGTCCACTAGATGAAGCTTCATACCAAATATCAAAGACCTGGGCCTTGTGGTTTCAGAGAAGAAGATTTTTTAAGTTTTTGGTGAAAAAAATCTGTTTTTGGCTCCTATGACCTAGATGTGCAACGGACCGGAACCATTTGAACAACTTTGAAAGGGGACCACCTAAGGATCATTCCTGTGAAGTTTGGTCAAAATCCGATCAGTGGTTTAGGAGGAGATGTCGTTTAAAGAATTGTTTACGGAGGCACGGACGGACGGACGACGGACGAAAAGTGATCCCAAAAGCTCACCTTGTCACTACGTGACGGTGAGCTAAAAAAACAAACATACAAAACAACCTAAGTATCAGGACAGACAGGCCAAAGCAAACTGTGCAGACCTAGATCGGAGCAGTTTGATCAGGGTCTACACTATTTGCCATTCCATCTGCACCTTTTGGACTTCTTGATGGATCAAGAAACAAATTTGTTAAATTCTTTTTGAGAATTGCAGCAAGTTCTCACTGTGTCCGAACTTTTGCAATTTTTACAGTTAGCTAAAAATCTGAGAAGAGTGTAGCATATGAAGGTAGAGCATAATTTGGCTTCATTACAAAAACACGCCTATACAAATACATTGCCACCTTTATCGCCGAAAACAATGAAAATTTTATGATGAAAAATTGAGATATTTTTCTTATTTCTGCTCAAAATATATTTGGTGGGCACTCGTTAGAACCGCCTCATCGAGGCGGTTCTAACAAGTACCCACAATCTATATTTTAGAGCAGAAATAAGAAAAATAAGGTATACCCCCTCAAACCCCAGTTTAACTATATAAAAGTGGGGTTCGAGGGGGTCAAAATTATATAGGCGTGTTTTCGTGATGTGACCACATCTATTTGCAGTTAAGGACATTAGACACGTTTTCAGTTGGGTGAACTATTTGTATTATTATTAGGAGTCACTTCTTAAATGAAAGCATTTGCACCTCTGACAAGAACAAAATCTGTATCTTTAACCTTTTAATTCCAAAAACAATATTTACATCTCCCAGTAAGAATGAAGGAATGAGGACCGAAAGCCAGGCTGTAAGCATGGACGGGCCCCTGAAGCTCATTGCCTTGGCGAGTCACCAGTTTACAGCAAGATACTAGAATTTGTTTTTCTACAAAAACACAGATGTCTCCCCCGTTTTTGACTGCTAAGTATAACCTTGACATTGGAGGTATTGAGCTGGGTCTTGTGTGCAACACATCATCTAATGAAGATGAACATTTCTGCATAGTAACTTTAAAAATGTTCATAGAAAAATAAAAAAGTTATTGGCCGTAAACCAAAAAGGCACTTTTTTACCTTTGACCTCTAAGTATGGCATTGACCTTTGCGGTACAACACATCGTCTCATGATGGTTAACATTTCTGCCAAGTAATTTCATAATCCATCAAAGAATAAGGAAGTTATTGACTGTCCTTTTTTTTTACCTTTGACCTCTAGGTATGACCTTGACATTGGAGGTATGGAGCTTGGTCTTGCATATGACTCATGGTCCAACTTTCAAGCCTCTAGCTCCAACAGTTTTTGAGATATCTTGCTGACAAGATTTTATTAAAAAAAAATTCAAAGGGCAATAACTCTTGAAAGGGGCATAATCCGGATGAGAAAAAAATATGTGTCAGCTTATTTTCCATTAGGAATGCATATATGAAATTTCAAAACCATAGCATACACAGTTCTAAAGTTATGCTATGCATCACTTTTAGGATTCATTACAATGGGCACAAATTACCAAAATGACAAAGGGCCATAACTCGCAAAGTATTTTTCGGAATTTTGTCAAAAGTTAATCAGTTCATATACTCATCACCACCAATATACTCAACAACTTTCAAGGCTCTAGCTCCAATAGTGTTTGAGATATTTTGCTGACAAGATTTTATTAAAAAAAATTCAAAGGGCAATAACTCTTGAAAGGGGCATAATCCGGACGAGAAAAAAAATACGCGTCAGCTAATTTTTCATGAGGAACCCATATATGAAATTTCAAAACCCTAGCATACACGGTTCTAAAGTTATGCTATGCATCACTTTTAGCATACATTACAATGGGCACAAATTACCAAAATGACAAAGGGCCATAACTCACAAAGTATTTTTTGGAATTTTGTCAGAAGTTAATCAGTTCATCTACTCATCACCACCAATATATTCACCAACTTTCAAGCCTCTAGCTCCAATAGTTTTTGAGATATCTTGCTGACAAGATTTTATCAAAAAAAAATTCAAAGGGCAATAACTTTTGAAAGGGGCATAATCCTGACGAGAAAAAAAATACGCGTCAGCTTATTTTCCATCAGAAATGCATATATGAAATTTCAAAATTATAGCATACACCGTTCTAAAGTTATGCTATGCATCACTTTTAGCATACATTACAATGGGCACAAATTACCAAAATGACAAAGGGCCATAACTCACGAAGTATTTTTCGGAATTTTGTCATAAGTTAATCAGTTCATCTACTCATCACCAACAATCTATTCACCAACTTTCAAGGCTCTAGCTCCAATAGTTTTTGAGATATCTTGCTGACAAGATTTTATTAAAAAAATTTCAAAGGGCAATAACTCTTGAAAGGGGCATATTCCGGACGAGAAAAAAAATATGCGTCAGCTAATTTTCCATGAGGAATCCATATATGAAATTTCAAAACCCTAGCATACATGGTTCTAAAGTTATGCTATGCATCACTTTTAGCATACATTACAATGGGCACAAATTACCAAAATGACAAAGGGCCATAACTCACAAAATATTTTTCGGAATTCTGTCAAAAGTTAATCAGTTCATCTACTCATCACCATCAATATAATCACCAATTTTCAAGGCTCTAGCTCCAATAGTTTTTTAGATATCTTGCTGACAAGATTTTATTAAAAAAAAAAAAAATCAAAGGGCAATAACTCTTGAAGGGGGCATAATCCGGACGAGAAAAAAAAATACGTGTCAGCTAATTTTCCATGAGGAATCCATATATGAAATTTCAAAACCCTAGCATACACGGTTCTTTAGTTATGCTATGCATCAAACGCGTAATGGAGGGACGAACGGACGAACGAACCAGAACCAAAATGCTCCTCAAACTTTTTCAAAGTTGGGGGCATAATAAGAAAGTTATTGACAGAACACAAAAAAGGCCCTTTTTTTACCTTTAACCTCTATGTATGACATTGACCTTTCAGGTATTAAACTGGGTCATGCGTGCAACACATCATCTCATGGTGGTTAACATTTCTGCCTAGCAATTTCAAAATCCATCTAAAAATAAGAAAGTTATTGACCAAACACGAAAAAAGGCCCCTTTTTTACCTTTGACCTCTATGTATGACCTTGACATTTTAGGTACCAAACTGAATCATGCATGCAACACATCGTCCCATGATAGTTAACATGTTTGCCAAGTAACTTCAAATTCTATTTAAAAATATGCAAGTTATTGACAAAACCCGAAAAAAGGTCCCTTTTTTTACCTTTGACCTCTAAGTATGACCTTGACCTTTGAGGTACCAACCTGGGTCATGCGCGCAACACATCGCCTTATATTGGTTCACATTTCTGCCATGTGATTTCAAAATCCAACTCAAAATAAGAAAGTTATTGACCAAATACGAAAAAAGGCCCCTTTTTTGACCTTTGACCTCTAAGTATGACCTTGACCTTTGAGGAACAGACCTGCCTCATGCGCACCACACATCGTCTTATGGTTGTTAATAATTATGCCAAATAATTTTAAAATCCATCTCAAAATAAGAAAGTTATTGACCAAATACGAAAAAAAGGCCCCTTTTTTTGACCTTTGACCTCTAAGTATGACCTTGACCTTTGAGGTACCGACCTGCCTCATGCGCACCACACATCGTCTTATGGTTGTTAATAATTATGCCAAGTAATTTTAAAATCCATCTCAAAATAAGAAAGTTATTGACCAAATACGAAAAAAAGGCCCCTTTTTTGACCTTTGACCTCTAAGTATGACCTTGACCTTTGAGGTACCGACCTGCCTCATGCGTACCACACATCGTCTTATGGTTGTTAATATTTCTGCCCAGTAATTTTAAAATCCATCAAAAAATAAGAAAGTTATTGACCGGACACGATTTGCCCATACATATATACATACCAACAAACTTCCAAGGGAGATAATTCAAAAAGTATAAATGCGAGAGTTATGGTTCTTGCGCACTGCACGTCGTCTAATGCTGATTAATATTTATACGAAGTTTCGTGACGATAGCTCTAACGGTTTTCAAGTTACAGAGCGGACACGAAAGTGTGACAGACGGACAGACGGACAGACGGACAGACAGACAGACGGACAGACAGACGCCCGGGGGAAAAACAATATGTCTCTCCGAAAAAAATTTTTTCGGGGGAGACATAATTATTCTTATTATAAGATATGTAAAGCATGCCCATCTGAAAAGATGCAATTAAGCCTGCCAAAGCACAAATATATGTAATTTCTCTGAAGTGCAATAAAGCTGTATATTTTCATTTTCCCATTTGTAACCCATAATTTAATTATCAAGACTTTATTGTAACCTTTAGTCTTTTGTAAATTCTTGCATTTAAAGTTGGCCAAACATATCAAGGCCTGGCTGTTCAAATATGTTCTATAAAAGGGTTATCCTTTGGAAGCAAGGAATACACCACAGAATTGGAAAATATGAAGTGTACATGTTTTCTGGGCCAGACTAGCTAGTTTGGGCCAATTAGGCCTCATCAGTGACCCGCAAGTATTTTCAAAATTCCACAATGGAATCAATGATCCCAAAGGACAAGAAAATATAAACTACACTATGATGTAAGGCAAGCCTCATTTGCATAAAGTAGTCTTTATTGGTCAAAATATCAAAATGGCTTTGGCAGCCTGGGAGGTACAACAGTGGTGTTACAGTGCTATTTTATGCTGAAATATTGTAACCTTTGCCATGCAAAAGCTACTCACATTTTTTTTTAGCAAAATTGAGATTTTTGTTGTACTGAATGCTTGAAGATTAAACATAACTTTAACTAAATGTAATGGTTTAGCTAGCTTTGAACAACTGGACCCAGATATTTTAGACTTGAGTAAAATCTTGGTGAAGCCTTCCAAGTTCAAAACAGAAAAGGGAGATTCTCCGCTGCTCCGGATATACAAGTAAAGCCATACCGTAATCATGGAAGACAAGTTTCTGAGGCATCCAAAATAAAGAGGCATTTGGAAAACATAACCGTGTGCTGCTAAACCGACTCAGACTTCTTTCACATCTGTACAGCTTACATTTTTCAGATGAAATTTTTTTCATATTTTTCTTATTACAAGTTGGAACATAAATTGTGGGTGGTTGGTAGATCCGCCTATTTAGGTGGTTCTAAAGAATACCCAAAATCTGTTTTTTAACAGAAAGAATGAAAATAATGTATACCTCTGTAAACACAATTTTTCATTATTTAGATGAGTTTAAAAGTCTGTTCATTGCATTGGGATGATTTTGGAACTGACAAAACAAGAATAGAAACTTCCTAAAAAGACACTACAGTCTGAAAAGAAAATCTCTAATTGCATGAAATAAAACACTACTTTCACAATACAAATGTACAAGAAATCTCTAGTGAAAAATTTCTGTTCTTTGTTTCTAATATTGCTTACAAATGAAACAAACTGCTTAATATGAGCGGATAAAGGAGACCTCTGACTGTGTCACTGTCATGGACTAATTGGAGAGTTCCAGAAGTATAAGAACCCTTCACCAATTGACTGATTTACTTGCTTTACTATCAAAAGTAGATCCAGAAATATTGTACAATATGAGCTTTGTCCTAAGAAAACCTAATTTATGGCATTTGTGAACAACAAAGGTGCAGAGCAGCGCTGCACATCTGCACAGTCTGATCAGCATCGGTCTGCTTGCTGCTGGCTAGTAAAATTCCTATATTAAGACCACCTTTGGGACTGTCCACTTTTGAACAGTCCCAAAGGTGGTCTCATATTCAGGGGTGTATAAAACACAAGGAAAGAATAACTGAAACCTTCTCAATAAGCTTTTGAGAGCAGATTTAGTCTTAATTTTAGGTGGTCTTAATAGCGGAATTTTACTGTATAATACCTCTAAATTTCACGACTGTTTTTATTCTAAGCAGGCCAGATTGTGTCTAACTGTAATGTTTCTAAAGTAAAGTATTGGGACACAGGTAGGATTAGGAACAGTTAAGATCAAGATTAGACTGTTCCTAATGGAGCAGTCTGATCAGGGTCCACACTGTTTGTCATTAAGTCTGCACCTTTTGGACTCCTTGCTGGATTGTGAAACAAATTTGTCAAAATTTTAGTAGAATTATGGGAAGTCCTTAACCCTTCTCTTGCTGAATATTCATATAAGCCACACCCATATCTGTCTATCAACCAATCAGATTACTTGATATAATTTATTGCTACACATTCATAAACTGAATGCCAAACAGTGTAGATCCTGATCAGATGGCTTCTTCAGAAGCCATCTGATCTGGATCTACACTGTTTGCAAAGATAGGGGTTGTCGTGAACAGCAAGATAAGGGTTAAGTTTGCCAAATTTTTAGGAATTTTACGGCACCTGGTCAAAACCTGAAGACAGCATTTTTCCATGACAAAACTCATATGTGTCACCTTGATAAGATGTCTAGATAAAGAAATGAAACAATATTGTGAAAGACTACATACTTATATAAGATAAACAAAACAGAATTACAATATACATGGCCTTGTCCTAAATGCAATGTTTGAGTTTCTGGTGAATTCAGAAAGGTATCCAAAAATGAAGATAATCTATAAAAGCTACCTACAAGGTGTGACAAAAAAAATGCTGACAAAGGTATTTAAAAGATGCTCTTTAAAAACTTGAAACTTGTGCAAAATAAAAGAAAAAGACAACTACTGATAATAGAGAAATAGTTTTGTCTAAAAAAAAGCCCCTTACCCTGCTGACTGATTAAGCCATTTTGGAGATATGAAAAAAATGCACTATATCACATGGATGTGTTATCGAGATGTTCAGCAGGATAAGGGTTACCAATGTAAGTGAACTAGAGCCATTGTATGAAACACATTCATGTACAAGTATGACCATGACCAGACAAGCATCCAACATCCTAGGCTGGACAGTGATCCTTAGTGGCTGAAATTCTGAGCTTCCTGAAAACTTTTGATATATTTTCAACTAGAAAACTGTGAAATACTATGCCCCAAACCATATGCAGGCATAAACGGGACAATGAACTCAAATACTTACAAAATTTCATAAAAAATTTAACAGTTCATCTAAAAATTGGTCCAGAACTGCCTACAAAATTCATGATCCTAGCTCAAACAGTTCTTATGATATTTTGGTGACAAGCTTTTCATATGCCAAAGTGCCTATATAGGAAAAGTTTCAAAACTTGGTCAAATGTTTAAAAATTTCACCAGAAGTAAATCTGGTCATCTACATATTAAACCCAAACAGCATTCAAAAGTTCATGGGCTAGCTTAATTGGTTATTGAAATATTTTGGCGAAAAGCTTTTCCAATGCAAAAATGCTTAAGTCTGAAAACTCTGTATAATATTTGTTAAATTTCACCAAAAGTCAATCAGGTCATCAAATACTTTGTATACAGAGGCCAAAATAGCTGCATAATTTCATGAATTTAGTTCAAACCACACCTGAGATATTTTGTTCACAAGGTTCCATTGGGTTTCAATTCAAAATGTACACCAAATTGAGTCATATAATGCAAAGTTTTATCAAAAGTTAATCAGGTCAGCCACATATTGGTTGGACACTGTTTGCTTAATATCAAAAGCCAAGCTCAAATTGTTTTTGCTATACAAGGGTCATTCAACAAGTAGCTGGCCTTATCTCCTCAGAGTCATGCTTGACTTCTTTTTCCAAGCAATAAGCATCGATGTTCCAAGGCTGAAAGTCCATTTTTGTAGAATTCTGAGTCTTTAGAGTCAATACATCCTCCAACCGCTGCCTTAAGCTCTTCATCTGACCGGAAGTGATGTCCACGCAAGTCTTTCCTCAAGTTCAGAAACAAAATGAAATCACTGTGTGCCAGATCAGGAGAATGGGGTAGATGGGGTAAGGGTTTGAAACCATTCCGCTTCATTGCATCCACAGAAACTTGCAAGTATGGACTCTGGCAACAGCACATCTTTTGTAATTTTTCCATGCCTTTTCTGTTGTATAGTTGCATGTAATAGGTCCAAAATATTAGCATAATAGTCCCCATTAATAGGCTGGCCATGAGGTACTCTACCAAAAGAACCCCCGTGCTATCCCAAAACACAGTTGCCATGACCTTGCCAACTGAAGGCTGAGTCTTGAATTTCTTTGGATGCGATGAACTGTGACCAGTCCATTGTTCACTCCGCTGTTTAGTGATGGGTCCAAGTTTTGTCGCCAGTAACAATTCTTTCAAGAAAGTCTTCCGGATCAGAATCATATCTTTCCTCTTTCCAAAAGTGACTCTGACACGGATACTCGGACAGCTCGTTGTTCTTTACTAAGGTGTTTTGGCACCCAATGCGCTGAAAGCTTCCTCATGCCAAGCCATTCATGTAAAATGTTAAAAACGCTGCCCTCGGAAATCTCCAATCTTCTAGTCATTTCTGAAATTTTAATCCGCCTGTCCTGCTTTACTAGTTCCCTTAGATTTTCACTAGTGACCTCATCCGTAGCATCCACAGGTCTTCCACTACATTGCCCTTCTTCCAATGTTACCTGACCATGTTTAAAATCAGCCACCCAATTTTTGACTGTTGAATTTAAAGGAGCAGTCTTAATAGATGTTTTGGTTTTTTGTTTGATTTGAGGTTTAACGTCCCCGTCCACACTGTAAAGGTCATTTTGGAGACCTTGCTCCCAATTTTGTGGGACTTTGACGTTGCCATACAATGAAACCAATAGGGTTTATAAGCATGGACGGTCCAACTAGCAATGCATTGGCTGGGCAGGCTTAGATCCTCTAAGCGGTTTACCAGTGCTCGTGTGCAGGTCCATTTCAGCTCTGCATCATGCAGCCCATCTATTTCTTCAAGCCCTGATGGGCGTGGGGTTCAGTCTTTCCATCCGTCACACAATTCCTCACACACTTCCTGGTTCGACTTCTTTTTCATAAACAGGTATCTAATCTCTGCTCTGTACTCTATTTGTGAAGAAAATTTGGCAACACTGCCCCCTGCCATGTTAATTTACCTCGCACGAACTACAAATACTAGAATCACCGATAAAATTTTCTGTAACCTTGTATAAGGCATTGGTGTATAATATGTAAAAAGCATGCAGTTGCGAAAGGTCAGTAACTGGGTTAGACCAAATAAAAACTGAATGATCCTTGTATTTGCTGACAAATACGGGGAGGGCTGTAATTAATGTTGTTAGAACTTGCGGCCCAACCTACTTGTTTGTTTCATTGAAATTGAAAAAGTAATGAAATAGGGTCCCAATGCAGAATATCTTAGTTTAGAAAGGGATAAAACTTGGTCAAATATTGGGAAAATTTTATTAAGGGTTGACTAGGGCATCTTCTTTTTGGTCCAAAACTAAATACCAAATATCATGATCCTAGCTCTAGCCATTTAAAAAGTTGTGTTAACAATGTCCCAAAGGTTTACAATGGTAAAGCTGAAAATGTGTTTATTCTTGCCCATACTTATTTTCTTTCTCTAATGAAATTACAAGATTTCAGCTGTTCTGTACTTTCCCCTCAGCTAGTAAGTGAACTGGACAGACAAACAGGCAGACAGACTAATGGAAAAACAGTACAATACCAACTAGGCGATAGAAAAATGAAAAAACAGTACAATGCCAACTAGGCAGACAGACAGATAGACAAATGGTAAGACAGTACAATGCCAACTAGGCAGATAGAAAAATGAAAAAACAGTACAATGCCAACTAGGCAGACAGACAGATAGACAAATGGTAAGACAGTACAATGCCAACTAGGCAGACAGACAGATAGACAAATGGAAAGACAGTACAATGCCAACTAGGCAGACAGACAGACAGACAAATGGAAAGACAGTACAATGCCAATATGCCCATTCTTTCAAATGCAATAGAACTTTTTAAATGCTCAACCCAGTTGTGTATGTTATTTTTTTCTGCATGTAATTATTAACCCTTATCCTACCTGCACTGTTTGCCAGTTAGCCGTTTTGGAGTTTCTGGCATTTTTTACCCATAAAATACTGAATCACAACAATTGTCATCTGCATTTTTGTCTGTCAGTCTCTTTGAAAATAATTGTTGCAAATAGTGTGGATCCAGATCAGACTTCTAGGTGCAGTCTGATCAGGGTCCACATTGTTTGCCTGCATGCAAAGATATGTTTGAAAAGTTTGTGAGAAGTTGCAGCAGATGGCATAAACACAGACTTTCAGATGAAGTTTTTCTTGGCATCTTAAGGGTTAATATTTATTGGCACAACAACTTTAGATTGAAGTGAGTTGAGAATGAAAAACATGTTTTAACCTCGGGGTGTTGCTCTCGGCTTTAAGAAGTACAAGCTTGCCATGCAATGGCTCAGCCCTTTTGAATATAGATGGAAGATATTTGACATAATGATTTTTATCACAAAGGCAGTTCAGTTTCTTTGCTTAAAACAAAGAATGCTGATCTGGGCCTGCACTGACTAACAGTGTCCTTTTTTATTTGCCACCTAAAACAAGTCAGTTTCTGGTATGACCCAGCTGATATTCAAAACAACAAGTGCATATCTATTGGCCAAGCATTATCACTATCTGTCTTTTACCTTTGTGATAAATATATTCATTATGCCTTGACTTTAAACTTCTGCATTGCCACCAACTGTAAAAGTTCACAATGTTTATGTAAAATAATATACTATAAAGTTTACACCTAATAAATTATGCAAAACAAATTTTTAGTATAAAAAATCAAGAACTGCAAGAAATTAATACACTTCAAGCATCCACTGTCATAAAACAAGCTGGTTAATTGTAGCTGTCACTTGTGTATACATCACACACAAGTTGGGTTGTTTAACCCTTTCCCACTCCGATATGTCTTTTTACGTGTCTGAACCCCTCCCTCCCATTTTCTTAGCCCCAGAATCACTTAAAATATGCATTCCCCATCCCTGGATAGCTATATTTGGGTAAGGATAAGTTGTCCTAAAAATGACCTTTTTTTTGCGCGGCTCCCCACTAAAATTATACCTATGGGGGTTTGAAGTGGGGCCTCTTACGGCCAAAACAAATAGGGGGTATGGCCCAGGCGGCCACTGAAATGAACTCTGAGGGTGTCTGGGGTCAAAAATGCCTTGAAATTGACGTAGGCAAAACATGCTGCAGACAGTGAAAATTCGCCAATGCCAGCAGTGTGAAGATTAAGATTGGGTCAAAAATACAGGCAACTTTGAGATGCCCCCTCATTACCAAGACAACACTGATTTAGCCTAAAAAGGTTCCATTTAAGAGGCCACTGCCCAGTGAACAATCAGGCCATGTTTGATGTAAAATGGACCATTCATTATGAAATAATGGCTACATGAAGTTGCTGTCCTTGGCAATACTGTGAACATCAGCAAAATTCACAAAGTCCCCAAGTGGGAAGTGATTAACCAAATTATCCTGAATAAAATTGTACGCCTGATAAATACAGTAAATTCCACCCTGAGTGGGATCTGGCTAATTGACTGTGCAGGGGTCCAATGACACATTAATCCTTGTGGGTCATTTTGTGTTAACGGAGATAGTCAACGAAATAAAAGAGAGGAAAATGAATGAAAGTGTGTTCATAGAGGATCTTACATGAGTGTTCATGTATTATTGAATTTATTAAACGAGTTGAGGAAAAGGGATAAAATGCGAGGCTTTGCTTTTCCTCGAGTTTAATAAATTCAATAATACATGAACACGAATGCAAGATTCTATTTATCATATGACATTTAAAACGCATTTTATTCACGATTGTTTACAAAAATGTCTATTCCGCCATTAGTAAACGCGACATCGTTAAGGACGTCGTACATGTAACGTTACGGGACGTATCTAGCTAATTTGCATATTTTATCCACTAGTGGATTATCGAAAATATTACATGGCGTTATTACACTCTCAGACGCGACGTCATACGATAAACAGAAGAAGTAAAAACATTCCCCATCTACCCTTATCAGCTGCAAGAACAGCAGGTCTTGCCAAACTGTAAGCCAATATCAGTTGGATGCTCTAGTAATGTAAGATACACAAAACCTTCACCACACCCAACCATCCCCATGAATGGGATTGCAATCCATGACTGGTAGATCAGCAGGTCAGTGCTAAACTCACTAAGTTACCAGTGTCTACATGACAGATTTTATGCCATATATAATGTGAGACCAATTTAATTTTGAACGACCCTCCCAAACATGGTTCCAGCTGATTTTAAACTTAGTGCAGCCTCGGTAGCTCAGTCAGATGCGTGTCTGACTGGTGATCAGGACGCACTGGCAGGGTCGCCAACATTCTTTCATGGAGACTGATCATGAAATCTTTTCTACGGTCATTCTCTCCCTTCCGCTGAATCAACAAGGGCAGTTGTCAGTTTCTGGCGAAAGAATGTGCACTGTACTGGTAAACCGCTTAAGTATAAGCCTGCCCAGGAAAAGTGTGGATAGGTAAACTGACCAGCTCAAAAATGACCTAAAATAGTACTGAATGGGCCGTTAAACTCCAAAACAAACAAATATAAACTTAGTGGAGTTAAATGCTTGCAATATATAAACAAATAATAGCTACAGTGTAACTTGTTTCCTGACAGTCAGGGGCCAGTTGTTCAAAACTAACGACATCGTTAGTTAACATATCGTTAAAACTTTGATCATTAAATATGGCAAATATGCTGAAATTTTTGCTGAAAAAATGTGAGCAGCTTTTGAAGACGCAAAAGCTGCTCACATTTTTTCAGCAAAAATACCAAAATTTACGATATTATACTTGCTAGAAGAGTTAACAATATGACCACTAACGAGCTCGTTAAGCTAACGATGCTTTGAACAACTGGCCCCAGGATTATAACAATAACAGTCAGTAATTTCTGGATCTACTTTACGTGAACTGACAACAGCACAAGCATACACTTACTCGTAAAACTTCGCAGAAGTCCCGACATACCCGATACCGTGTGATACGGATTGTACTGTGAAGAAAGAATTACAATTTACTCATATCACTGAAAATAAATATTAGAATTTACCCACCTCTTGAGAGGCTAGTTGTAGCTCTATTTCTGAAAGCGTTATAATTATTTATAAGCAGCAAACACAAGAAAGAGCTAAAATAATGTCTGTTTTAATGTTTCAAGAGGAATGGCTACCCTTTCAAGGGGAAACAACTTTTTCAAAATTATTTTTGCCTCTGTTTTCAATCGGGGTCTACTATTAAAGAAAAGAATTTGCTCCTGGGGCAAATTCTTTCCTTCAAGAGTACAATCCTACTTCAAAGGCAAAGAAAGCAAACTGGAAATATTGTATTCAAAGTAATAAAGGTACAGTGCATTACGCCATTTAACCCTTCTCTTGCTGAATATTCAGTATAGCCACACCCATTTCTGATTTTGAACCAATCAGATAACTTGATGTAATTTATTCCTACAAATTCATAAATTGAATGTCAAACAGTGTAGATCCTGATCAGATGGCTTCTTCAGAAGCCATCTGATCTGGATCTACACTGTTTCCAAAGATAGGGATTGTCGTGAACAGCATGATAAGAGTTAATTCTTATCATAAAACAAGCCCTGGAAAGTCTTTCTATCAAGCACATGATAAAGCAAAACCATATGCTCCTCAGGGCAACTTTTTGTACGGTTGATTTTGTTTGTTTTTTGATTTGAGGTTTAACGTCCCTGTCAACACTGTACATGTGATTTTGGAGACGTTGCTTCCAATTTTGTGGGATTTTTACCCGACATTGAGATGAAATGACATCTCAAGCCCTGTCACCCAATGAAACCAATAGGGTTTATAAGCATGGACGGTCCGACTCCCACTGCTTTGCCTGGGCAGGCTTAGATCCTCTTAAGCAGTTTACCAGTACTCGTGTGCGGGTCAGATTCAGCTCTGCGTGGAAGCATCATGCAGCCCATATATTTCTTCAAGACCTGATGGGTGGGGGCCGTTTTTTATGGTTGAACCAAATATGTCCAAAGTTGGCATAAGCAGCATGTACATGTACATTATAATACAAAATGTTCCTTTATAAACACATCAGCAAATTGTCCCTTTTGTCAAAAAATCATAAAAACTGATACTTTAGACAGATCTTCTGCCACATCAGACTGTGCACTCTTAAGCCTTATCTTTGCAAACAGTGTAGATCCAGATCAGATGGCTTCTGAAGAAGCCATCTGATCAGGATCTACACTGTTTGGCATTTAGTTTAGGAATTTGTTGCAATAAATTACATCAAGTAACTTGATTGGTTGATAAACCGAAATGGGTGTGGCTTAAATTAATATTCAGCAAGAGAAGGGTTAATTAGTATCAACTATACTTCTTGAAAAAGTGTTGGTGTGCCCTTATTATAGTATGTGCACTAATTACCACAAATATGGTATACATGTATAGGAAATCAAACAGGAAGTCCCCAAAGTTGTCTCCCCTGTGAAACTGGTGAAAAATATACCAGGTGTATCAACCTACTTAAAACAATTGTCGTCTGCTTTGGTCTGCTTTGTCGTCTGCTCATAACTTTAAAAGTGATTTTTGCAAACAGTGTGGACCCAGATCAGATGGAGCAGTCTGATCTGGGACCACACTGTTTGTTTGTATGCAAAAATAAGTTTTAAAAAGTTTGCAAGAAATAGCAGCAGATGACGTAAACAGACATTTTAGAACAAAATTTTCTCGACAGCTTTAGGATTAAAAACAGTAAATACTAACTTAACAGGTTAGTAAGCATAATTTAAGCAACACTTTTTAATGAGTAGAAAAACTTTCAAAAGCTATCAAGATGTGAAAGTTTTTCTCTCCCCACCCCACCCCTCCCCCGCCCCCATTCCAGTTAACCCTCCCAGTGCTATAGAAGTTTCTGGAGCAAATGACAATCTTTTTCTTTGGAGAGACGGCTCATTATTTCAAGTGAACTGTCAGCATTGCAGATGATTCGCCTTATATTCTCTGAAAACTACTGAAAAAAATAATATTAACAGTAAATGCCATACAACTTCCTTTTTAAGAGTAGTCTTGGGGACTGTGTGTAATCCTGGATATTCTTTTCGCTACTCAGAATAGTGTGTGTGTAAGGGGGGGGGGGGGGAAGAAAGCATAAACATAGTGAGTACCAAATTTATACAGTCAATTAAGCCTTAAAACACACAGAAACTTTTGAGAGCAGATGACAATTCTACTCTAACAAATTGTTTTCAGAGAAACTAAAGATTGACATTACAAGTGAACTGTCTGTGTGCAGAAGTTACACACGTAGTTTGCTTTGAAAAAAAAAGAAGAAGAAGAAAAATAAGAATGCATATGCTGTGATTACAAAGGTTAGATTCTACTCAATCTGACTCCATTCCCTCTGTTAGTGTGCAGTCATGTGCGCTCTACCTGCCATAATTATTAACCCTTATCTTGCTGTTCACGACAACCCCTATCTTTGGAAACAGTGTAGATCCAGATCAGATGGCTTCTGAAGAAGCCATCTGATCAGGATCTGCACTGTTTGACAATCAATTTATGAATTTGTAGCAATAAATTACATCAAGTAATTTGATTGGTTGATAGACAGAAATGGGTGTGGCTTAAATGAATATTCAGCAAGAGAAGGGTTAATAATATCCATGTTCATGTACATGCAAAAATATTGTGACACTCCAGAATTTTTTGCAGTAAAGTAGAAACCATTTCACCATTTAGAAATTTCAAACAACAGAAAAAGACCAAGGAATCAGTATTGTTTTACTCTGAATTTTTCAAAACTACTGATAGGTCCTCAAAGAAATGAACATTTGATCAAGATTTCATTGATAAAGTTGTTGATGAAATCTTTACAAAAGTTTTAAGATGCAAAAATTTGAAGAAAAAAAATTATTTTAATGCTTTTCAGATGCTTGTGAATTTTTATTTTTGTTATGTGCAAGTAAAGTTTTTTTATATATGCAGAAAATTTCAGGATTATTTTCCAGCCACACTTCCCAAGTCTTGGAATGACCTGCATAATTACATTGCCTCATCCATTTACCAACTTCCCTAACTTCCCTCCCGGAATGGTTCTCAAACCTCTGGAATGGTTCTCAAACCTCCTGGAATGGTTCTCAAACCTCCTGGAATGGTTCTCAAACTAATTAGCAAAAGCAGCAAAAGAAACACAAACAGCAGAAAACCAGTCAAACAGCCATTATGGGTATCAATAAGACCATGAAGAATGTGCCCAGAGATGATACAGAGTTATGCAACAGCAACAAATCTAATAATGTACTTTCTATCTATCTATCTATATTCTTATACTGAGTCGGTCATATTTGGCCATTACCTCAGTTGGGTGGGTGGCTAAATTTAGCTAAAAAAAAACCTTAACCCCTTCAAACCTGTAGAAAGGTACAGATACTAATGCAAACAGTGTAGATCCTGATGAGGCGGCTCCTGAGGAGCCGTCTCATCAGGATCTACACAGTTTGCCAACCTTTTAAAAAAAATCTGACTAAAATCCCTATTTAAAAGAATGGACAAGTCCAAATTTAAAGATGGAAGGGTCCACTTCAGAAACTCAGGGATGAAAGGGCCATGGATGAAGATAAGGGTTGCATCTCTTTCTTGATTCCAAATATGGCAACTTTTTACCACCTTTATTGGAAGTGTGAATGGTTCTCAAGACTTTGCCAAAGAATATTCATTTTCCTACATTGAAGGAACTGGTAAGTGAACATGGTGGTAATTCAAAGACAGTTTTCTTATTTCCCTATAAATACTGATGTTGTGCATAGTCTGCCCATTGGTATTGCCTAATTCTAATGTCTATCAACAAAATATGTTCAATACGTCAATTCTAACCATCACGTGTAAGGCAATTCTAATTAATATGTGCAATATTTAAACCTTATCCTGCTAAACACAATATACCCTACCTTTGCAAACAGTGCAGGTCTAGATTAGGCTTCTGAAGAAACCATCTGATCAGGATCTACACTATTTGTCATTTAGTTTGCAAATTTGAATAAATACATTTTTGTTTGTTTGATTTGAGGTTTAACGTCCCCGTCAACACTGTAAAGGTCATTTTGGAGACGTTGCTTCCAATTTTGTGGGACTTTTACCCGACACTGAGACGAAATGACATCTCAAGCCCTGTCGCCCAATGAAACCAATAGGGTTTATTAGCAAGGACGGTCCGCCTCGCACCGCGGTTCCTGGACAGGCTTAGATCCTCTAAGCGGTTTACCAATACTAGTGTGCGGGCCGGATTCAGCTCTGCGTGGAAGCATTGTGCAGCCCATATATTTCTTCAAGCCCCTATGGGCGGGGGCGGTTGAATAAATACATACAGTATAAGAAATATGATTGGCTGATAGTCTGTAATGGGTGTTGCTTCATTAATTTATTCAGCAGGATAAAGATTAATAGAATGAAGAATATCAGGAAACTTGCAAGGCTGTCCTGGCATGTTCATAAATGAACAAAACATACTTTACATGGAACTAAAGAAAACTGTCTTAATTCCTGAACAAAGTTTCCTTATTTACTTATGAGTAGTTTGTTTCGATATAAAAAGATGACAATACCCAAGAAAAGAATATTCTTTGTCAAGCTACATCCTAACCAACATAGTAATTCTGACAATAAACCTTCTTGAACTTACGAAGTAAATTCCACCCACTGTCTGTACTACTTCCCAAAACATTAGCAGGCGTCAAATCCGTCTAAGGCAACAGAAAGCAAATGTACTGAGGCATGAGAAAAACATCAGGAAAACACGCCCTCTATAATTTTGACCCCCTTAAACCCCCCTTTTATATAGTAAAACAGGGGGTTTACAGGGGTATACATTATTTTCTTTTTTTTTCTCATCAAAAACATAGATTGTGGGTACTCATTAGAACCGCCTCGCTGAGGCGGTTCTAATGAGTACACACAATCTACTAACAAGTACCCACAATCTATGTTTTGAGCAGAAATATGAAAAATATCAGAAATTTTTATCTGAAATTTTTATCTGAAATTTTTTTCAATTTTTGGTGGTAAAATTTTCAATATATTTGAATAGACATGTTTTCATAATGAAGACCAGGGTCCAGTTGTTCAAAGCCTCATTAGCTTAATGAGCTTGTTTGTCATCAATATGATAACTGTTCTAGCACTAACTTTATCTTATACACTCGCATAGTAGTTTCATTTAAGACTGACAGTGCAGAGCTATGGTTTGCACCTTATGGTTTGCACCTGCCTTTGGAATATTCGGTTAACAGAAAGGTTATGTGAATTTAACTGCAACACAATGGTATGTGTATACGGCCATTTAGTCCACTAGCAAAAAACATGCGTAAGGCAATCTGCCATCTTGTAGACTCAACGACTTTGACTTGTACTGACAACACCTGTGTGCCCTGCCCTGCCACCCTGCCCTGCCCCACCCCACCCTGCCCTGCCCTGCCAATCTTAGTCATGACACTTAATTTTTGTGGCAAAAATGTTGGTTGCAATTACATTAACTCATTGTAGGTGGGAAATCTGTAAAGGCGTACCCTGGCAAACAGTGCAGCCCCAGATCAGACGCCGCAATTCTGCGGCGTCTGATCTGGGCCTGCACTGTTTGCCACGGTTTCCCGCATGCAATGGGTTAACGCAGCATTCGAACTTTGATCATCGAATATGGCAAAAAATAGTGATGTTTTTGCTGAAAAAATGAGATGCAAAAGCTAATATTTTTCAGCAAAAATACAGCTGTACTACATGCTACACTTCATAGAACAGGTAAACTTTTTATCACTAAAGAGCTCGTTAAGCTATCAATACTTGGAACAACTGAACCCTAGTTTATGCCATGTCATGGTGTGAAGCCCGAAAAACCCAGAACAGCATGTACATCCAAGCATGAACACAGTCAAATGATATGTAATTTAAAGATAATTTGTCATATTTATCCATTAAAACATACAGTGTGGGCACTTGTTAGAACTGCCTCAACTTCATGATTCTAACAAGTTCCCACAACATATAACAACAAGTTCCCACAACATATAATTAAGAAAACACGCCTATTCAAATACATTGCAATTTTTCCCACTGAAAATTTTCAGAATAAAAATTGTGATATTTTTCTTATTTCTGCTCAAAATATAGACTGTGGGTACATCGAGGCGGTTCTAACGAGTACCCACAACCTCTATTTTTGAGCAGAACTAAGAAAAAAAGGTTTACCCCCATAATACACAGTTTAAGATGGTCATAATTATATAGGCATGTTTGCGTGATGTGTTTTAAGAAATAAAGAAAACTATCTCTTAAAAACACTCATTAACTTCTTAAAACCAAAGATATGATTTCTAAATATATAAAATTTATAAATATTTAATTTAAATACAGTAAAATTCCTATATTAAGACCACCTTTGGGACTCTTCAAAAGTGGACTTTAAGACCACTTTTGAACAGTCCTAAAGGTGGTCTCTGACAAGAGGGCACTGCATGCAGAAAACATGGAGAAAGAACAACTGCAACCTACTAAATAGGCTTTTTAAAGCAGAATTACTTTTAATTGGGCCCCGTCAAGCGATTTTGGTACTTATCGCCTATGCGAGCAGCGAAGGTTCAGGCGAGCCTGCGCAGCCGCGCAGTCTCGCCAGAACCTTCGCTGCTCGCTCATACAAGCAGTGACTCAAGAGGAACCCTCAGACAGAAAGCCATATCCCTGGCCCCTCTGAATGGCTGGGCATGCGCAGTTAAAATTTGTCATGACTGAATGCTCGAAGACACAAATTCGCTTGGCGGGGCTCAATTTCAGGTGGTCTTAATAGCCGAATTTCACTGTACTTGATAGTGTTCAGACTGAAAAAGTATTACTCATGAAGCTAGGGAAATATCAAAACTTCATATTTTAACCAACACGACAACCCAACTTTGCAAAGAGTGTAGATCAAGATCAGATGGCTTCTAAAGAAGCCATCTGATCAGGATCTACACTGTTTGACATTTAGTTTGTGAATATGCAGGAGTAAATTGCATCAAGCAATCTAATTGGTTAAAAGGCAGAAATGGGTGTGACTTACTTAATTTTTCAGCAGGATAAGGGTTGTCCTGCTGTCTTGCTGAATAAATTAATTTTGCGACACATCTGATTATCAATCAATCAAATTATTTGATAATAATGATTCATTCAAATTTCAAAATATCAAACAGTGTAGGTCCAGATCGGAAGGCTTCTTTAGAAACTATCTGATCTGGATGTACACTGTCTACAAAGGTTGCGGTTGTCATGTGTTAACACATAATAAACTGTTGAATAAGCTTGATTTGTGTCTGATCAAATTTGACAGAATAGCAGATTTCTTTATGCTCTGATAACAGATGGGGAAAGAATAAAGGGCAATATGTAATGGAAGTTCAGCAATTTTCGGTGAAAACAAAACACAGTGGAACTTCAATGGATTGAACACATTTGAGACCATGAAAAATTGTTGAGGGAGGGATAGTTTGACCCACTGTAGGGTCAGCTCAGGAGGCATAATAGTCGAACTTCAATGGCTCAAACACCTTTGGGACCATGGAAATCTGTTCCAGCCAGGGGTAGTTCGAGCCACTGAGGGTTACCGCCATGAAGCATAACAGACTTAATTTTGGGACATCTTTTCGGTGTTCTATAACAATAATGCATGCTGTGTGTACTCTATGAGGCGATTCTAATGAGTACACACAGTATACATTTGCAAGAGAATAGGAAAAAAAAATCCTTAATTACCCTCCCTTTTTCTTATGTGGAGAAATTCCCTCTGGACTCAAGAATGGGTTCGACTCAGCCATGGTAAACCAGCCATCGAAGTTTCACTGTAGTGATATTTTTAAGTCCTCGGTAGTGACAGGTGGGACATATTGGTTTTGTTTGTTTGCTTGTTGGACAACTTTAATATTGGTCATAACTTTTGAACCATTTTAGGTGGAGCCTTTATATTTGGCATGAAGGTTGCTTGTGACAAGGGCTTCCCTCTCTAACAAAAAATGACCTAAGACCTTCACCTGTGACCTACTTTAAAGAAAAAACTGACCTTTGCTTGGGAACTTGTTTGTTTTCACAAATATATTTTCCTTGTTTTTTTTTTATTATTTTAAGGCCCTTTCAAGATTTTTTCATTATTTCGAGCTGATCCTTAATCAGAGGTGAACAAAAACCGGAGTACCCAGAGAAAAAACACCCGACTTGCCATTGCAGAACTTGCGATCTCACATGTGACCCGGTGTTTGCGCCATCAAAGTTCTACTGTAATGTAAGAGACCTATATTTAACCCTTATCTTGCTGTTCACGACAACCCCTATCTTTGGAAACAGTGTAGATCCAGATCAGATGGCTTCTGAAGAAGCCATCTGATCAGGATCTACACTGTTTGGCATTCAGTTTATGAATTTGTAGCAATAAATTACATCAAGTAATTTGATTGGTTGATAGACAGAAATGGGTGTGGCTTAAATGAATATTCAGCAAGATAAGGGTTAAGACGGGAATTTCATGATTAATCATCACATAACACTGCCTTTATATTTTTCCATCATATAGACATGCAGACATGCTTAGTTTCACAGCCATTCTTATCCTTCTGAAAATTGATTGGAACTTAAAAGAATCTAGTTAAAAAACAACAACAAACAAATAACAATAATAATAAACTAGAAATGCATCCATAGGACACGGATGCCCCCACCTGAAAATATGTCATTGTTCGTATTCATCCATAGAAAGTTTAAGTTTTGGACCTTTTTTTCACATTTGACCTCTAATTATGACCTTGGAGGTAAGGACTTTGGTTTTGTGTGAGGCAGATTGTCTCATGATGGCCAACATTTCTGCCAAGTAATTTCAAAATCCATCCTGAAATAAGAAAGTTATTGACTGTGTTTAAGTTTCGGACCCTTTTTTGACATTTGACCTCTAAGTTTGACCTTGACCTTAGAGGTACGGACCTGGGTTTTGCACATGACACATCGTTTAATGATGGTTAACATTTCTACAAAGTAATTTCAAAGTCCATCCAGAAATAAGAAAGTTATTGACTGCATTTAAGTTTCCGACGGACGGACGAACGAACAAACGAAAGGATGGACGAACGAACAGACAGACAGGCAATGCTATATGCCCTTCTACCATTCTTCGAATGGCGGGGGCATAAAAACCTTTGTCCTGCTGAATAAATCAATTTTCTGACTATGAACCAATCAAATTACTTGATACAATGTATCGGCACTTTAGAGTCAGGAAATAGTAAACGTAAGTATTCTCAAGCATGGATCACATAACAAATGTTATCATCTATGTCAAAAAGAAAACCTGTAATTTGTCGTATGCATTAGGAAAACATGTCCGTAAGAAATAATGGCGTTCAATATGGTGTCAGAAAATGATAAATATTAGATAAAAATGATAACATCTTTATTATTTCTGCTTTCAACATAGATTGTGGATGCTCGTTAGAACCGCCTCAATGAGGCGGTTCTAACGAGTACCCACAATCTATGTTTTAAAGCAAAAATAAGGCAGATAATGTATACCCCCGTAAACCCCATTTTTCTCTATATAAAGGGGGGTTTAAGGGGGTCTTCATTTCACGGACTTGTTATTGTGATGGTGTCCAGCAATTTTCTATGACGAGGCTCATGATGGTGAAGGTGATGTTCGGGACAGATTTATCTATCCCCACTTCACATCTAAGATTCTTAACTCTTTCCTACCTGTAGACTGGTACAAATTTTGTTTGTTTGTTTGTTTGATTTGAGGTTTAACATCCCCATCAACACTGTATAGATCATTTTGGAGACATTGCTTCCAATTTTGTGAGACTTTTACCTGACAATGAGATGAAATGACATCTCAAGCCCTGTCGCCCAATGAAACCAACAGGGTTTATAAGCATGGACGGTCCGACTCGCACCGCTTTGCCTGGGCAAGCTTAAGATCCTCTAAGCGATTTACCAGTACTTGTGTGTGGTCGGTTTCAGCTCTGGGTGGAAGCATCATGCAGCCCATCTATTTCTTCAAGCCCTGATGGGCGGGGAACGAGACTGGTACAAATACAAATGCAAAGTGGATAGAGTACGATAAGCGAAATCTCAATCATGTTTTCATCAACTTCAAGAGAAAGATTTTGGACAGAGTGTGGTATTCAGAATTGTTAGCAACTATAAGTAGATTATTATGGTAAATATACAAGTATTTTTGCAGAAAAAATGTGAGCAGCTTTTGCAAATGCAAAAGCTGCTCACATTTTTCTGCAAAAATATCACCGTATTTGATACTTTTCTTTCTAGAACAGTTAACACTTTGACCACTAACAAGCCCATTATATGGGCCTCCATGGCCTAGCGGTTAAGAGCACTGACTCTTGATCATTAGGTCTCTCACCGCTGTGGTTCGAGCCTCGCTCGGGTCACATGTGAGACGCCAAGTTCTGCAAAGGAAGGTCAGGTGTTTTTTCTCCGGGTACTCCAGTTTTTGCCCACCTCTGATTAACGATCGGCTCGATATGAGTGAAATAATCTTGAAAGGGCCCTAAAACCAAAAAAAAAACAAAAAAAAAACAAGCCCATTAAGCTACAAAGCATTTAACAACTGGACCCAGATATTTACTAACCCTTTAACCACCAACCAAGTCTAGCAGATGGCACTTTTTAAAGCAACTTATCCTTATTTTTCAGAGTAAATAATGACTGCTATGTCATTTCAATTTTCTTCTGCCTCAATCCTTATTTTCTATGAAAAAAAAAAAATATAGAAAAATACATTGTCATCTACTCAAGAGTTTTCCTTGGTGCTTCAAGGGTTATAGATGAATGGAAACAACAGACATGCTTTTTGGATTTTATTTCAAGATAGGAAGTAGTTTTCCACTATTTTTGCTGAAAAAGATGCGAAATGCTACTCACATGTTTTCAGCAAAAATATCAATGTTAATTGCCCCCCCCCCCCCCCCCCCCCATCGGGGCTTGGCGAAATAGATTGGGCTGCATGATGCTTCCACACAGAGCTGAAACTGATCACACATGAGTACTGGTAAACCACTCAGAAGGTCTAAGCCTGCCCAGGCAAAGTGGTGCTATTCGGAATGACCATGCATATAAACCCTATTGGTTTCAATGTGCAGCAGGGATTGAGATGTCATTTCATCTCAATGTCAGGTAAAAGCTCCACAAATCAATGTTAATTGCTGTACTCAATGACTGATTTTGTTTGTTTAATTTAAAGTTTAACATTCCCATCACCACTGTATAGGTCATTTTGGAGGCGTTGCTTCCAATTTTGTGGGACTTTTACCCGACACTGAGATGAAATGACACCTCAAGCCTTGTCGCCCAATGAAACCAATAGGGTTTATAAGCATTGACAGTCCGACTCACACCGCTTTGCCTGGGCAGGTTTAGATCCGCCAAGCGGTTTACCAGTACTTATGTGCGGTCGGTTTCAGCTCTGCATGGAAGCATCATGACTGAAGTTTTAACTTTACATTAACTAATAACTTTTTCAGCTTTGAACAACCAGACCCAGTTGTGCCTCTGAGCCACTTGGTGAAGCAGGGAACCAACTTATGAAAGATCAGCTAAATTTGTCAATCAAGTTCTATACTTACATTTTGTGGCATATATTCGAGAGAAGATTTAGAGGGAGATTTCTGTATAGAAGGAGGGTTAATGATCTGTTGTCTGTTCCAGAACACACAGCATAACATAGCAATGGTCTGTACATCATAAAGACTAATATAATACTGCATTCTGAAATGAGTCGTTTTTGGTAAATTAACTAACACACTACAAAACCTATATTGAGACTGTGCAACTAGCCAGGACTCAGCCTGCACACACTGTATGAATCCCCCCCCCCCCCCCACCCCCAAAAAAAAAATTAGACCCCTTGAGGACTTGCTGCAATTCTCCTAAAAGTAACAAATTTGTTTCATGATCCAGCAAGCGGTCCAAAAGGTGCAGATGGAATGGCAAACCATGTAGACCCTGATCAGACTGCTCCTACAGGATCAGTCTGATCAGGGTCTCCACTGTTTGCTTAGACCTATCTGGCCAGTGCAAAAATAAACATTCATTAGCATACGCTTAGTCTGATCAGAGTCTTCGCTGATTGTGTGTAAAACCTGTCATAGTGGCCACCTCTATTAAGCAAGCAACCTGTCTTAAGCAAGCATGCTTTTGGTTCCCAAAAATGGCAAATGCATTAATATTCACCTGTATTACAAGATACAAGATATTTATCACGAATTTTCGGCTCACATAGGAGCATATACAGATGTATCATAATGTAACTATACTAACAAATGAATAATCTAGGAAAGAGTTCCAAATGACAGATCCTCAAAAAGAAAGCCAAAAACAATAGAACAAGACATAAATGACTTATATGATTTAGAATAGGTTGCTTTTCATAAACCTGTATCAACCTATTCCCCTGGTTTGTTTTCACTGGTGCGTTCATTTTTAACAAGGTGCCCACCATAAGCCCCTGAACAAAGTGGCCCAGGGTATACAGCCAGTACCCTCAATATGTATTAAGCAAGCACCTGTCTTCAGCAAGCACATTTTGGTTATCCCTTAGGTGCTTGCTTAATACAGGTTTTACCCTACATTCTACCGCCTGTGGGTGATCTAGAAAGATAAATGGCAACTGTTATCATAGTGGGTAGATGTGTAGACTGTTGGTTGTACAGGTTCTATTGTAGGTTTTGCCATGTATAGGATCAAAATATATTAACCCTTATCCTGTTGAATAAATTAATTTAGCCACACCCATTTCTGACTATCCACCAATCACATTACTTCATATACTGGATTTGTTCAATGCACAAACTGCATGATTTGTTCATTGCCCAAACTGCATGACAAACAGTGTAGATCCTGATCAGATGGCTTCTTCAGAAGCCATCTGATCTGGATCTACACAGTTTGCAAAGGTAGGGGTTGTTGTGTTCAGCAGGATAAAGGTTCTTCAGAAGCCATCTGATCTGGATCTACACTGTTGCATAGGTAGGGGTTGTTGTGTTCAGCAGGATAAAGGATCTTTAGAATCCATCTGATCTGGATCTACACTGTTTGCAAACATAGGGGTTGTAGTGAACAGCAGGATGATAAAGGTTCTTCAGAAGCCATCTGATCTGGATCTACATAGTTTGCAAAAGGTAGGGGTTATAGTGAACAGCAGGATAAAGGTTCTTCAGAAGCAATCTGATCTGGATCTACACAGTTTGCAAAGGTAGGGATTGTAGTGTTCAGCAGGATAAGGGTTCTTCAGAAGCCACCTGATCTGGATCTACACAGTTTGCAAAGGTAGGGGTTGTAGTGTTCAGCAGGATAAAGGTCAACAGACTCAGCATACACTGGAGCAGGTGCTTAACTCTTTCAAACCTGAATATCAGTAAAGGTGTTTTTTTTTTTTGGTTTTGCAGCCCTTTCTAGATTATTTTACTTATTTCAAACCGATCATTAATTTTAATTAGAGGTGGTCGAATACACAGTACCAAGAGAAGAACCTCCTGACCTTCCATTGAAGCACTTGGCATTTCACATGTGATCAATAAAGTTATCTATACAAACAGTGTAGATCCAGATAAGATGGCTCATCAGAGTCAACACTGTTTGTCATTCTGTTAATGATTTTGAATAAAACCCCTATTTACAAGGATGGGTGTGTCGAAATTCAAAGATTGAAGGGTCCACTTAAGAAACTCAGAGATTCAATCATCCAGCAACTATTGGTTCAGACCAACCAGCAAACTGGAGAGGAAAGACATCAAGAAGAAATCTCCATCTGTTGCAAGTACAAGGATATCCCTTGTCTTCCATAAGCCATGGATTGCAAGGTGGTCTTGATTCTATGTTTTTGAGCAGAAATAAGGAAGATAAAGTATATGCCTGCAAAACCCAGTTTTACTATATAAAAGTGGGGTTTCAGGGGGTCAAAATCATATAGGCATGTTTTTGTGATGTACAGGTTTTCTCACAACATTCATTTTATAAAATTACAGTTCTTACAAAGATTCTAAAGTCTGTCGCCCAAAAGGAAACTGTCCCCAGGGTGGTCCATCATCTGGGTTTGGTTTGGGTTTTAAACTTGGGCTGCTCATCAGTGCAACTAAGGACCATAACTGTAAACAGATAAAATGAAATAAAACAATTATCTCACCTTGCTTTTAACAACACATTTTAAATTTAGATTTCAAACAACTGAGGTTTGAGTGCTTAATTGAAGCTTTCACCTATCTTCTAATAAGACAGTCTGTATCTGAAGAAATGAATTAACGGGGATGGATACACCTTCAGGGGAGGCAACTCCTGGAAAAATATTTTTGTCTCCCATGTCAACACATCACGTGAATACGTCCGAGAAATGAAGACCCCCCCTATACCCCACTTTATATATTGAAAACCGGGGTTTATGGGGGTATACATTATTTTTCTTTTTTTTGCTCCAAGACATAGGTTGTGAGTGCTCGTTAGAACCGCCTCAATGAGGCGGTTCTAACGAGCATCCACAACCTATATATGCAGTATTTGTAAGACAATATCGGAGATTTTCATCAGAAAAGTAGCCATTTTGGAGATGTGAAAAAATGCACTATGTCACACGGGTGTGTTATCGTAATGAGAATTTGCTTCTTCTTTTTCCATGGGTTAATAGAAAAGCATACAGAAAGTCCTGGAAGTTGTCTCCCTTTGAAAAAAGGTGAAAAAAATCTGCCAGGTGTATCTATTCCCCTTAACCCTTATCTTGCTGAATATTCATCTAAGCCACACCCATTTTGTTATATCAACCAATCAAATTACTTGATGTAATTTATTGCTACAAATTCATAAACTGAATGCCAAACAGTGTAGATCCTGATCAGATGGCTTCTTCAGAAGCCATCTGATCTGGATCTACACTGTTTGCAAAGATAGGGGTTGTAGTGAACAGCAAGATAAGACTTCTTCAGAAGCCATCTGATCTGGATCTACACTGTTTGCAAAGACAGGGGTTGTCGTGAACAGCAAGATAAGGGTTAAGATAAGTAAGCTAGAAGAGTCAAGAAATAAGTGTCTCCTGCAATGGTATCTCTTGCAAAATGAAAGAAAAATAATAACACCAATATCCAGATGTTCAAAGCTAATGATATATTTATTTAACACATTGTGCATATTGAAAAAAAAAATTCTAACATTTTGTCAGCAAAAAAATGAAAAAAAAAAAAAACTCCCATAACGAAAACACAGCTATTAAAATATTTTGAAAATTCACCCCCAAAAAATGAAGATTTTCAGATAAAATATTCTGATATTTTTTATATTTCTGCTCAAAACATAGATTGTGGGAAGTCATTAGTCATATAACGGCCTTGGTGAGGCGGTTTAAACAAGTGCCAACATTCTATGTCATTGAGCAGAAATAAGAAATAATGTATACCCCTGTGAACCCCAGTTTTACTATACAAAAGTGAGGTTGAATGGGGTCAAAATTATATAGGTGTGTTTTCGTGATGATTATGGAACAGCTAACAATTTGACCACTACCGAGCTCGTTAAGCTAATGATGCATTGAACAACTGTGTCAAGAAGTGCCAAGAACGTAACAATATAACTGACCCTGACTAGATCTTTCCTCCCGACTGTCGCTGCTACTTTGGAATTATGAACACACATTCTCTCTACATTATCTGTATCAATTCTGGAAAGTAAGACAATTTAAGGGGAATTGGAACACCTGGCAGATTTGTCCCCTATTTTTTCAAAGGGAGACAACTTTCAGAACTTCCTGTTTGCTTTACTATAGCTCTGTCCCATGGAAAGAAAGGGGTCTACTCTTAAAGGAAAGAATTTGCTCCTCAGGAGCAAATTCTTCCCTTTAGGAGTTGACCCCTACTGACATGGGAGACAAAAAAAAATTGCAGGAGTTGCCTCCCCTGAAGGTGTATCGATTCCCCTTAATCATCAAAAGATTATGATATACTGATTACTTCAGGAAAGCCTATACTTATACAATATCACACATATTTCTTTGTTGTGCAAAGGTTCACTCATACAATATTTCTTTGTTGTGCAAAGGTTCAATCAATATTTCTTTGTTGTGCAAAGGTTCATTCATACAATATTTCTTTGTTGTGCAAAGGTTCACTCATACAATATTTCTTTGTTGTGCAAAGGTTCACTCATACAATATTTCTTTGTTGTGGCTGGCTAATAGTGCAGACCCTGATCAGATGCTTCATAAGGCAGCATCTGACATAGACCTTCAACATTTGACAAGCTTTCAGCCATTTTCTGATCATCTAAAAATAACGGCATTATCTCAAAATGGACTGCTACTATAAATACATGGTTAGTTTCTTTTATAATAATACAGAATCAGTGGGCCTTAGATAATTTTAAAAAGTGAGCTTGGGCCAATGATATTTCATTAATTAAGACACTAAACATGTCTTTTAAATAGTTTGTACTGGAAATGAAAAAAAAACAACAACAAACAAACAACAAACAAACATGATAGAGGACCCTGATTACAGGTGTACACGGTGCAAAGGAACTGCACACCCCTTAGATGGCAGACCACAGAGGGAAGTCCAAGTCGGATCCGACAAGCTGGAGGGTGTAGCTTCCTTTTGCTACCTAGGTGATATGCTCTCTGCAGCGGGTGGTTGCGACCTTTCAACCACATCACGTGTGAAAACAGCCTTGAAGAAATACAAGGAGTTGCTACCAGTTCTCTTTTCCCGCCACCTCTTGTTCAAGTCACGTGTACAGCTCTTGCATGCGGAGCACAATGCTCCATGCCAGTGAGACATGGCCATTGACAAAGCCAAACCTCCAACGTCTTCAGTGGAATGACAGGGCAATGATCAGACAGATCTGCAATGTCAAGCCACAGGACACTGTCACCATCAGAGTTACTTGAGCCTCTTGGCATTGAGGACCTGGACCTCATCCTGAAAGAGAGAAGGCTTCGCTGGTATGGACATGTGGAACACTCCAACGGTGCAGTCAAGACTGCCTGTGACGTACAGGTAGGTGGCAAGCGGGGGCCAGGAAGGCCCAAGATGACCTGGAAGCAGCTGACAGAAAGAAATTGCAGAGAATGGAAGCTCTCTGCTATCAATCCTCATGATAGACAAGCCTGGAGATCTGGTGTAAGATCTGCCATGCGTGCAGCAAGCCAGCTACCTGGAAGGGGGCCCACTTATGTGGCATTTGCCCCTGTACCTGCACGTTAATCAGAAATCCCTTGATGATGAGATCTAGCCTTTGCTGATGAAAAATTTAGCAAAACAAATTACAGAAAAAGCAGCTGGTCTACTGTGTGCCACTGCAAACATACTTACATATAGTGTTCCCCAAGATATTTGTGAATATTAAAGAGACAATGAACATCATAAATCATGACAGGATCAAGCTTCATAGATTTCTTCTCCTTCTTCATGGATTTGTCCGAGTTCTTCAGTTTAGCTTCATGTAAATCTTTCAACGTTCTCGACTTTGTTCTCTGTCTCTGAAAAGGTCAATCTTGAATGACTCAAGCATGGACACCCATCAGGGCTTGGAGAAATAATTTGGGCTGCAAGATGCTTCCAAGCAGAGCTGAAACTGACTGCACATGAGTACTGGTAAACTGTTTATAGAGGGGCCTAAGCCTGCCCAGGCAAAGTGGTGGACAATCCCTTCATGTAAACCCTTATGGTTTGTTTGGGTGGCAGGGCTTGAGATGTAATTTCATCTCGATGTTGGGTAAAAGTCCCACAAAACTGAAAGCAACATCTACAAAATGACCTGAATGTGTTGATGGGGATGTAAAACCTCAATTCAAACAAACAAAAACATGGATGGCTCATTGATCAAGACTCAATGCACCAGTCTAACTTCCTCGTGGTGACAATTGACGGTTCCTAGTACCAGGGCGTCAAGTGATATTTGGAGTCAAAAATATAGGTTAGGTCCAGAAATATAGGTATCTAGCGACCAGAAATATAGGATATTATAGGTTGCTTACACTGAAGAAAACAAGCCAGATTTGTATTTTTTCCACCACCACCACCACCAACCAGCTCAACATTTTATTAATAATACAACATATAAAAATAGATAAGATGGTCAGCTGGTTATAATTAAGGAAAACATCTTCAATAAATCTCCATAAAAATCAGTCCTTAGTAGATGATTCTAATGAATGCCCTCAATGTATGTTTTGTACAGAACTGAGTGATCTACTTAAATATCATCTGATAACCACCATCTATTTCTTGGTACAAGAGATAACAAAACCCAACTGTGTCTATCTAACAATTCAGGCAGAATCAAAAATGGGACATTCTACCCTTTAAACAAGAGGGCTTTGATGGCCTTGGGTTGCTCACATGATCCATAGTGTAAAAAGTAGGCACCGTGGAGGGCTCCAGGGCTATAATTTGCACGATCTTGGTCAAGGTCCATTATACAAAGCATCATACCAAATATCAAAGACCTGAGCCATCTGGTTTCAGGTTTTCCCTATATAAGCCCACATAAAACAAGTGGGCCCTGGGGCAGTGCCAGTTTTGGCCCTAGGCTATAATTTGAACAATCTTGGTAGAGACCACTAGATGAAGCTTCATACCAAATATCAAAGACCTGGGCCTTCTGGTTTCGGACAAGAAGATTTTTAAAGTTTTTTTTCTTATTTTCCTATGTTTGTTTGCTGTGGCAACCACCCGAAAAAATTCAGACATGATTCCACATGGAGTCTTTGTTGACAGTAACAGAAATCATGGTGGAACTCTTTTTCCTGTCCATGAAATTTGGTTACAGATTCCACATGGAAAATGGCCAGATCTTAACAGAAATTCTGCATGAAAATGTTAACCAAATTTCTGTTTGAAAGTCTGGCATGAAAACAGAGCATAATCACTTCCTGAAACATAATATTTTGGCAGGAGCACTCCTATTACACATTCAAAGACATCAAGGATGATGTGCTGCTTGTGTGTTGCTTTACAACTTTACAAGAATAAAGCTGTTCTAAGGATTTACAACTATATTTTGGAAGACACTGAGTTACTTTCAGTATTTTAGATTAACAGTGTTTTAAACTGATTAAATACTTGACTAGTGGGGTGTCAAAAGTTTTATGTTTGCAAACTGCAAAGATTGCACCCCACCCACATATTTGTATGTGTTTGCAGAAGTTATTAGATCACAATGAATCTTTGGAAATCCAAGGTTTCAAATTCAAGAGTTACAGGTAAGTAGCATGCAAGGTCTTTGTATGTTCTTTTCCATCACAAGTATATTCCCTCCTTATTGTGTATAGATGATAACTCAATTTTTTACAGTGTATGTTAAAGATGATTGTGTTATGTTAATGAAACTGGACCAAATATTTAAATTAGCAGGCATCCTGCAGGAATATACAGACAGTAATAATGTCACTAGCTCAAGCAGAAATCCTGTCAAAAATTCATTCAGGAATCCTGCAGGAACCATGAAGGAATCCTGTGAGTAATTTATACTGGAATCCTGTCTGTTTTTTTTCTACAGGATTCCTGCATCAATTTTCCTGTTAATTTAAATATTTCACAAGCTTTTCCACACTGATTCCCACCTGAATCCTGTCTCGAAGACAAAATTTGAGGGAAAATTCTTTGTGGAAATTCTATATCAAAATTTTTCATACAAGTTTCATGTGAGAATCCTGTCACAATAGTTCTGCAGAAATACAGTAACTTAATTTCATACGGGTCTGTGAGAATTCAGCATGGAATGAAATTTGCTGAACAAATGTGAGAAGACCACCCAAAGATGATTTCTGTCAAGTTTGGTCAAAATCTATTCAGGGGTTTAGGAGATGTCATTTAAAGGATGGCGGACCGTGACTGATCACAATAGCTCGCCTGTTAAAAATATGGCAAAACTTGTTTAATATTTATAAAGAAACAATAGTAAAAATTAAATTAAAAAACAATATCAAAATGGAGCATTTCAAATTTAAAAAAATAGCAGAATTTCCACTAGCTAAAACTTTCCAAAAGCTGGGCTGGACTGGGTCACTACACCAAAAAGGAATACAAATTCCTAAAAGGTAACAGCTTATTAAGCGCAAATATTACAGAAAACATCTACTGTAGAAGATTTTTTTAGAAACTTTGTATTCCTTGCTTACCCAAAATTCCAAATTATAGGTATTTATAGGTATTTTGGTAAAATATAGGATTTTATAGGTTATTATAGGTAATGACCTGAAATATAGGAAAATATAGGTAAATATAGGTAAATATAGGTAACTTGACACCCTGTTAAGTACTGATTTTCACACCACCTTTATCCAGTATTAAGTCGTTCTGAGGACACCTCAACACCCTTTGCAGACTTCTCATGTAAAATGGTTACCATTCTATTCATAAAATACCCCACCTGAACAAGATATTGTCAAGCTGATCATTCTGAGCAAGTTTTATTATAATTGGACCAAAACTGGGGCCTCAAGTGTCCATAACATTTTTCCATGATTTGATCTACTGACCTACTGTTTCACCTGACATCACCCTTTATTCAGATTTGATCAAGATACTGTCAAGGTGACCATTCTGAGCAAGTTTGATGGTGATTAGACCAAAACTAAGGCCTCAAGCCTGTTCACAAGGTTTTTCTATGATCTGACCTACTGACCTACATTTTGTTCTGACATGACCCACATTCAGACATGACTGAGATATTGTCTAGAAGATCATTCTGAGCAATTTTGATTATGATTGGACCAAAACTGTGGTCTCTAGAATGTTCACAAGGTTTTTCTATGATTTGACCTACTGACCTACCTTCTGACCCAACATGACCCATATTCAAATTTGATCCAGGTACTGTCATGATGATCATTCTGAGTCAAATTGATGATGATCAGACCAATACTGTTGCCTCAAGAGTTTTCACAAGGTTTTTCTATGATTGTTTGTTCGTTTGTATTGGAGTTTAACAGCCCAGTCAACACTATTTTAGGTCATTTTTGAGCCTGGCAGTTTACCTATCCACACTTTACCTGGTAAAGCTTATACATAAGCGGTTAACCAGTACAGTGCACATTCTTTCCCCAGAAACTGACAACTGCCCTTCTTGAATCAGCGGAAGGGAGAATGACCGTAGAAAAGATTTCATTATCAATCTCCGCGAAAGAATGTTGGCGATCCCAGCAGGTATCAAACCCGCACCTCCTGATCACCAGTCACATGTGCATCCGAATGAGCTACCGAGGCCAGCTTTTCTATGATTTGATATGCTGACCTAAGCTTTGATCCAACATGACCCATATTCGATCTTGACCAAGCAATTGTTAAGATAATCATTCTGAGCAAGTTTGAGGATAATTGGACCAAACATTTGGCCTCAAGAGTGTTCAGAAAGTTTTTCTATGAGTTGACCTGCTGACCTACTTTTTGACCCGACATGATCTGTATGCAAATTTTACCGAAATATTTTCAAGATGTTTATTCTGAGCAAGATTGATGATGACTGGACCAAATCTGTGGCCTCTAAGAGTGTTCACCAGGTTTTTCTATGATTTGACCTACTGACTTACTTGTTGACCCAACATGGTCCATATTTAAACTTGAGCAAGATATTGTCAAAACGATCATTCTGAGCAAGTTTTATGATGATTGGACCAAACTGTGACCTCTAGTGTGTTAACAACATTTTTATATGATTTGACCTTCTGAACACTTTTTGACCTGACAAGACACATACTAGAACTTGACTGAAATATTGTCACAATGATCATTCTGAGAAAGTCTGATGATGACTGGACCAATACTGTGGCCTCCAGAGTGTTGAGAAGGTTTTTCTATGATTTGATCTACTGACCTACTTTTCGATCTGACATGACTCATATTCAAACCTGACCGATGATCATTCTGAGCAAGTTTAGTTTAGTTTATACTAATTTATTTTAGTTCGATTGCGATGAAAGCTTCAAGCTTATTGAATCGCTCTTGAACACTCATTCTGGGCGTTTTCACGCATGGGCGAGAGAGAGGCAGTGGCTTTTAGACCACTGCTACCCATTCACACCTGGGTGGAGTGGAGCAGTGTCATTATGTGTCTTATCCAAGGACACACTTCGATACCGGTGGCCGGTTCGAACGCACAACCTCTCGATCATAAGTCGAACACGTTAACCACTGCGCTATCGAGGCTGAGCAAGTTTGATGATGATTGGACCAAAACTGTGGCCTCTACAGTGTTCACAAGAAAAGTTTATGCACAGATGACAAATGATGGCCGCCGCCGCCAGACATTACAAGATCACAAAAGCTCACCCATGACCTTCAGTCAGGTGAGCCAAAAATGTGAGTAGCTTTTGTGTATGGAAAAGTTACTAACATTTTTTTCAGCAAAAATAACGAAATTTTAGATATTGTACTTTATTTAGTTTAAACTAATTCATTTTAGTTTGATTGCAATGAAAGCTTCAAGCTTATCAAACACTCATTCCAGATGTTATCACATGTGTGAGAGAGAGGCAGTGACTTTAACACAACTGCTACCCATTTACACCTGGGTGGAGTGGGGCAGTGTCATTAAGTGTCTTGCCCAAGGACACACCTCGCCTCCGGTGGCCAGATTCAAACCAGAAAGTCGAATGCGCTAACCACTGAGCCATTGTACTTGCTAGAACAGTTAACAACTTGACCACTAACGAGGCTTTGAACAACTGGGCCCTGATCTTCATAGAGGATCTTACATGAGTGCTCATGTATTATTCAATTTATTAAACGAGTTGAGGAAAAGGGATAAAATGCGAGGCTTTGCCGAGCATTTTATCCCTTTTCCTCAATGAGTTTAATAAATTCAATAATACATGAGCACGAATGCAAGATTCTATTTATCATATGACATTTATAACGCACTTTATTCACGTTTGTTTACAAAAATGTCAATATTCCGCCGTTAGTAAACACGACGTCATTAAGGACGTCGTACATGAAACGTTACGGGATGTATCTAACTAATTTGCATATTTAATCCACTAGTGGATTATCGAAAATATAACATGGCGTTATTACACTCTCAGACGCGACGTCATATGATAAAACAAGTTTCATCTCACCTTAGCCATGTAGAACATACTGATGGACACTGGTTCTGCCTTCTGTGTGGGAGGGCTGCGTGAAAACATTGTCGCAAAACCACTGGCACTCTGGGAAGATCTCACACGATTGGTTGATGTAAATACTGATAAATCTGAAAGAGCTCTAAAACAGAAGAAAAACTTTACTAGTTTTTGCTGAAAAACAACAACAAAACAAAACAAATACCAGAAAATCTGGGATGAATTCTGCTGCCAAAATTCAAAGTTGCGTCAAGCGGATAACGCTTACATTTACCCATTTAGTACTGGAAACCCCAAAATGGGTAGTTGGCAAACAGTGCAGGCCCAGATCAGACGCCGCAGAATGCGGCGTCTGATCAAGGCCTCCACTGTTTGCTAAAAGTTCAGTCATTTTCCAAATAGATTTTGAAGAAAACACAACCTGTCACTCCTAAATTGTGAAATGGGCTCCTCCTATATATAAGGAGGAAGATTCCATTTGGTACGAAAAGGGTTAATCGTAAAGTCACAGTTCTCTGACATTCATGAACATGCCCAACCCTATACTTACTTACTGCGAGTATACGTATATTAACCCTTGTCCTGCTGAATATTCATATATGCCCCACCCACTACTGATTATCAACCAATCAGATTACTTGATGCAAATTATTGCAACAAATTCATGATCTGAATGGCAAACAATGTAGATCCTGATCAGATGGCTTCGTCAGAAGCCATCTGATCTGGATCTTCATTGTTTGGAAAATAAGACATATGCAGGCTCAGCAGGACAAGGAATAATAACCATCACAGTTGGTAGGTTCAGTATCTGGATATTGTTCACTACTAGATATCTCTGATAGCACAGTTTAAACCTACACAGCAGAGGCAGAAATAACTACTGCAACTTGCAATGAATCTGATCAGACTGCATCAATGAAAAAATTGACTTCAGTTGCCCAAATTCACATTTTGTGTGCACAGGCCTGTAGTTTTAGGTAATAATTTGTTTGGGTTAATGCCCAGTCAACACTATTTAGGTCATATCAAGTGTGTCAGATACATTATCCACGTTTCTGGAATGCCTATAAGTGATTAACCAGTATAGTGCACATTCTTTTTCCAGCAACTGACAACTGCCCTTCTTGAATCAGTGGAAGAGTGTAGATATTGAGGATAGTATGATGTTGTATGGACTTCGGGCTGGCCTTGGTATGTCATTCTGGGGCCAGTTGTTCAAAGCATCGTTAGCTTAACGAGCTCGTTAGTGGTCATATTGTTAACTCTTCTAGCAAGTATAATATCGTAAATTTTGGTATTTTTGCTGAAAAAATGTGAGCAGCTTTTGCGTCAGCAAAAGCTGCTCACATTTTTTTCAGCAAAAATTTCAGCATATTTGCCATATTTAATGATCAAAGTTTTAACGATACGTTAACTAACGACGTCGTTAGTTTTGAACAACTGGCCCCAGATGTGCACCTGTCTGGTGATCAGAAGGTAGCAGGGTCGATACCAACAAGGTAGGCAACATACATTCATGGAGATTGATCATAAAATCATTTCTATGGTAATACTCCTCCTTCTACTGATTCAAGAAGGGCAGTTGTCAGTATCTGGTGAAAGAATTTGTATTGTACTGGTTAATCACTTATGTAAATGCCTGCTCTGGAATACAGTGGTTAGGTAAACTTACCAGCCCAGCATGACTGGGCTGTTAAATGCCAAACAAACAAACAAACAAACAAATAAACACTGCTTCCAAACAAGTAGACTTACTTTGGTGTTTTCTCTGAACCAGTCAGGCCTTTGTTAGCTTCTTTCGACCGTCCAAAACATGTGAGTAGGCCTGAAAATGAACATTGATGTCAAACAATATTTGTTCCAATTGTTCAAAACTAATGATGTCGTTAATAAACATATCATAAAAACTTTGATTATATGGCTAACATGCTTATAATTTTGCTGAAAAAAAAAATGTGAGATGATTTGGCAACAGTATTAGATATTTAACTTGAACATATTGGATCTATTTTCTTAAATCTCACCATATTAAGGACTTTTTTGTAGGTTGGCTCTGATATTCACGGCCTTTTTCTTGTAAATTGGTTCATTACTGGCCTTGCAAAGGTGGTACTTTTGTTGTGGTTTCATTTGTTTTATGTTCTGTTCTGTCCAGTTTTTTTATTGTTTTCATTTTAAACTAGAGCGCGCAGTCCATGGCAAGCCATCGCAAATCCCCACGTTTTCTCCACTGTTATTGCATTTTGAAGAAATTGGGTCAAAATTTGACCTTTTGACCCCTCCCCAGGGCCCCTGGGGGCGGGGACAAAAAAAATGTGCTCTTGCGCAAGCCATTCATGTAAGCAACTCGCATACCAAATTTGGTTGAATTCCGGCTAACGGTTTAAGAGGAGATAGCCGGACAGACAGACGGACAGACGGAGAGACGGACGGAGGCGATAACAATATCCCCACTTTTTTTGAAAAACGTGGGGATAAACATCTGTGTGTCTAAATTATTTAGTTCAGTATAGGTAGCTGAGTTGCCACTTGGGAGGGAAAAAGCTGCTAAATGGGCTCGTCACTTGTGAGTTTTTTGTTTGTTAAGATGTGGTTGTCTGTCTTCCCCTTTGATGTTTGGGTTAGGCTTTGAGTCCTGATTTGGCCATTTCCTGAAGTATCTTTAATGATTTAATTTCTATTACCGTAATGATCCTAAGTATTGGGACAGTTAGGCCAAAGCAAACAGTGCAGACCCAGATCAGACTGCTCCTTCGAGCAGTCTGATCAGGGTCTACACTGTTTGCCATTCTGTATGTACCTTTGGGACTCCTTGCTGGATAGTGAAACAAATTTGTCAAAAACTGAGGAGAATTGTAACAAGTCCTTAAGGTGTCCAAATTTTTCGGATATTTATGGTATAACTTGGCGATCAACCATAACATTTTTACCTATGGAGTTAAATCTAGCACCACATGTTCTAGGGAAGGGTATGGAATAGTCCTGGAAGGCAGCAAATGGTAGAGGCATAAACTGTTGTAGTTTACTGGCAGGTTGTGGTAGTGGGAAGGTGTCAGAATCTGGAGTCTTCCTTTCTTCTACCTGTAAAATGAAGAAATACTGTATTTACCCTAATTATTCAGGCACCCAAACTCCTTACATATTTGTTCTAAAATTTGAACAAGTACAATTTACTACTGGATGTTATCTGCACTGTGTGAAAATACCAAATTTATCCTGAGTATTCAGACACCTTAACTCCTTACCAAACTTGCTCTAAAATTTGAAGTATTATTACTAACTAATGTTGAGCCTAAAAATAGCTGGATGAGTAGCAAACAGTGTAGACCCTGATGAGATGTCACAATCTAATGAACAGACAAATGGACAAACAGAGGATAAAAGCTACTGTATACCTTATGTATTCGGGCAGACAGGCCTGAGCAAACTGTGTAAACCCAGATGAGATGTCGCATAATGCATCATCTCATCAGGGTCTATGCTGTCTGCCATTCATCCAGCTATTTTTTGACACAACATCGGGTAGTAAACGGTACTTATTCAAATTTTAGAACATTAAGGTGTCCAAATATTTAGGATAAACACAGTATATACCTCTCGAGCTTTGATGGCTCGAACAACGATGGCTGAGTCAAAACCCCTTGTAGACTCCCTATAGAATTCTTCCATATAAGAAATAATGTGGGATAATTTCGAGAGATTTAGATTCTGTTCTGTTTTGCATTCCTTGCTCCCTAACGATTTTTGTTTTATAGGACACATTTTTGTTCTTATTAACTGCAAATGTATGCTGTGTGTACTCATTAGAATCGCCTCTATAGGCGACTACATACATTTATAATATAAAACAACAAAAAAGAAATCCCAAATTCATCCATTGTCTTCCTCCTCGCATGACAGTAACCCTCAGTGACTCAAACTGCCTTGTCTAGAACAAATTTTCCGGGTCCTGAAAGTGTTAAGCTACTGAAGTCTGGCTGTACTTCATATGACTCGGGTATAAAAAGAACTACTTACTGTCATATTCTCAAAAGCATTGGCAAATTGACGTAGACATGGTTCTAAACAGTTAGCATTACGCTTCACGTACTTCTGTGATACGTCAGACAACACCTGAAAAAGAGATTTTCAACTAACCAGAGGACCATTGGTCCTGAATCGCTCACCTGACTTTTCCGAGGAAGTCCTCAAAGACTTTAATATGTGATCTTTGGCCAAGAGGGACCGAAGGTCTGTGTAACTGGGTGGGGATCTCAACTGTTTCCGAGATATTAAGCATTCAATGCAATAAAGGGAGTTGGCCCCAAGCCCCCACCCCTCCCCACTGGAACCGTAGGTCCAACGGTCCATTACACTGAATGCGACAAGAATATATATGGTTTATGGGTGGGGAACTTAACCGTTTCCGAGATATTAAGCATTTTGTGGAAAAAAGGGGGTTAGGCATGCCCCCCTCCCTCACCCAGGGACCCCCCGGGTCCAAAGGTCCATGTCACTGAATGCGCCTTATCATAAGGAACAAGAATATATATGGTTTGTGGGTGGGGATCTTAACCTTTTCCGAGATATTAAGCATTTTGAGCAAAAAAGGGGGAGGGGCATGCCCCCCCGGACCCCTGGTACCCCAGGGTCCAAAGGTCCATGTCACTGAATGCGCCTCATCATAAAGAACAAGAGTATATATGGTTTATGGGTGGGGATCTTAACCGTTTCCGAGATATTAAGCATTTAATGCAAAAAAGGGGGTGGGGCATGCCCCCCTGGGACCCCCGGGTCCAAAGGTTCATGTCACTTAATGCGCCTTATGATCAGGAACAAGAATATATATGGTTCATGGATAGAGATCTTAACCGTTTCCGAGATATTAAGCATTTTGTGCAAAAAAAAAGGGTCGGGGCATGCCCCCCCCCCCCCGGACCCCTGGTACCCCATGGTCCAAAAGTCCATGTCACTGAATGGGCCTCATCATAAGGAACAAGAGTATATATGGTTTATGGGTCGGGATCTTAACCGTTTCCGAGATATTAAGCATTTTGTGCAAAATAGGGGTGGGGCATGCCCCCCCCCGGGGAACCCCGGTACCCAAAGGTCCATGTCACTGAAAGGAACAAGAATATATATGGTTTATGGGTCGGGATCTTAGCTGTTTTGGAGATATTAAGCATTTTGTGCCAAAAAGGGGGTGGGGCATGCCCCCCCAGGGGGGCCCAGGGTTCCAAAATCCACGTCACTAAATGCGCCTCATCATAAGGAATAAGAATATATATGGTTTAGTGGCATTATTTGTAACAGTTTGCAAGATATCAGACATTTCTACTTTTTCCCATACAAATGCCCATGTTACCAAATTTAACCTTGGCGTAAAATAGGTCAAGGTCATCCCAGGGACACCATTTATGCAATTTATGATGGGCCCATGTCCCAGGTGCTACATGCCAAGTTTCATGCAAATCGGCCCAGTGGTTCCGGAGGAGAAGATTTTCGAAGGGCTTTTACCATATATGGGCATGGCGGCCATCTTGGTCATGTGACCTAGACCAAAAATGCAAACTTTCGTTCCCCCACCCCATGGAGCCTCCACATGAAATTTGACTACAATCGGCCCAGCGGTTCCGGAGGAGAAGACGTTTGAAAATGTGAACACACACACACACACACAGAATTTTTGCCTGGCCATACTATCAGCTCACCAATGAGCCTTCGGCTCAGGTGAGCTAAAAATGTGTCAAAACTAGGTAGATGTGCCAGTCTAGGGACCATCTTTACCTGGAAAAAGCATTTGGTTAAAAATCAACTTGACAAAGGGCTGTTACTCCTATTATAATCAGTGGCTTTTACCCTAAACCCAAACTGAACTATATTTAAGGATTATATACCTGTATACCTGTGTATAAAACAGAAATCCACTACATTTTACAAAAGATAACAAGTGGAAACCATTTTTCATACATACAGACTGGCTTTTGAAGTTAAAAATGGGCCATAACCCCCATAATAATCAGTGGATTTTAGCCTAAATCGAACTTTACCTATATTTAATGATTATATACCTGTGTATAATATATGATTTCAATAACTAGTCTTTTCAAAGATAAGGAACAGAAACCATTTTCCGACTTTTACCTGACATTGATATATAATGACATCTCATGCCCTACCCCAAAGAAACAGCTATGGTTTAAGGGACTTTCTGACTCGCACCTCTTTTCCTGGGCAGGCTTAGTACTCAAAGTTTGGTTTGTTTCAGCCTTGCCCAGACGCACCATGTAGCCCAATCTATTTATCCAAGTCATTATGGGTGGGATGCAGGCCCAGACCAGATGCTGTGGTCTGCAGCATCTGGTTAGGGCCTTCAACGTTTGCAAAAAAAAATCAGTAATTTTATAAATAATTTTCTGTAAATAACCCAATCAGACCTTTAAGAGTGGACCCCTTTTTCAGTGGGACAGGTCTTATAGAAAAGCGTACAGAAGTCCCGAAAGTTGTCTCCCTTTGAAAAATGGTGGACAAATCTACCAGGTGTTCCCATTCCCCATAAAAGAGTTCCAAATAATTTTGGAGTTTGGAGTTCCAAGTGCTCTTTTGATTTTGGTATACAACCCTTTCAAGATTATTTCACCCAAGTCTGTCCATATACTGAGCTGATCCTCTATCAGAGATGGACCAAAATCAGTTTTTGGAGAAAAAAACATCTGAACCATTGTTGCAGAACATGGCCTCTTACATGTAATCCAATTGAGGCTCGAACCCACAGCAGTGGAGAACAAGGCTTCTTACACACCAGTTAAGGAAATCTATAGTTTTAGGTTGGGGTAGAAATTCTGTTCTGACCCTGGTGTTCTTACCCAAAATCGAATATTCTCGCAAGTTTCATAAATGCATCGGTTGAATAAGACCTCATATGTGCCGTCATTAAGGTTGACATCACAGCACGTTACATGATGTCACTAAACATCACAACATGGTCATGACAATATGGCGGACGTCGACAACAGAGGTGACTGTAATATCAAAAATCCACACTCAGAAATGAAAGGTATGCAAGAAAAAGAATCCTGCATGGGCGTGAGGGGTGGATAGAAAAATCTGTCCCTTGGGATCACTGTTCGGCATCACTTAACCCTTGTCCTGCTGAGCCCAGATATGTCTGATCTTTCAAACAATGCAGATCCAGATCAGATGGCTTCTAAAGAAGCCATCTGATCAGGATCTTCATTGTTTGCCATCCAGTTTATGGATTTGCTGCAATAATTTGCATCAAGTAATCTGATTGGTTGATAATCAGTAGTGGGTGTGGCATATTTAAATATTCAGCAGGACAAGGGTTAAGATTCTTATACTCTCACATGTAACCCAATTGAGGCTCAAACCCACAGCAGTGGAGAACTAATTAAACATTTGAGTCTCAGTCCTCTTAAACAATAAGCCATGGAGGCCAATTATAAACTTACCCTTAGAAGCTTTTTGCTAACATTTGGAGGAAGTCCACTGGAAGGTGCTAAATCATATGAAGGAGCTTCACCATTAGGGTAGTTGGTTGGGAATGTTATTGTCAAGGTGAGGCCATATTTGACAGATCCCACAGACACTGTACATGTTCTGTTAGAAGCATCCATCTGAAAAATGGATTTGCAATGTACAGTCAACCCTCTTTAACAGTTAATAAATGGCACAACTCACTATTGTGGCAATTTCAACAGAACAAAGATGCGACAGATTAATGGCAATATTCAAGAATATCACGTTTAATATTCAATGCAACAAATGATAAGGCAAGGAAATTCTAACAGATGTCAACAAAGTTTGTTGTTTATTTTTGTGTGTGGAGTAATTCTGGAAAAAAGGTCCTTTATTACCCAATTGTACCACTCCATAATGGGATTCTTCATTGTGGCAAAGTTTTGTATCAGTAAAATGTTAGAGAACAAACAGTGAAGTTACAACAATGCAAGTCCTCTTTATCTGCATGTTCTCTGGGCAATGGTTTATCAACTGACCAAAAGCTACTAATACCAGAAACCCCTGAAGGGGTACCTTGGCAAACAGTACAGGCCCAGATCAGACACCACAGAACGTGGCGTTTGATCAGGGCCTACACAGTTAGCAAAAAGTTCAGCCATTTTCCTATTAAATCTTGAAGAAAACACAACCTGACACCCCGAAATTTTGAAATGGACTCCTGCTATATATAAGGGAAAGATTCTATTTGGTACAAAACGGGTTAATCTGAGTTATGTTGCTGATGTCCCCTGACTTTTGCAAATAGCGATGGTACAAAATACCATGTAAAAGCTATTTATAGCTGCCCCATTCTTATCCATCTGGGGTCAGTTGTTCAAAACCTTGTCAGCTTAACGAACTCGTTAGTGGTTATATTGTTAACTGTTCTAGCAAGTACAATATCAAAAATTTTGATGTTACTGCTGAATGAGCAGCTTTTGCATATAACATTTACTCTGAATCTTTACATAAGGGGAATGGGAACACCTTCAGGGGAGGCAACTCCTGCAAAAGTATTTTTGTCTCCGATGTCAATAGGAGTCAACTCTTTAAGGAAAGAATTTCCTCCTAAGGAGCAAATTCTTTCCTTTAAGAGTAGACCCCTTTTTCAGTGGGACAAGCCTTACAGAAAAGCAAACAGGATGTCCGAAAAGCTGTCTCCCTTTGAAAATTGGCAAAAAAATCTGTGAGGTGTTCCCATTCCCCTTAATTAGAGGTCTAAGTGGGCCAGGAATTGCTCTCCTGGGTAAGGCTTATTGTGATATATTACACTGTACCATGGTGGCCATCTTGGCTATCAGATCCAATTGCCCTTAGCAATTCTAAATCTGCATGCTGCCTTGCGGTCTCTGATTTAGTTTCTGAGCAGCTCGATCCAACTTAGGATTCAGGAGGTTTTGTTTGTTTGATTTGAGGTTTAACATCCCCGTCAACACTGTAAAGGTCATTTTGGAGACGTTGCTTCCAATTTTGTGGAACTTTTACCCAACATTGAGATGAAATGACATCTCAAGCACTGTCGCCCAATGAAACCAGTAGGGTTTATAAGCATGGAACGGACCCACTCGCACCGCTTTGCCTGGGCAGGCTTAGAACCTCTAAGCGGTTTACCAGTGCTCGTGTGCGGGTCGGATTCAGCTCTGCGTGAAAGCATCATGCAGCCCATTTATTTCTTCCAGTCCCAATGGGCAGGGGCAGAGGATTCAGAAGATGTTGGTGCAGAATGGAGGATGTAGATGACATGGTGGCCATCTTGGATACTGGAATGCAACGATTTTAGCAATTCTGAATCCCAATGTCACCCCAATGTGCCCAACCAAGTTTTTACTCAGACTGCCTGATAAGGAGCAGATATAGTTTGAAGATTTTCAAGATGGACACCATCTTGGATATTTGAACATAAAGATTTAAGCAATTCTAAATCTTCTTTGTGCCCCAATACCTTCAATCAAGTTTTGACTCAAATCAGACTTCTTGTTCAGGCTGATACCGTTTAAAGACTTTTGAGATGGGTGCTTTGAAGGTTTTGTCACCAGCACAGAATGATTTTAACAACTTGGCCCCTTTTGTTTTGCGCTACTGGGTCCAAACATTTCATCCAGAATCAGGGTCTTTAAGGGGAATGAATACACCTGGAAATTTTCAACTGTTTTACAAGGGAGGCAACTTTCACAGAGACTATTTATTTTCTCATAAATCAATCCCTTCTGACAAAAGGGGTCTATTCTCAAAATGAAGGATCAGGAGCTTCAGGAGCAAATTTTTTTATTTGAAGAAGAAGACCCTATTTTTAAGGGAGACAAAAACATTTGTTTGGAAACAGTTGCATCCCCTGATGGTGGATACATTCTGCTTAGGAGGATAAGCAATCAGTTTATATCAAAGCCATCTGATCAGGATTCCTACCATACCTAAAGCCAAGTCAGCCTTTTGAACTTTTAGAAATTTCTAATTATTTAATTTGTCAAAGTTCCCCATTTTAACCCATTTTGTACCGGAAACCCCAAAACGGGTACCCTGGCAAATAGTGCAGGCCAAGATCAGACGCCGCAGAATGTGGCATCTGATCAGGGCCTACACTGTTTGCAAAAAACAAAAAACTCAACCATTTTCCAAATAAACGTTGAAGAAAAGACAACCTGACACCCCTAAATTTTGAAAAGAACTCCTGCTATTTTTATGGTGGAAGATGCCATTGGGTACAAAAAGGGTTAATAACTATATAGGGTGAGCAAAATACATTAACCCCTGTTCTGCTGAAGCAGAATAAGCACTATCCTCTACAAACAGTGTAAATATAGATCAGAAGCCATCTGATCATTATCTACACTGTTTGACATTCAGTTCATGAATCTGTAGGAATTAATAACATCAAGTACTCTGATTGGCTGAAAGTCAGAAATGGTTGTGGCTTAATTCATTTATTCCGCAGGACAATGGTTAATATTTTTCTTGTACAGACTTTTCTTCAGACAGTGAAGAAAGCAAGCGTCAAATACACAGCAATAATTTGCTTACCATTTCTATGTTTACATTTGGAATATATTGGTTGACCAATGAAAACTCTTGTATCAGTGTCATCTGCTGCTGATGTTTAGACTCCTCTGATTGGTTGAATCTGTTGTTAGTGGGTGTGGAATTCTGTGTTAAGCCATTTTCATTGGTTGTTTTTGTTGATTCCTGAGCTGAGGATTCATTCTCTGATGAGTCTTGAACATCATGTCCACATTGCTGTTGAGCAAAATTCATAAACATATTATTACCAATAAGAGGAAATATGATATACTGTAATGTTCCTTACTATTGGGACAGACAGACCTAAGCAAACAGTGTAGACCCAGATCAGACTGCTCCTGATCAGGGTCTACACGGTTTGCCACTCGACTGGACTTTTTGGACACCTTGCTGGATTAAGAAATAAATTTGTTAAAATTTTAGGAGAATTACACAGAGTCCTCAAGGTGTTCATTTTTTTTAGATTACTACGGTAGCATCACTTTGCAAAAGAATTTGACAAGAAGTGAAGAAAATTCTGATATATCAAGAGATTCCTGCACCCCCCACCACCAACAATTTCATATAGGTCTAGCATGGTAAATTTCAATAGATAACACATATGATACCTATAAAATTACAGATTTCTTCACTAATTACTGAAAACTGCTCTTTTTGAACAACTGGAAATAGGGAGAATGAGAATAGAAAATATTTCATGATTAATCTCCATGAAAGAATTGTGACACAATGTACTGTAATGAACCTAAGTATTGGGACAGACATGTGTGTGTGTGAATTCGGGTTTAACGTCGCTTTCAACAATTTTTCAGTCATATCACGACGGTGTCTGGTTGCGACAGGGAGCTCAATGCTCACTTTTATAGTGCTGCCTCACTGAAGTTTCATGTCCCAGACACATTACATGATACCACACCCAGTCACATTATCCTGACACTGGGTCAACCAGTCCTAGCTCTACCCCGTAAATCTGAGTGCCAAGCGAGGAGCAGCTAGTACCATTTTTAATGACTTTGGTATGTCGCTGCAATGGATCGAGCCCGTGACCTCCCGTTCCCCGAAGCAGACACTCTACCAACTGAGATATCAGGGCAGGTATTTGGGACAGACATGCCTAAGCAAACAGTGCAGACCCAGATCAGACTGCTCCTGAAGGGTTTACACTGTTTGCAATTTGGTTGGCACTTTTTGGATTAATTGCTGGATCATGAAACAAATTTGTTAACATGGATCACAAAACAAATTTGTTAACATTTTAGGAAAATTACAGCTAGTCCTCAAGGTCTCAGTTTTGTTTAGGATTTTTACGGTAGCCACCAGACACTGTGGGATTCAGAACTGCAACCACTTGTTTGCTAGTCAGATGTGCACCAGGCCCAGTGGTTTGTTTGTTTGTGTTGAGGTTTTACGTCCCTGTCAACACTATTTATGGCTCCCCCCCTTGGGGCTTGAAGAAATAAATGGGCTCCATGATGCTTCCACACAGAGCTGAAACCAAGCGCACACGAGTACTGGTAAACCACTCAGAGGATCTTAGCCTGCCAAGGTAAAGCAGTGCGAGTTGAAACGTCCATGCTTATAAACCCTATTAGTTTCACTGGGCGACAGGGCTTGAGATGTCATTTCATCTCAATGTCGGGTAAAAGTCCCACAAAATTGGAAGCAACATCTACAAAATGACCTAAGGACGTTAAACCTCAAATCAAACCAACAAAACAACACTATTTAGGTCACTATTGAGATGTTGCCTACCAATTTTGCGGGACTTTTACTCAACACTTGATCAAATGACATCTCAAGTCCTACTGCCCAAACAAACCACTAGGCTTCATATGCAGAGACGGTCAGACTCGAAGGCCCAGTAGTGATAACTATTAGTTAATATGATGATAAAAATCATCTATGCATGAACATTTTTCAAACATTATTTCAAGCTGTCATCTCAGAAAAGGTATAACATTCATTTTATGTCTCTACAGATATATATCTGGAGTCACCATCATATTCGCCTTTGACACATCATTGATGACAGCACCTCAGGGCTTGACAATTCTTCGAACTTTCACACGCCTGTACAAACACATAGTAAATTTTATCCCCCCCCCCTCCCAAAAAGCAACGAAAATTTTAAGATGAAAAATTGTGATATTTTTCTTATTTCTGCTCAAAATATAGATTGTGGGTACTTGTTAGAACCGCCTATCGAGTACCCACAATCTATATTTTAGAGCAGAAATAAGAATATAATGTTTACCCCTGTAAACCACAGTTTTACTACATAAAAGTGGGATTCAAACGGGTCAGAATTATATAGGCATTTTTTCGTGATTTAGATTATGGCAAATTTCATAGGGACTGGACAGTTTTGTTTGATTTGAGTTTTAACGTCCCCGTCAACACTGTAAAGGTCAATTTGGAGACGTTGCTTCCAATTTTGTGGGACTTTTACCCGACATTGAGATGAAATGACATCTCAAGCCCTGTCGCCCAATGAAACCAATAGTGTTTATTAGCATGGACGGTCCGCCTTGCACCCCGGTTCCTGGACAGGCTTAGATCCTCTAAGCGGTTTACCAGTACTAGTGTGCTTGCCGGATTCAGCTCTGCGTGGAAGCATCATGCAACCCATATATTTCTTCAAGCCACTATGGGCGGGGGCTGTGGGACTAGACAGTAATTTTACTCATCCGTCAGCATTTGGCACCTACCATGGCAAGTGGAGGAGTATGACAAGTGGAGGAGTATGGCAAGTGGATGAGTATGGCAAGTGGATAAGTATGGCAAGTGGATAAGTATGGCAAGTGGATAACTAGAGAATTCCAGTCCTGCCCCCAGTAGATTACAGTGGCCATTATTGGTTTGCCAACTAATCAATTTACTTGGTAATTACTGTAATGTTCCTAAGCACTGGGACAGACAGGCCTAAGCAAACAGTGCAGACCCAGATCAGACTTCTCCTGAAAGAGCAGTCTGATCAGTGTCTACACTGTTTGCCCCTTAGCAAACAGTGCAGATCTAGATCAGACTACTCCTGAAGGAAAAGTCTGATCAGTATCTATACTGTTTGCATTTGTCCTTGATGGATCCCAAAACAAATGTGTTAAAATTGTAGATTTACAAAAAGTCCTCAAGGTGTCCGTATTTTTAGGATTTTTACTACACTTGTTTCAGGCTGTAGATGATCCCGGTTTTTTCACGATCAATCAAAATTTTGTTTCTATATTCATTGCAAGTTCTAACTTCAGAGCCGAAAAGTTGTAGATTCCACTTGTCTGGCAGTTCATAAATCTGATTTTTTTTCCATGCCATTTTTTAAGAGAGAGAACTTTTGAAAATGCTCCTTTAAGTTTTATGTCCCAGCAAAAGCTATCATATGGAGACTGAACATTGGTTTAAGACTCATCCCAAAGTCTGGAAAAGTCAGGAATAGAACCAACAACTATTGGGGCCAGTTGTTCAAAGCATCTTTAGCTTAACGAGCTTGTTAGTGGTCATATTGTTAACTGTTCTAGCAAATATTTAAAATTTTGGTATTTTTGCTGAAAAAATGTGGGCAGCTTTTGCAAATGCAAAAGCTGCTCACATTTTTTTAGCAAAAATATTAGCATATTTGCCATAATAAATGATCAAAGTTTTAACGATACGTTAACTAACAACATCGTTAGTTTTGAACAACTGGCCCCCTGGTTGACGGGACTAGCAGCTTAACCACAACACCACAGTGGCTTCATCTGAAACTGTCTGTTTCCGCTTTTATAAACTTAACCCCTCCAAAATGGGTGCATTGTTAAAGGAAAGAACATACTCCATAGGAGCAAATTCTTTCCTTTAAGAATGGACCCCTACTGAGTTGCCTCCCCTGAAGGTGTATCATTCCCTTAAGTATACAGTATACAACCTATTTTTTCAGGGATGTAAAGTATATATATTTGTTTGTTATGGAGTTGGAATACAAGACATTACCCTCTGTAACTGTGTGTCCACTCTCCAGATTTTTAGAGTTTGATCTTTTGACCAAGTCACCAACTGATAGTCTCGGCTACCTGAAAGATAAAACTACAGTGTTAATATTGACGTAGTTAACTTAAATTAAAAGGGCACTTTATATGACTTTTCATGAAGTTTCATGAATTGTATAAGTAATTGTCATATCCAGTCTATGAAGTAATGTGAATAATATTGGTTGCTAAGTTACTTGACTTGATGTTCATATTATAGTTCTACCATTACATATCTAACTGATCGAGTTGTTTCCTTTATATTATTAAGCGTAAGGGCATAGGCCATTTCACAAGACATTAGATTGCGACGAGGATAACAGTCATACGGAAGAAGAATAATCAGCTATTTGGGAGCAAAGAGAGGTCAATCTAGATATAGAAACTCTGATTCAGACATCAGAAAGAAGAGAATATGTAGATAAACTACGGCGCCCAAGCACTGGGAAGTAGCAAAGAATACGCAGATAAACTACGGCGCCCAGGCACTGGGAAGTAGCAGAGAATACGCAGATAAACTACGGCGCCCAGGCACTGGGAAGTAGCAGAGAATACGCAGATAAACTATGGCGTCCAGACACTGGGAAGTAGCAGAGAATACGCAGATAAACTACGGCGCCCAGGCACTGGGAAGTAGCAGAGAATATGCAGATAAACTACGGCGCCCAGGCACTGTGAAGTAGCAGAGAATATGCAGATAAACTATGGAGTCCAGGCACTGGGAAGCAGCAGAGAATATGCAGATAAACTATGGCGCCCAGGCACTGGGAAGTAGCAGAGAATATGCAGATAAACTACGGCGCCCAGTCACTGGGAAGTAGCAGAGAATATGCAGATAAACTACGGCGCCCAGTCACTGGGAAGTAGCAGAGAATATGCAGATAAACTATGGAGTCCAGGCACTGGGAAGCAGCAGAGAATATGCAGATAAACTATGGCGTCCAGACACTGGGAAGTAGCAGAGAATACGCAGATAAACTACGGCGCCCAGGCACTGGGAAGTAGCAGAGAATATGCAGATAAACTATGGCGCCCAGGCACTGTGAAGTAGCAGAGAATACGCAGATAAACTATGGAGTCCAGGCACTGGGAAGCAGCAGAGAATATGCAGATAAACTACGGCGCCCAGTCACTGGGAAGTAGCAGAGAATATGCAGATAAACTACGGCGCCCAGGCACTGTGAAGTAGCAGAGAATATGCAGATAAACTATGGCGTCCAGGCACTGGGAAGCAGCAGAGAATACGCAGATAAAATATGGCGCCCAGGCACTGTGAAGTAGCAGAGAATATGCAGATAAACTATGGTGTCCAGGCACTGGGAAGCAGCAGAGAATACGCAGATAAACTAAGGCGCCCAGGCACTGGGAAGTAGCAGAGAATATGCAGATAAAATATGGCGTCCAGGCACTGGGAAGCAGCAGAGAATACGCAGATAAACTACCGTGCCCAGGCACTGGGAAGCAGCAGAGAACACGCAGATGTTCTAAAAGAAGAAACAGATTATTAGCTAAAGTGTCCAAATGATGGGAAGTAGCAGCGAGTATGCAGATGCTCACTGGTCTGATTATGACCACAGAAGTAGCGAAGCTGACGCAGCGATGTTGCAATAAAAGTGCTGATAAGAGGAAACTGAGCAGTCAGTGACAATTTTAGTAGCTTAAGCAGAGAAGCTAAAGCAGAGGAATTAAAGCAGTATAATTCTGATGACTAGAAATGGTGTTTGTAAAACACAATGCCCCCAACCTTTGCTTGTGCTTAGATGGCAAAATATTCAACAAATATTGTTAAAGACTCAAAAACATACAACAAGAATTCCCCCAAAGGCTATGTCGCGCCTGTGGGGGCGCAAAGTCACCAAACCATGAAATCTAGGTCAAGGTCAAACATGGATGCCTGCATAAAAATTTCACTCCTAGTTGCAAGCATGTACCAAGTATCATCAATGAAACTCTTAAAAACAGACTCTTACATCAGTGTGAAAGTTAGGGTTGTCACACTATTTTACAAAGTCAGTGAACCATAAAATGTAGGTCAAGGTCAGAAATGGATACTTGCATTGAAATTTCAATTCCTTAATGCAAGCTTGTACCAAATACAATTAATGAAGCTCTAATAGATCTTGAGAAATGGACTCTTACATTAGATAGAAAGTCAGGGTGGTCGCAATAATTCACAAAGTCAGTGAACCATGAAATATGGGTAAAAGTCAAATATGGATGCTTGCGTTGCAGTTGCAATTCCTAGATGCAAGTTTGTACCAATTATAATTTAAAAAGCTTTAATAGTTTTCGAGAAATGGTGAAAGTCAGGGTGGTCGCAATAATTCACGAAGTCAGTGAACCATGAAATATAGGTCAAGGTCAGATATGGATGCTTGCGCTGAAGTTGCAATGCCTGGATGCAAGTTTGTACCAAGAATGATTAATGAAGCTCTAATAGTTCTCAAGATATGGACTTGCTGACAAGATTTTATTAAAAAAAAACAAGGCATCGCATGCGATACAAATCCCCTCGCACAAGACAACTTCGTATGTGGAAAACACTGAAATGGCAAAAGTCCAACTTGCTTGAGATATTATCATATGCAACATTTGTGTAAAGTTTGTTTAAAAATCCATCCATAAATGTAGGTTCTAGAGTGATGACAATATTTCTCTAAAAATAGTCATAGGGACCTTGACTTGAGGCCATGGCCGCGAAGTAGATCTTGCTCAAGATATTATCATAAGCATCTTTTGTGTGAAGTTAGATTAAAATCATAAATGTAGGCGGTAGAGCAATGACAAAGTTTTTCTAAAAATAGCCATAGTGACCTTGACCTTGAGGTCATGACCTTGAAAGTCAAAGCAACTCGAGATATTACCATAAGAAACATTTGTGTGAAGTTCTATTAACATCCATCAATAAATGTAGGCACTAGAGCGATGACAAAGATTTTCTAAAAATAGCCACAGTGACCTTGACCTTGAAAGTCAAAATAGTTCAAGATATTGTCATAAGGAACATTTGTGTGAAGTTATACTGAAATCGGTGAAGAAATGTATGCGCTAGAGCCATGTCAAAGTTTTTCTAAAAATAGCCACAGTGACCTTGACCTTGAAAGTCAAACTCACTCGAGGAATTGTCATAAGGAACATTTGTGTGAAGTTATATTGAAATCAGTGAAGAAATGTAGTCGCTAGGGCGATGACAAAGCTTTTCTAAAAATAGCCACAGTGACCTTGACCTTGAAAGTCGAAATCGCTCGAGATATTGTCTTAAGGAACATTTGTGTGAAGTTATATTGAAATTGGTGAAGAAATGTAAGCGCTAGAGCATTGACAAAGTTTTTCTAAAAATAGCCACAGTGACCTTGACCTTGAAAGTGGAACTCGCTACAGATATTGTCATAAGGAACATTTGTGTGAATCGATTTTGAAATTGGTGAAAAAATGTAAGCACTAGAGCAATGAAAAAGTTTTTCTAAAAATAGCCACTCTGACCTTGACCTTGAAAGTCGAACTCTTTCGAGGTATTGTCATAAGGATCATTTGTGTGAAGTTATATTAAAATCGGTGAAGAAATGTAGGCGCTGGAGCGATGACAAAGTTTTTCTAAAAATAGCCATTGTGACCTTGACCTTGAAAGTTGAAATGGCTTGAGATATTGTCATAAGGAACATTTGTGTGAAGTTATATTGAAATCGGTGAAGAAATGTAAGTGCTAGAGCATTGACAAAGTTTTTCTAAAAATAGCCACAGTGACCTTGACCTTGAAAGTGGAACTCGCTAGAGATATTGTAATAAGGAACATTTGTATGAAGTTATATTGAAATCGGTGAAGAAATGTAGGCGCTAGAGCGATGACAAAATTTTTCTAAAAATAGCTACAGTGACCCTGACCTTGAGGTCATGACCTTGAAAGTCGAACACGCTGAGATATTGTCATAAGAAAAATTTTTGTGTGAAGTTAAATTGAAATTGGTGAAGAAATGTAGGCGCTAGAGCGATGACAAAGTTTTTCTAAAAATAACCACAGTGACCTTGACCTTGAGGTCATGACCCTGAAAGTCGAACGCACTCGAGATATTGTCATAAGGAACATTTGTGTGAAGTTATATTGAAATCAGTGAAGAAATGTAGGCGCTAGAGCAATGACAAAGTTTTTATAAAAATAGCCACAGTGACCTTGACCTTGAGGTCATGACCTTGAAAGTCGACCTCGCTCAAGATATTGTCATAAGGCACATTTGTGTGAAGTTATATTGAAATCATTGAAGAAATGAAGGCGCTAGAGTGATGACAAAGTTTTTCTTAAAATAGCCACAGTGACCTTGACCTTGAGGTCATGACCTTGAAAGTCCAACTCGCTGAGATATTGTCATAAGAAACATTTGTGTGAAGTTATATTGAAATTGGTGAAGAAATGTAGGCGCTAGAGCGATGACAAAGTTTTTCTAAAAATAGCCAGTGACCTTGACCTTGAGGTCATAACCTTGAAGTCGAACTCGCTCGAGATTTTTTTATAAGGAACATTTGTGTGAAGTTATATTGAAATTGGTGAAGAAATGTAGGCGATAGAGTGATGACAAAGTTTTTCCTAAAAATAGCCACAGTGACCTTGACCTTCAGGTCATGACCTTGAAAGTCAAACTCGCTCGAGATTTTTTTATAAGGAACATTTGTGTGAAGTTATATTGAAATTGGTGAAGAAATGTAGGCGCTAGAACGATGACAAAAGTTTTTCACAAATTACCAAAATGACAAAGGGCCATAACTCACAAAGTATTTTTCGGAATTTTGTCATAAGTTAATCAGTTCATCTACTCATCACCACCAATCTATTCACCAACTTTCTAGGCTCCAGCTCCAATAGTTTTTGAGATATCTTGCTGACAAGATTTTATTAAAAAAAATTCAAAGGGCAATAACTCTTAAAAGGGGCATAATCCGGACAAGAAAAAAAAATACGCGTCAGCTAATTTTCCATGAGGAATCCATATATGAAATTCCAAAACCCTAGAATACACGGTTCTAAAGTTATGCTATGCATCACTTTTAGCATACATTACAATGGGCACAAATTACCAAAATGACAAAGGGCCATAACTCACAAAGTATTTTTCGGAATTTTGTCAAAAGTTAATCAGTTCATCTACTCATCACCACCAATCTATTCACCAACTTTCAAGGCTCTAGCTCCAATAGTTTTTGAGATATCTTGCTGACAAGATTTTATTAAAAAAATTTCAAAGGGCAATAACTCTTAAAAGGGGCATAATCCGGACAAGAAAAAAAATACACGTCAGCTAATTTTCCATGAGGAATCCATATATGAAATTTCAAAACCCTAGCATACACGGTTCTAAAGATATGCTATGCATCACTCATTACAATGGGCACAAATTACCAAAATGACAAAGGGCCATAACTCACAAAGTATTTTTCGGAATTTTGTCAAAAGTTAATCAGTTCATCTACTCATCACTACCAATCTATTCACCAACTTTCAAGGCTCTAGCTCCAATAGTTTTTGAGATATCTTGCTGACAAGATTTTATTAAAAAAATTTCAAAGGGCAATAACTCTTAAAAGGGGCATAATCCGGACAAGAAAAAAAATACACGTCAGCTAATTTTCCATGAGGAATCCATATATGAAATTTCAAAACCCTAGCATACACGGTTCTAAAGATATGCTATGCATCACTTTTAGCATACATTACAATGGGCACAAATTACCAAAATGACAAAGGGCCATAACTCACAAAGTATTTTTCGGAATTTTGTCAAAAGTTAATCAGTTCATCTACTCATCACTACCAATCTATTCACCAACTTTCAAGGCTCTAGCTCCAATAGTTTTTGAGATATCTTGCTGACAAGATTTTATTAAAATAATTTCAAAGGGCAATAACTCTTGAAGGGGGCATAATCCGGACGAGAAAAAAAATACGCGTCAGCTAATTTTCCATGAGGAATCCATATATGAAATTTCAAAACCCTAGCACACACGGTTCTTTAGTTATGCTATGCATCAAAAGCGTAACGGACGGACGAACGGACGAACAGACGAACGGACGAACGAACCAGAAGCAATATGCCCCTCCAACTTTTTCAAAGTTGGGGGCATAATAATGCACAGACATACTGAAAGAGAGAAGCAGTGATCTCTGGTTCAGTGAAGCTGGTGCAGACAGGTGATAAACTAAATGAGAGGATTGGCAGATCATCTGCGAAAATAGAAAATCATTCACACAGTTTTTAATTGAAGATATATTGGAAGCCTGACGCATTCAAAAGCAAATACATATTAACCTTCGCAGATATCGGAGAATCTCAGAAATTACAGAAGGGAATGTATGTGTAAGATTGTCAAAAGGGCAAAACAAGACAATAAACCAATATTAAGCAACAAATAAGACAGGGAATAATATAAATTCATTAATTCTCAATCATATTAAATTTTGACCAAATAATCTCAAGTTTTTCGTAGCAGACAACCGACTCTTGAAAGAAAAGGAGAAATGTCATATCCAGTCAATGAAGTTATGTGAATAATGTTGGTTGCTAAGTTACTTGACTTGATGTTCATATTATAGTTCTACCATTACATATCTAACTGATCGAGTTGTTTCTTTTATATTATTAAGCGTAAGGGCATAGGCCATTTCGCAAGACATTACAGTAATGACCAATATGTTATATAAAAGGCTTAAATTGCTCACCCAGCAAGCCTGATTTGCTCACCCAGCAAAAAAAATATCACATACAACAATAAAAAAATATTACTGTCGATAGCATGGCTAACTACCACAAAATTCCAACTATAAGGTGACTGTTGTAAAATGGGGTCCCTTTTTCAGTTGTTCTAATATTGCATTTTGCTTAGACCACTTTAAAACACAGGTAAGATTTTAGCCATGTTTATTAGACCCCTCTGCTACCACTTGATGATGGATTAAACATGAGAAATCAGATTGTAATTATGCATCACAGAGCTTTTCAGCAGTTTTCTGGGACAATTGCAATTTATCAGAAGGAAAAGTCATGTGAGGTAGGTGAATAAAGGTGTATAATATCATTTGAAGTATTTTAAAACTGTGAAGAACAGTAATTTCATCTAGAAAATTAACATTTTTTCAAGGGCTAGTTTTTACTGTGTTTTTCTTTTTCTGTGCTTTTTTCAATAACTATGCTCCAAAGAAATTGTTATCTATGTGTAGAGAAAGAAATGATATGCAAATTTTCAATGGTTTATGGTAAAGAGTGACAAGGTGATTTCTAGTGTGTGCACATTCTGATGATGAATAAATGAATCAGAATCAGAATTGTTACTGGTGACATCAAATGACATTCTTACACCAGGACCTGTGATATGGGAAGTTAGTCCCTGGCACTAACCAAAGAGGTAAACTTAGTTACAGTCATCAGCACCTTCAGCTGTCGAAATAATCAAATCGGAAAGGGCAATGATTCGGGGGAAGAACGATTCTTTATAAATGTTAGTTCTTGCAGTAAGGGTCTGAAACACCAATGAATGGCGATTTCTTCACTGCCTAGCTGGGAGAACAAGGTCATATGTTGGAATGCTGGAAGCAACCCTTTAGACCTTTGTATAAAAGGAGGAGCCTACTGTCTTTCCTCCTTTTCTTGAGAGACTCCCATTTTAATTTTCCAAATATTCCAGTCATGCTCCCAGTTTCAAAGCAGTAATTGCCTGTTACAAGCAGTATTTGCACAATCAAGCAATTATATCACATCTATCAAAGGTCTGCAAACAGGCTGATATTTATACAGTGAAACTTTGATAACTTAACACAGACAGTTTGTTTACCACGGCTAATTCTAACTTGTTCTGAAGTCCCTTCAGAATATTTCCTAAAGCTCCAGATATCCATATATTTAGGATAATATATGGATTTTTCTTCTGATTTTATCTTGAAAAGGTATGCTGTGTGCACTCATGAGAATCGTTTCAGTGACGCGATTCTAATGAGAACACACAACATACCTTTATTTTATTGAAGATGGTGAAGATATCCTAAAGTGATATGCCTAATGACCTGGCACCATGAGTAAATCTCAGTAATTTGAACAACCCCTATCTCGAATAAATTTAGTGTTCCAGTTATTGAAGTTTGACTGTATTTTTTTTTCCAGAACTTAACGATTTTCCCTGCAATTCCCTTTGTATGCCAATTAAATGAATGAAAGACAGACAACTCAAGCTGACCTGAAAGTATAATTATGATATGACTCTCTTTGCAACTCTCTATACACAAAAAAGTAGTTCTGCTATTACTTTTCATATGGCAAAGCACCATTTTTAGTCAAAAATGGAGTTTTCTATTCTACAGTAGAACTTCGATGGCTCGAACACCGATGGCTCGTTTACCATGGATGCGTCGAACCCATTCTTGAGCCCATAGCGAAATCCTCTACATAAGAAATAGTGGGGGATAATTAAGGAGATTTCAGTCTTTTATCTTGCAAATGTATGCTGTGTGTATTCATTAGAATCGCCTCGATGAGGCGATTCTAATGAGTGCACACAGCATACATTTTCATAATAGAACACCGAAAAGATGTCTAAAAGTATCTCGCTATGCCTCCTGACAATATCCTCAGTGGCTCGAACTACCCCAGTCTCGAACAGATTTTCGAGGTCCCAAAGGTGTTCGAGCCATTGAAGTTCGACTGTATGTGTAACATAATATTGAATGTAGATTGCAGCATAAGTGTAAATAGATATCATGAATATAATAAATGCTCGCACTAGATTTTGGCGCTACCAATATGCAAATGTTACACACTCGGAAAACATGTTCGTGTGAAATAATGACGTGCAACATGGTGTCAGAAATGACAAATTTTGGGTAAAAATGATAGCATCTTTCTTATTTCTGCTTTCAACATAGATTGTAGGTGCTGGAGTACCCACAATCTCGAGTACCTACAATCTATGTACATGTATTATAGCAAAAATAAGGCGGATACTGTAGACCCCTGTAAACCCCACTTTTCTGTATATAAAGTGGGGTTTAGTGGGGTCTTCATTTCACAGACTTGCTAGCGTGATGATTAATTCACACTCTTGTGCTTGCTGCTAACAACCAGTAGTCAGTGATTTGGATCGTCAGTTAGGTGGATGGAAAACATGCACCTGGGTGGCCCAAGTTGATTGGAAGCAGCTAACAGAGAGAGATTGCAGAGAATGGAAGCTATCAGCTATCGACCCTCATGGTAGATATATCTGGAGATCTGATGTGAGATCTGCCATGCGTGCAGCAAGCCAGCTACCTGGAATGGGGCCCACTTACGTGGATCTTGCCCCTGTATCTGCATGTTAATCAAAACTCTGATGATGATGCTGCTGATGATGATGTTGATGATGAGTCACTGCAGAAACTTCTGATGGTGTCCTAGACCTCACTTGCGAAAATTTCATATCATTTTGCAGGAAAAAAAACACCATTGCCTCAGACGATGTGCATCAAGAAATGACCTGTAAGGGCTTGTTTTCACGACTAAAAATGACTAAGCATAACCCACTCTTATTATGGCAAAGATGGTCAAAGTGAAATTCTGAAAAAAGTAAACTTTCAGACTTCTCTTCCAGTTTTCAGTCAAGCTGGCTTTAACCCTTAACATGCCAAGGAAAACTGCATCTGAAAATGTCGTCTGATTATGTTGTCTGTTGCATCTTTTGCCAACTTTTCAACATGTTTTTGCATACAGGCAATCAGTGTGGAACCTGATCCTACAGTCTGATCCTGGTCCACACTGATTGCGATAAATGACTTTTAAAAATTACCTGCCGACAACAAAGCATGACAATTGTTGTGATTGGCATCTTAGGGTTAATGCATACTTCTGAGATGTGTATAAACATCAGACATTACCTTGCTTCTTTTTACGCCACTGGAACTCTACAACGACATCACTATGACCTATAAACTGGTGGACTGGTTGAACAAATGAGTCGGTGTTCCACAGGAATAGGCTGTTCTCTCCGCCACGTCGAAGAGTTGATAATATAACAGTGACTAGACCTTGACCAAATGGCTGCAATAATTCAAGAAAAAATAAATAAATAAATAAAATAAAAGACACCCATCTGACCTAGAAAACTAGGTTTATGTCACCAAAATCTAAGGTGCAAGCCATTTTTGGCCATAAAATGACAGTTTTCAGGAGCCTGTGACCTTAAAAAAGGTCAAGATCACCGAAATCTAATAAATATTTGGTAGATTACAATCTCTATTGTAACAAGTTTGACCAATGTTCATCATTTCTCATTTCTTAAATGAGACAGGGTGCATAAAAGCCATTGTTTACCTAAAATTGACAATATTCGGGAGCCTATGACCTTGAAAATGTCACAAAACTCTTTTCAATTCTTTGGTAGGTTGCAAAGATATGTTGTACCAAGTTTGAGCAAGTTTCTTCAATTTATGAGATAAGGTGCAGACAAACCAAAAATGACAGTTTTTGGGGGGCCTGTGCCCTTGAAAATACATGTAATGCCAAGCCTTGGTCACGAAAATCTAACCAAATCTTTGGTAGGTTGCAATGATAAATTGAACCAAGTTTGACCAAATTTTAATGATACGTTCATGTGATAGGATGCAGTCCAGCCATTTTGGGCCCAGAATTGATTGTCATTGGGGTCATGTGCCCTTGAAAATAAGGTCAAGGTCACGAAATTCTAACCAAATCTTTGGAGGTTGCAACATACCTTTAAAAGTTAAAATGAAACAAATTTCTATAAATTTACCTAAACAAATAGCTACTGAAAAAAAATTTTCTAGGGACACAAAACTGAGTTCGAATTAGCCATAGTAAGCAAACTAGAATTTGTTTTTCTACAAAAACACAGATGTCTCCCCCATTTTTGACTGCTAAGTATAACCTTGACATTGGAGGTATTGAGCTGGGTCTTGTGTGCAACACATCATCTAATGAAGATGAACATTTCTGCATAGTAACTTTAAAAATGTTCATCGGAAAATAAAAAAGTTATTGGCCGTAAACCAAAAAAGCATTTTTTTACCTTTGACCTCTAAGTATGGCCTTGACCTTTTAGGTACAACACATTGTCTCATGATGGTTAACATTTCTGTCAAGTAATTTCATAATCGATCAAAGAATAAGGAAGTTATTGACTGTCCCTTTTTTTTACCTTTGACCTCTAGGTATGACCTGGACATTGGAGGTATGGACCTTGGTCTTGCACATGACTCATGGTCTAATGACGGTGAACATTTATGCATGGTTACTTTATAAAGTCCATCCAGAAATAAAGAAGTTAATGACTGGACACAAAAAAAAAAAACAAACTTTTTTTACCTCTTAGTATGACCTTGATCTTGGAGGTACCGACCTGGGTCTAGCGTGCACCACATCGTCTCATGATGGTTAACATTTCTGCCAAGTAATTTCACAATCTATCCAGGAAGAAGAAAGTTATTGACTGAACACTAAAAAAGGCCCCTTTTTGTCCTTTGACCTCTTGTCCTTTGACCTTTTGTCCTTGACATTTGAGATACCAACTTGGGTCGTGCACACAACACATCGTCTCATGGTGGTTAACATTTCTCCCAAGTAATTTCAAAATCCATCTAAAAATAAGAAAGTTATTGACAGAACACTAAAAAGGCCCCTTTTTTACCTTTAACCTCTATGTATGACCTTGACCTTTCAGGTACCAAACTGGGTCATGCATGCAACAATTCATCTCATGGTGGTTAACATTTCTGCCTAGCAATTTCTTAATCCATCTAAAAACTAGAAATGGTGTTTGTAAAACACAATGCCCCCAACCTTTGCTTGTCCCTAGATGGCAAAATATTCAACAAATATTGTTAAAGACTCAAAAACATTCAACAAGAATTCCGCCGAAGGCTATGTTGCGCCTGTGGGGGCGCAAAGTCACCAAACCATGAAATCTAGGTCAAGGTCAAACATGGATGCCTGCATAAAAATTTCTTTCCTAGTTGCAAGCATGTACCAAGTATCATCAATGAAACTCTTAAATACAGACTCTTACATCAGGGTGAAAGTTAGGGTTGTCACACTATTTTACAAAGTCAGTGAACCATAAAATGTAGGTCAAGGTCAGAAATGGATACTTGCATTGAAGTTTCAATTCCTACAAGATTGATTAAATTATACGTGTGTGTGTGTTTGTGTGTGTGTGTGTGTGTTGGGATTGCATGTATGTGTGTATATATATATGCATGCATGTGTGTATGCATGCATGAGTACATGCATGTTTGCATGTGGGAGTGCATGCATGCATGGATGCAGGCATGCATCTGCATGCATGCATGTGTGTGCATGGATGCATTCATGTGTGTGCATGGATGGATGCATGCATGTGTGTGTTCATGCATGAGTGCATGCATGCATGTATGTTCATGCATGCAACTGTGAATACATGCATTTGTGTATGCATGTATAAGTGCATGTGTGCTTGTATGTTTGCATGCATACATAAAACCATGCATGTGTGTATGCATGCATGCATGTGTGTCTTCATGCATGAGTGCATGCATGTGTGAGCGCATGTATGGGTGCATGTATGCATCTGTGAGCGCATGTATGTGTGCATGTATGTTTGCATGTGGGTATACATACATGCATGAAAATATGTAAGTGTGTGCATGCATGCATGCATGTGTATGTTCATGCATGAGTGCATGCATGGGTGAGTGCATGCATGCATGAGTGCATGCATGTTTGCATGTGGGCATACATGCATGCATGAAAGCATACATGTGTATGAGCATGTGTGTGAGTGTATGCATGTGTACATGCATGAGCACATGCATGTGTGAGTGCATTGCATGTGTGCATGCCTGAGTGCATGTGTACATGCATGTTTTCTTTTGGCATGCATTAATGTGTGAGTGCATGCCTTCATGTGCATGCATGTGTGTGTGTGTGTGTGTGCATGTGTAAGTGTATAAGTGTGCATGCCTGCATGTGCATGCATGTGTGTGTGCCTGTAAGAGTCCATAAGTGTGCATGCATGTGTTAGTACCTGCATGTATGCATGCAAGCATCAGTGTGTGTGTGTGTGTGCATGCATGCATGTGCATTTGTATGTGGGTCTGCAAGCATAAATGAGTGATTGTGTATGAGCATACATGTTTGAGTGTAAATGCATGTGTGTGTGCATGCATGCATGTGTAAATGGTGTGGGCCGGGTTGAGGTGGGTTGTCCTTGGGTGGGGTGTTGTGGGGTAGGGTGTCATGTGGTGGGGTCGGTGGGTTGGGGTGGGGTGGGGTAGGGTAGGGATATATGCATGCATGTATTTATGCATGTGTGTGTGTGTGCATGTGTGAGTGCATAAGTGTGCATGCCTGCATGTGCATGCATGTGTGTGTGTGTGCATGACATTGTGCATGAGTGCATGCATGGGTGAGTGCATGCATGTGTGAGTGCATGCATGTTTGCATGTGGGCATACATGCATGCATGAAAGCATACATGTGTATGTGCATGTGTGTGAGTGTATGCATGTGTACATGCATGAGCGCATGCATGTGTGAGTGCATTGCATGTGTGCATGCCTGAGTGCATGTGTACATGCATGTTTTCTTATGGCATGCATTAATGTGTGAGTGCATGCCTTCATGTGCATGCATGTGTGTGTGTGTGTGCATGTGTAAGTGCATAAGTGTGCATGCCTGCATGTGCATGCATGTGTGTGTGCCTGTAAGAGTCCATAAGTGTGCATGCATGTGTTAGTACTTGCATGTATGCATGCAAGCATCAGTGTGTGTGTGTGCATGCATGCATGTGCGTTTGTATGTGGGTCTGCAAGCATAAATGAGTGATTGTGTATGAGCATGCATGTTTGAGTGTAAATGCATGTCGGGTGGGGTGTTGTGGGGTAGGGTGTCATGTGGTAGGGTGGGGTGGGGTGGGGTGGGGTGGGGTGGTGTGGAGTAGGGTAGGGTGGGGTGGGTGGGTTTGAGTGGGGAAGCGTGGGGTAGGGTAGGGCAGCGATGTATGCATGCATGTATTTATGTATGTACAGGACAAATGGCATATCCCCACCCCATATCAACTTTTGTGTAGGGGTATAATCTCTGTTTATATGTGTTTATGTATAAAAAAACACAAAAAAATAATTAAAAAAAATGCCCATCCATCCACCCGCCCAACCATCCACCCGGACATCACTATTTTAAAGGACAGAATTTTTAAAAAACCTGTCCAATAAAACCGAAAATTACCATGATTACCAAAATAATGCAAAGTGTGTGGCCTTGGCCCCAAGGTTATGCTAACAAATAAATCTAAGGACAATAACTTTTGAAAGGGGCATAATGGGGTTAATCCGGATTAAAAAAAATACGTGTCAGCTTATTTTCCATCAGGAACGCATATATGAAATTTCAAAACCATAGCATACACGGTTCTAAAGTTATGGAATGCATCACTTTTAGCATACATTACAATAGACACAAATTACCAAAATGACAAAGGGCCATAACTCAAATTTTGTCAAAAGTTAATAAGGGCATCTTCTCATCACCACCAATCTTTTCATCAACTTTCAAGACTCTAGCTATAATAGTTTTTGAGATATCTTGCTGACAAGATTTTATTAAAAAAACTTCAAAGGGCAATAACTCTTGAAAGAGGCATAATCCGGATGAGAAAAAAAATACACGTCAGCTTATTTTCCATCAGGAATGCATATATGAAATTTCAAAACAATAGCATATACGGTTCTAAAGTTATGCTATGCATCACTTTAAGCATACATTATAATGGGCACAAATTACCAAAATGACAAAGGGCCATAACTCACAAAGTATTTTTTCGGAATTTTGTCAAAAGTTAAGCAGGTCATCTACTCATAAACACCAAACTACGTGTATTCACCAACATTCAAGGCTCTAGCTATAATAGTTTTTGAGATATTTTGCTGACAAGATTTTATTCAAAAAACTTCAAAGGGCAATAACTCTTGAAAGGGGCATAATCCGGATGAGAAAAAAATGTGTGTCAGCTAATTTTCCATCAGGAATGCATATATGAAATTTCAAAACCATAGCATACACGGTTCTAAAGTTATGCTATGCATCACTTTTAGCAAAAAAGTTAATCAGTCGATCTACTCATCACAACCAATATGTTCACCAACTTTCAAGGCTCTAGCTCCAATAGTTTTTGAGATATCTGGCTGACAAGATTTTATTAAAAAAAATTCAAAGGGCAATAACTCTTTAAAGGGGCATAATCCGGATGAGAAAAAGAATACGCGTCAGCTTATTTTCCATTAGGAATGCATATATGAAATTTCAAAACCATAGCATGCACAGTTCTAAAGTTATGCTATGCATCACTTTTAGCATTCATTACAATGGGCACAAATTACCAAAATGACAAAGGGCCATAACTCACAAAGTATTTTTCGGAATTTTGTCAAAAGTTAATCAGTTCATATACTCATCACCACCAATATACTCAAAAACTTTCAAGGCTCTAGCTCCAATAGTGTTTGAGATATTTTGCTGACAAGATTTTATTAAAAAATTTTCAAAGGGCAATAACTCTTGAAAGGGGCATAATCCAGACGAGGAAAAATATACATGTCAGCTAATTTTCCATGAGGAATCCATATATGAAATTTCAAAACCCTAGCATACACGGTTCTAAAGTTATGCTATGCATCACTTTTAGCATACATTAGAATGGGCACAAAATTACCAAAATGGCAAAGGGCCATAACTCACAAAGTATTTTTCAGAATTTTGTCAAAAGTTAATCAGTTCATCTACTCATCACCACCAATATATTCACCACTTTTCAAGGCTCTAGCTCCGATAGTTTTTGAGATATCTTGCTGACAAGATTTTATTAAAAAAATTTCAAAGGGCAATAACTCTTGAAAGGGGCATAATCCTGACGAGAAATAAAATACGCGTCAGCTTATTTTCCATCAGGAACGCATATATGAAATTTCAAAACTATAGCATACAGGGTTCTAAAGTTATGCCATGCATCACTTTTAGCATACATTACAATGGGCGCAAATTACCAAAATGACAAAGGGCCATAACTCACAAAGTATTTTTCAGATTTTGTCATAAGTTAATCAGTTCATCTACTCATCACAACCAATCTATTCACGAACTTTCAAGGCTCTAGCTCCAAAACTTTTTGAGATATCTTGCTGACAAGATTTTATTAAAAGAATTTCAAAGGCAATAACTCTTGAAAGGGGCATAATCCGGACGAGAAAAAAAATACACTTCAGCTAATTTTTCCATGAGGAATCCATATATGAAATTTCAAAACCCTAGCATACACGGTTCTAAAGTTATGCTATGCATCACTTTTAGCATACATTACAATGGGCCCAAATTACCGAAATGACAAAGGGCCATAACTCACAAAGTATTTTTTGGAATTTTGTCGAAAGTTAATCAGTTCATCTACTCATCACAACCAATCTATTCACGAACTTTCAAGGCTCTAGCTCCAATAGTTTTTGAGATATCTTGCTGACAAGATTTTATTAAAAAAATTTCAAAGGGCAATAACTCTTGAAGGGGCATAATCCGGACAAGAAAAAAAATATGTGTCAGCTAATTTTCCATGAGGAATTCATATATGAAATTTCAAAACCCTAGCATACACGGTTCTTTAGTTATGCTATGCATCAAAAGCGTAACGGACGGAAGAACGGACGAACGAACCAGAACCAATATGCCCCTCCAACTTTTTCAAAGTTGGGGGCATAAAAAGAAAGTTATTGACCAAACACGAAAAAAGGCCCCTTTTTTACCTTTGACCTCTATGTATGACCTTGACATTTTAGGTACCAAACTGAATCATTCATGCAACACATCGTCTCATGATAGTTAACATGTTTGCCAAGTAAATTCTATCTAAAAATAAGCAAGTTATTGACAAAACCCGAAAAAAGGCCCCTTTTTACCTTTGACCTCTAAGTATGACCTTGACCTTTGAGGTACTAACCTGGGTCATACACGCAACACATCGTCTTATAGTGGTTAACATTTCTGCCAAGTGGTTTCAAAATCCATCTCAAAATAAGAAAGTTATTGACCAAATACAAAAAAAAGTTCCCTTTTTTGACCTTTGACCTCTAAGTATGACCTTGACCTTTGAGGTACCGACCTGCCTCATGCGCACCACACATCGTCTCATGGTTGTTAATAATTATGCCAATTAATTTTAAAATCCATCTCAAAATAAGAGTTATTAACCAAATACGAAAAAAAGGCCCCTTTTTTGACATTTGACCTCTAAGTATGACCTTGACCTTTGAGGTACCGACCTGCCTCATGCGCACCACACATCGTCTTACGGTTGTTAGTATTTATGCCAAGTAATTTTAAAATCCATCAGAAAATAAGAAAGTTATTGCCCCGACACGATTTGCCCATACATATATACATACCGACAAACTTCCAAGGTAGATAATTCAAAAAGTATAAATGTGAGAGTTATAGTTCTTGCGCACTGCACGTCGTCTAATGGTGATTAATATTTATACCAAGTTTCGTGAAGATAGCTCTAACGGTTTTCAAGTTAAAGAGCGGACACGAATGTGTGACAGATGGACAGACAGACGCCCGGGGGAAAAACAATATGTCTCTCCGAAAATTTTTTTTCGGGGGAGACATAATTATCCATATTTGAGTTATCGAAGTTTCACTGTAGAGAAAACTGGGGTTGATAGGTTGCTAAAAAAGTAGACTAGGTACTCGTAAGGAACACCTCTATGAGGCAGTTCTAACCAGCACCAACAGTCTATGTTTGGGATAGAATTATGAAATTTTTTTAAACATTTTCATTGAGCAAAATCCTAGTTCTGTAGATATGAACGGCAAATATTCTAGCACATGAATGTTTTATCTTAAAAATTTCCAAAGACACTTTTCACTACCTTTATTCTTACCGTGTATCTTGCTCTGTAAACAGGTGACCTTGATTTCAACATGTTTTTACTGTGTTTTGGATTGGTGTAGTCCCAAAACTGCAAACAATAAACACAGTTCTAAGTTCATCATAAATTCTGCACAACACTACTGGAAAGTTAAACAACGACATCACAAAAACACGCCTATATAATTTTGACCCCCTCAAACCCCACTTTTACACAGAAAAACTGGGGTTTACAGGGGTATACACTATTTTTCTTATTTCTGCTCCAAAACATAGATTGTCGGTACTCATTAGAACTGCCTTAATTTGCTATATATTTGAATAGGCATGCTTTAGTAATGATGTTTTATCCAAACGATGACAAATGAGCCAGCACATGACAAAACCTACAAGAAGGCTTGAGCGACCAGCAAAGACTCAGATCAGCCTGTGCATTTGCTGGTCTGATCAGAGTCTTTGCTGATCGCATATACCTATTACAGGTTAATATCTATGCAAAGAGACAAAGGTCTTGTCATAGTGGATGGGTGCGCAGGTTAATTTGTGTCTGTGCTGGTCACACCGGGCTTCTTGTAGGCTTTGTCATGCGCCAGCTCGAATCTTTTAGGATGTAAGGATGCGTATTTGGTAAAATTAGAGATCTGCAAAAACTGAAGTCTGTGAAAAATTCTCTGACTTTTATTACGTAAATAGTGTTTACTCTTATCGCGCTGAACATGACAACCTCCACCTGTACAGTGTAAATTCAGATCAGATGGCTTCATTTTAAAATTTAGGTTTATAAGGATGAGTTATTTTTTATAAAATGGATTTAATGTGTGCAAACAGTCAAGGCCATGATCAGACACCACACTCTAAGGCATCTGATCCAGGCCTACTGTGGGTTAATTGTAGATTCCTGATCAATGCCTTCGCTTCTATTCTACAACAGCTACCAATGTTCTGGTTGATGGTTTCACACAAAAAAATTGATTAATGACTATGTATTGGCTAGGCATACAGTCAAACTTCAATGGCTCAAACACCTTTGGGACCATGAAAATCTGTTTGAGACAGAGGTAGTTCGAGCCACTGAGGGCTAATGCCAGGAGTCATAACGACATACTTTAGGACATCTTTTTCTGTGTTCTATAATGAAAAATGTATGCTGTGTTGTACTCATTAGAATCGCCTCATTGAGGCGATTCTAATGAGTACACACAGCATACATTTGCAAGACGAAAATATCCTAATTTTTACCCTCCCTATTTCTTATGTATAGAAATTCCTTAGGGACTCAAGAACGGGTTCGACTCAGCCATGGTAAACGAGCCATCGGTGTTCGAGCCATTGAAGTTCCACTGAATATGTTTACAATGACCAATCAAACTGAACTTGTGTAAAATCAATATAAATCTGCTGTCAGAGTTAGAGTAAGGCTGACTACAATAAAACTTCCACTAACAGTCCCCTCCGGTTAACCCTTTTAGAACCAAATGGAATCATCCTCTTTATATACAGCAGGAGTCCTTTTTAAAATTTAGTCAGGTTGCCTGTCAGGTTGGGTTTTCTTCAAAGTTTATTTTGAAAATGGCTAAACTTTTTGCAAACAGTGTAGGCCCTGATCAGATGCCGTGTTCTGCAGCGACTGATCTGGGCCTGCCCTGTTTGCCAATTACCCTTTGGGGGCTTCCGGTGTAACAGTTTATCTTTACCCCCTGGGTAGCTTTACCCCCGGGGGTAAAGATATCCCAGCTGGGATATCTTTACCCCCACCCTGGATATCTTCACCCCCGGGGGTAAAGATATCCCAGCTGGGATATCTTTACCCCCGGAGGTAAAGCTAAACTGGCTAGGATATCTTTACCCCCACCCCAACTTTTGGGTATAAACTATTTTTTTAATGCCCAATTTCTTCTTATATGTAAGTGAAGCAAAATAGTGGACTCGATGTTTCACTTTTTTTTTCGTTTCAATCATGACTCGGACTAATAGGACTACCCTTAGTAAGAAATATGACCATATTATAGAGGCAAATGATTATTAACTAACTTCTTTTTTGTATATTTTCTTATTCAAAATGTTGCTTTAGACAATCTTTCATAATCTTGCATTATCCCTGTCAGTTGTGAAATGGGTGGTGGTGGTAAGTGGAAAGGCGGGGGTAAAGCTAAACTGGCCAGGATATCTTTACCCCCACCCCAATTTTTGGGTATTAAGTATTTTCTAAATGCCCAATTTCCTCTTATATGTAAGAGAAGCAAGATAGTGGACTCGATGTTTCACTTGAAAATTTTTCGTTTCAATTGTGACTCGGACTTATAGAACTACCCTTAGAAAGAAATATGACCATATTATAGAGGCAAATTATTATTTAAAAACTTCTTTTTGTATATTTTCTTATTCAAAATATCCCTTATGACAATCTTTCATAATCTTGCATTATCCCCGTCAGTTGTGAAATGGGTGGTGGTGGTGAGTGGAAAGGCGGGGGTAAAGATATCCCGGCCGGGATATCTTTCCCCCCGGGGGTAAAGCTAAACTGGCCAGGATATCTTTACCCCCACCCCAACTTTTGGGTATAAACTATTTTCTAAATGCCCAATTTCTTCTAATATGTAAGAGAAGCAAGATAGTGGACTCGATGTTTCACGAACATTTTTTGTTTCAATCATGACTCGGACTAATAGAACTACCCTTGGTAAGAAATACGATCATATTATAGAGGCAAATGATTATTTAATAACTTCTTTTTGTATAGTTTCTTATTCAAAATGTCCCTTATGACAATCTTTCATAAACTTGCATTATCCCTGTCAGTTGTGAAATGGGTTGTGGTGGTGATTGGAAAGGCGGGGGTAAAGATATCCCGGCTGGGATATCTTTACCCCCGGGGGTAAAGCTAAACTGGCCAGGATATCTTTACCCCCACCCCAACTTTTGGGTATAAACCATTATCTTAATGCCCAATTTCTTCTTATATGTAAGAGAAGCAAGATAGTTGACTCGATGTTTCACTTTAACATTTTTCGTTCCAATCATGACTCGGACTAATTGAACTACCCTTAGTAAGAAATATGACCATATTATAGAGGCAAATGATTATTTAATAACTTCTTTTTGTATAGTTTCTTATTCAAAATGTCCCTTATGACAATCTTTCATAAACTTGCATTATCCCTGTCAGTTGTGAAATGGGTGGTGGGGGTGAGTGGAAAGGCGGGGGTAAACCCCCGGGGGTAAAGCTAAATTGGCCAGGATATCTTTACCCCCACCCCAACTTTTGGGTATAAGCTATTTTCTAAATGCCCTGGCTGGGGTAGCTTGACCCCCACCCTTCCAGCATTTAGAAAAAACACAAACAAGCACACTTATACTATATAGTGTGCATTAATCAGTTTTTCACAAATTGTACCATTGCACATAGGTGGGGGTGAAGATAGTGTGACCCCACCCCACCCCAAATCCAGACTTTGGAAGACCCAAACAAGCACACTTCTCAATTATGAAGGTACTACTGATGTCCAATGGTCTATGGTTGACATAACATCACCACAAGCTAGCTTGCATGAATCAGGATTTCACATCTCTACCATTGCTCATGGGTGGGGGTAAAGATATCCTGGCCAGTTTAGCTTTACCCCCGGGGGTAAAGATATCCCAGCCAGGATATCTTTATCCCCGACTTTCCACTCACCACCACCACCCATTTCACGACTGACAGGGACAATGCAAGATTATGAAAGATTGTCATAAGCAACATTTTGAATAAGAAAATAAAAAAGAAGTTCTTAAATAATCATTTGCCTCTATAATATGGTCATATTTCTTACTAAGGGTAGTTCTATTAGTCCGAGTCATGATTGAAACAAAAAATAGCCATCGGAAGAGATGGCAAATCCCCCGACTAAAAGCCAATATGGCCTTCAGAAGATTGTTCACCAATAGAAAGTGCACCAGAATTAAACCAGCAATATATCACAAAAGTATTGCAGTTATGGCCATCACAAGATTATACTGCCAGGGGAGATAACTAAACAAGAGGTCCATGGGCCACGATGCTCACCAGAGCTCAGGCAGGCAATGCTCACTGGCAGCCATGTATGGTTTTAATTTATTGATTATAAAGTCTCCCAAATGAACCCCCATTCCATGTGGACTCTTTATCTGAAATATTAGGCCTTTTATGAAGTGGAGGGGTGGGAGATGACCCAACAGAGCACAATTTGATAGCACTGAATGCATCTTGTCATAAGGAACAAGAAAATATATGGTTTATGGATGGGGGTCTTAATGGTTTCTGAGATATTGGGCCTTTCATGAAGTGGAGGGGTGGTGAATGGCCCGGGCCCATCCCAAGAGACCCCCAGGTTGGTGTCTCTGAATGTGTTTTATCATAAGAAACAAGAATATATATGGTTTAGGGGTGAGAATCTGATAGGTTTCTGAGATTTATCGCCTTTTATGAAGTGGCAGGGTGGGGCATGGCCCTGGCACACCCCGGAAGACCCCTAGGTTGGATTCAATGAATGTGTCTTATCATAAAGAACAAGAATATATATGGATAAGGGTGGGGATCTGAACGGTTTCTGAGAATTTGGGCCTTTAATGGAGTGGAGGGGGTGGGACATGGCCCAAGGACATCCCAGAGGACCCCCGTTTTGGTGTCACTGAATGCGTCTTATCATAAGAAACAAGAATACATATGGTTTTGGGGTGGGGATCTGAAAGGTTTCTGAGATATATCGCCTTCTATGAAGTGGAGGGGTGTGGCACTGGCGCATCCCGGGAGACCCATAGGTTGGTAACACTGAATACGTCTTATCATCAGAAACAAGAATAAATATGGTTTAGGGGTGGGGATCTGAATGGTTTCTGAGAAATTGGGCCTTTTTTGAAGTGGAGGGGGTGGGGCAAGGCCCCAGCGCATCCCGGGGGCCCATAGGTTGGTGTCAATGAATGCATCTTATCATAAAGAAAAAGAATATATATGGTTTTCGGGTGGGGGTCTAAAGGGTTTCTGAGATAAATGGCCTTTTATGTAGTGGAGGGGGTGGGGCATGGCCCCGGCGCATCCCGGGGCACCCAGGTTAGTGTAACTGAATGTGTCTTTTCATAAGGAACAAGAATATATATGGTTAAGTGGTGGGGATCTGTATTTCCGAGATATTGGGCCTTTTATGAAATGGAGGGGATGGTTCAAGGCCCCAGCGCATCCGGGGGGCCCCCAGGTTTGTGTCAATGAATGTGTCTTATCATAAGGAACAATAATATATATGGTTTAGGGGTGGGGATCTGTAAGGTTTTTGGAGTTATGGCCATCACAAGGTTATATTGTCAGGGGAGATAATTAAAAAACCAGGGCACCCAGAGTCGTGGTTCTTGAACGTGACACACCTGCTCAACCTCATGTACAACTGTACCAAGTACCATCAATATATCTCAAAGAGTATTGGAGATGTGGCAATCACAAGGTAGTGATTCTATATTATTGGAAGGAGAGATAACTCAAAAACCATGGCACCCAGAGTTGTGGTTCTTGTGCATGACACACCGCCTCGGCCTTGTGAACAACTGTGCCAGGTATCATCAATATATCTTAAAGGGTATTGGAGTTACGGCCATCACAAGGTAGTCACTCAATTTTATTGGATGTGGAGATAACTCAAAAACCATGATAACCAGAGTTGTGGTTCTTGTGCATGACACGCTGTCTCAGCCTTGTGAACAAATGTGCCAGGAACCATCAACATATCTCAAAGGGTATTGGAGTTATGGCCATCACAAAGTAGTCATTCTATTTTTATTAAAAGGGGAGGTAACTAAAAAAGTTTGGCATCCAGAGTTCTGGTTCTTGCGCATGACACGCCGTCTCAGCCTTGTGAACAATTGTGCCAAGAACCATCAATGAATCTCAAAGGGTATAGGAGTTATGGCCATCACAAGGTTGCGTCTACGGACGGACGGATGGACGGACAGACGGATGGACGCCAGGCTGATCCCTATATCCCCCAAACCTATTCGGTCGGGGGATAAAAATGTTAAAGTGAAACATCGAGTCCACTATCTTGCTTCTCTTACATATAAGAAGAAATTGGGCATTAAGAAAATAGTTTATACCCAAAAGTTGGGGTGGGGGTAAAGATATCCTGGCCAGTTTAGCTTTACCCCCGGGGGTAAAGATATCCCGGCTGGGATATCTTTACCCCCGGGATATCTTTACCCCCGCCTTTCCACTCACCACCACTGACAGGGATAATTCAAGATTATGAAAGAATTGTCATAAGGGACATTTTGAATAAGAAAATATACAAAAAGAAGTTTTTAAATAATCATTTGCCTCTATAATGTGGTAATATTTCTTACTAAGGGTAGTTCTATTAGTCTGAGTCATGATTGGAACGAAAAATGTTAAAGTGAAACATTGAGTCCACTATCTTGCTTCTCTTACATATAGGAAGAAATTGGGTATTAAGAAAATAGTTTATACCCAAAAGTTGGGGTTGGGGTAAAGATAACCTGGCCAGTTTAGCTTTACCCCCGGGGGTAAAGATATCCCAGCCGGGATATTTTTACCCCCGCCTTTCCACTCACCCCCACCACCCATTTCACAAATGACAGGGATAATGCAAGATTATGAAAGATTGTCATAAGGGACATTTTGAATAAGAAAATATACAAAAAGAAGTTATTAAATAATCATTCGCCTCTATAATATGGTCATATTTCTTACTGAGGGTAGTTCTAATAGTCCGAGTCATGATTGAAACGAAAAATGTTAAAGTGAAACATCGAGTCCACTATCTGGCTTCTCTTACATATAAGAAGAAATTGGGCATTTAGAAAATACCTTTCCACTCACCCCCACCACCCATTTCCCAACTGACAGGGATAATGCAAGATTATGAAAGATTGTCATAAGGGACATTTTGAATAAGAAAATATACAAAAATAAGTTATTAAATAATCATTCACCTCTATAATATGGTCATATTTCTTACTGAGGGTAGTTCTAATAGTCCGAGTCACGATTGAAACGAAAAAATGTTAAAGTGAAACACTGAGTCCACTATCTTGCTTCTCTTACATATAAGAAGAAATTGGGTATTAAGAAAATAGTTTATACCCAAAAGTTGGGATGGGGGTAAAGATATCCTGGCCAGTTTAGCTTTACCCCCGGGGGTAAAGATATCCTGGCCAGTTTAGCTTTACCCCCAGGGGTGAAGATATCCAGGGTGGGGGTAAAGATATCCCGGGATATCCTTACCCCCGGGGGTAAAGCAACCCAGGGGTCAAGATAAACTGGGACACCGGTACAGAATGGGTTAACAGCCACCGGTCTTCAGCAGCCTCAACAAATCCCATCCCTATGATTGTTTTTCATATTTCATTGTTTTCCGAAATAAAACTCATTCTAACATGACGTAAACATTTTCCCACTGGACACCGTGATCAATGTAGTGCATGCAAAACAGTGCATTTGATGATGTTACATATAAACAGGTACTTCTGACAATGCCCGCTACAAAAGAAGTCTTTGGAAAACATTGCAACAATGACTGAATGTACAAAATGTTGTCAAAATGCTTTCCAGTATAACAAATTCATTATTTTGATTCTTGAAAGGGAACATTCCCCACCTGAACACCTAACAGCTTGGGCAAATATCGCTGTCCGGCGGGGAATGTGATCTCATGTTCCACATCAAGAATCAAAACAACTTATAATGTAAGCCAATGAAATTCGGGGAGGTGTCAGATGAGCTGTCTTCAGTATTCACTGTTTTCGTCTGTCTAGATCAATCCATACAACATCTCAGACATTTTCCTCTGCTTACCGGCCTTAAGGGGAATGGGAACACCTGGCATATTTTCCGCCATTTTTCAAAGGGAGAAAACTTTCGTGACTTCCTGTTCGTTTTTCTATAAGCTCTGTCCCACTGAAAAAGTGGTCTACTCTTAAAGGAAAGAATTTGCTCCTCAGGAGCAAATTCTTTCCTTTAAGAGTTGACCCCTATTGACATGGGAGACAAAAATACTTTTGCAGGAGCTGCCTCCCCTGAAGGTGTATCCATTCCCCTTAAGCAGTCAGTTTTGGAATTTTACCAGGGTGGTTGCTTTCTTGAGTTTACAATGTAGTACAAACCTTTACTGTACAATCTTGACTAGAGGTAGCAAAGATATATTCATTGGTAGGACTCCAGTCCAGACCATGTATCTTTGACAGGTGGGCTGTCATGTAGACTAGTGGATTGTTGGGTTTCTGAAATATACATACACATAAACTTCAATTAAATACTGTTTTGTTATAACATGGTTTTGGATATAAAACTGCTTTAAAAAGATAAATCTCAATAAAAGCACCGCAGACACTGCATAATACCCCGCCACTGCTAAGCAATGTAACTTATTTGAAAATATATCAAGGCTAAATAACTAGAAAGGGGATAGCAGAGATATGATCCGCAAGTGTAATGTCTTAATGTGAGTGGATGAAGTTGTTAGAAGATGTAGGAAGCATATGTAAAAATCCATTTTCAGACATTTGATGGGAAGGCAACTCAATAAGTTGACATTATTAGAAAATTATGGAGGCAAGTATTTACCTTAAATGGCTGTGGAACATGTATCTTTATGTGGTACATGTAAGAATTTCATGTTTTTCGATGTACTGCCTGTCTGACTATATTCTTTCGTGAAGACTGATCATGAAGTAATTTCTATGGTCATTGTGCTCCTTCCGCTGATTCAAGAAGGGCAGGCATGAAGTATGTGCACTAAGTACTGGTTAACCACTTAGAAGGGCCTTTATTTTAGGCATCTATTTGGTTAGGCTTTTACTGCACATTCCAAGGGTGAGGTTGATTAGGCTTCAATCAAAAGGATTAAACATAAATGGCAACCAATCATAAATTAAGATGTTTGTGGGTGATCTTTTGGCATTCTAAAAGGGACAAAATCCACAAATTAATTCTAGCATGGGTAGATGTACTATCTCACCTTTTTCACTATTAGATAGCAGCAGCTTCAGCAAAGAATGTTCAAATTATTGACTGGAAATAAAACACAGATGGCTGGATGGATTTCCATTAAGTATGCACTGACCAACAGACACAAATTCCGTTTTGTATACACTGACCAACAGACACAAATTCCATTTTTCAGACTTATCAAGGGCAGGGACAGCCAGAGTCATGTACCTTTGCCACAATATGTAATATTTAGTCTGCTGTACATCTATGAAATTTCAGCAAGATATTGCAAATAATAAAGGAACTAGAGTCTAAAATCGATTTTTAATACATCAAGGGCAAATAAATAAAGAACTGGAATAGCCAGAGAAGTGGTCCTTGGCCACAATATGTACCCTTTACTCCTCTATATGGTCCTTGGTCACAATATGTACCCTTTAGTCCTCTATATATCTGTAAAGTTTAATCCAAATATTTCATATAGTAAGGGAACTAGAGGCCAAAAACTATTTTTCAGATACTGAAAAGGGACAGACAGACAGATGGACAGACATACAAATGGATGGACAGACAGACAGACAGACAGCAGAGGGTGTAGAGGTTTTATCCATATATTTCAAATAACAAATGAACTATAGGCCAAAATCCCTTTTTTTATATATTTCAAGGGCAGATAACTCAATTGCTGGGAAAGCCAGAGTCATGTTCCTTTGCCACAGTATGTAACATGTAATCTACTACATATGTATGAAGTTTCAGCAAGATATTGTAAATAATAAAGGAACTACAGTCTAAAATGCATTTTAAATATTTCAAGGGCAGATAACTCAAGAACTGGTATAGCCAGAGTAGCGGTACTTGGCCACGATATGAACCATTAAGTCCTCTATATATCTGTGAAGTTTCATCGAGATATTCCATATAGTAAGGGAACTAGAGGCCAAAAACCATTTTTCAGATATTTCAAAGGCAGATAACTCAATCGCTGGGAAAGCCAGAGTCATGTTCCTTTGCCACAGTATATAACAATTCATCTACTACATATCTATGAAGTTTCAGCAAGATATTGTAAATGATAAACGAACTACAGTCTAAAATGCACTTTTAAATACGTCAAGGGCAGATAACTCAAGAACTGGAACAGCCAGAGTAGCAGTCCTTGGCCACAATATGAACCGTTTAGTCCTCTATATACCTGTGAAGTTTCATCCAGATATTCCATATAGTAAGGGAATTAGAGGCCAAAAACCATTTTTCAGATACTGAAAAGGGCAATAACTCTGCTAAAAATTAACGGATTTTGCCCATTAACAATCCCAAACCACTCATCCCCGATAACAATATGTATGCAAAATTTGAACAAAATCCGTGAAAAAATACTCAAGTTATCGATCGGAAAGGAAGTGCAGACGGACCGACGGACAGACATACGGACGGACACCGGAGGGTATAACATAATACCCTGCCACTATCGTGTGGCGGGGTATAAAAATGTGTGTGTTGAAGCAAACAGTGAAGATCGTGATCAGATACCGCATTTTGATCAAGCACTATTTTCAGAAGCTAGGATATGAGTGTTCATAGCCAGATGATCTACTAGCCAGCCTCATAATATACAAGTCATAATATAGAAAAAATAACTGACAACTAGGTAAGACCTAAAATTGTTTGACAGGGACATGACGGATTAAAGGACAAGTCCATTTTTGTGGTTATTTTGTGTTGTCTCCCAGAGACAGGGAGAGATAGTGGAGGAGACGAAAGAGACGGACACAGGAGAAAGAGGAAAAAGAATAAAAGTGACAAATTATTCCCCCTCTACCCTTACCTACTGCAAGGATAGCAGGTCTAGCAGCCCCAGTGATGCAAGATACACTCAACCAATCAGATTATTTGATGAATTTTCCCCAAAAATTAACAAACTGAATGCTAAAGAGTGCAGATCCTGATCAGATAGCTTCCAAATCTGTATCTACAGTGTTTGCAAAAAGTACTGCATTCTGGTTCAGCAGGACAAAGGATAATTTTCTTCTCCACTGCTTGCACAGTTTGTTGTACTCAGTTTAGTTTATCATACCCACCCTTGGGTCCCAGATTCTAACTTCTCCCTCATGGGCTGTGGCAAAACAATTGTTGGTCACTTTGTTCCATTTCACTTGTGACGCCCCAACTGTGTAGGAAGGAAAAAAGAATATATTACTGGTAAGTAACAAATGTTATTATCTATTTTGATTTACAGTCTATGAAATAACTAATGTTATTGTCTATTTTGAGTTGTAGTCTATCAAACTGCATAAATGATAACTTATTGTAAAAGTCTTTTTTAGGGTTGATGGACGCAAACTCAGGAGAGGCAGCTTTTGCCAAAAATAAAGTAGCCACCCTTGTTTAGAGGTCTTATGTTCTGCCGTCGAAGGTCATGTGGTTTCTGCTGGTACTCCACTTTTCAATTAACAATTGGCTCAAAATAAGTAAAATAATCTTGAAAGGGCTGTAAAACCAAAACACCCCCACCCCCCCCCACAAAAAAAAACAAACTAGACAATCACTAAAGGTGATGAATGCCCCCAAAATATGCCTCACTATATAAGTAATTTCGTTGACATATGCAGTAGACAGGTACACATTCTAACTAAACCAGAAACTGCATCATTCTCCAAATAACATATGGCCAAAATGTTTAAGTCGTGCAAGGGGAAATAGTTCTGAAATTAGGGGTTGGATCAGAATCCTCTTTCCTTTATACACACATTCAAACTTCAATGCATGTCTGAACTGTGCTGCAAGTTTCAATGTCGTGCATCAAATACTGTAGGAGGAGTTGCAGAGACATGAATGGTACTATTTAACCTATGGCCAAAATCTTTAAGTCATTCAATGGAAAATAATTCTGCAAATAGGGACTGGATCAGAACCCTGTTTCCTTTATGCACATGCTCAATGCATGTCTGAACTTTGTTGCAAGTTTCAATTGCCTGCATCAAATACTGAGGTAGGAGTGCAGAGACAAGAACAGTACTATTTAACCTTGTATGCTACACATATGGCCAAAATGTTAAAGTGGTTCTAGGCGACATAATTCTGCAATTAGGGGCTGGATCAGAATCTTGTCTCCTTTATGACCATGTTCAATGCATGTCTGAACTGTGTTGCAAGCCCTGCATCAAATACTGTAGGATGAGTTGCAGAGACAAGAATAGTACTACAAAGTGTGTCGTACATACACAGACCTACGTATGGATGTTTGTACGGACACATGTCTCCTCACTTTGTGGTAGAGGCATAAAAATAGGGTAAGAAAATGTTCCCAGAGGATGCAAACTGTTTTCTTAAAGTGTAGCTCTTGTTGCAATACAGATTCAGATGTACATAGCTCCAGATAAGTTATATGTGGATAATTTTGGAGTTATTTCTTAATTTTTAGTCAAAATATATATTGTGGTTATTCCCCCTAATGCTTTTAAGAAGAATTCCATTGAAAGGAATGTCTTGCCCACAGAGTCAAAATCTTATTCACAGTTCTTGAGTAATGGACTTCCACATTTGGGTCGATGTTGAGGGTTTACGAAAATGATGATGACTGGCTGAACAAATGCACAATAAAACTAGAGAAAGCGACCAGAGGGTCACGTATACCCCCGGCCAGTGCCACCCTCTGATATATCTTTCGAGCTTGAATTTAACATGAATGAAGAAGTCAAGAAGCTATAAGAATCTATAATGTGCTTATAAAATCTAAACAAACATAATCTTTCTAAATGGACCAAGGGAGTGAGAGCATCAAAGTTACTGAAGGGGTGGGGGCATCAATGTTACTGAAGCCACAGGGTGGGGTATGCATCAATGAAATCTTTGAACTGGTATGCAACATTGATGCAAGTATCAATTGAATTTGTCTTAGAGTTTAGAACATTATGTAACAGGCATCTATAAACTTTGTCATAAAACTTTAACCAAATGTAAACTTTCTAAGTCCATGACCCTGAGGTCTAGGTCACTGTGGGTGAGGAAGCGACATGCATCTCAAAATCTTTGGACTGGTATGCAACATTGATGCAAGTATCAACTGGATTTGTCTTAGAGTTTAGAACATACAGACATCTATAAACTTTGTCAGAAAACTTTAACCAAACATAAATGTCTAACCTGAAGGTCATTATGGGGGGTGGGACATGCATCAATGAAATCTATAGACCAGTATGTAACTTCACTGTAAGTATCAACTAAATTTATCAAAGGGTTCAGAAGATACAACCTCTTAGAAACTTTAACGCAAAACTTTAACCAAGATGTAAAATTTCTAAGTCTGTGACCTTGACCTCAAGGTCACTGTGGGGGGTGGCACATGCATCAATGAAATCTTTAGACCAGTATGTAACTTCAGTGTAAGTATCAACTAAATCTATCAAAGGGTTCAGAAAAAACAACCTCTTAGAAACTTTAACGCAAAACTTTAACCAAAATGTTAACAGATGGACGGAAGGACGGACGGAAACACGGACGGACGAACAGACAAACGACAGGACGAAAACTATATACCCCTATAGCATACTTTGTATGCCGGGGGTATAACAATGGGGGTAATGCACCAAGCTAAAAGCATGTGCAACAAAAGCCATTTTAGAGTGCTGTGGTGCAGTGGTAAAACATCAAATTTGCGATCGACAGGTAGCCAGTTCAATCCCCTCAAGTGCCAAGTGTTGTTTCCTTGAGCAGGAGACTTTATCCACATTGGTTAGCATGGGTTTCTACCCAGAAAAAAGAGGGCCACATGGAAGATTAGTATAATTTTACTAAATGTGTTACCCTCTATAAACAAGGTTGATTATTATTATTTTATCATTATTATTATTGTTGTTGAACCAGTTGCCTCTTGTATCCATTTCCCAAAACAATGGTACTTGTCAGCTATCATTTCAAAGATCCTGAGCATAGAAGACAAGCTTAACAAATTTTTGTTTCAAGCAAACATGAGCTAACACATTACTTACCAACACTTTGAAATGATGCTGATGGCTTTTTGGGGTCTCTAGAAACAAGAAAATATGTGTGAGTTAACACATGCCAGTTAATACATACAGAGACTACCATAGCTTCAGATAATGGCCAGTATCTAGGACTAGAATTTGTTTTTCTACAAAAACACAGATGTCTCCCCCGTTTTTGACTGCTACGTATAACCTTGACATTGGAGGTATTGAGCTGGGTCTTGTGTGCAACACATCATCTAATGAAGATGAACATTTCTGCATAGTAACTTTAAAAATGTTCATAGAAAAATAAAAAAGTTATTGGCCGTAAACAAAAAAAGCACTTTTTTACCTTTGACCTCTAAGTATGGCCTTGACCTTTGCGGTACAACACATCGTCTCATGATGGTTAACATTTCTGCCAAGTAATTTCATAATCCATCAAAGAATAAGGAAGTTATTGACTGTCCTTTTTTTTACCTTTGACCTCTAGGTATGACCTTGACATTGGAGGTATGGACCTTGGTCTTGCACATGACTCATGGTCCAACTTTCAAGCCTCTAGCTCCAACAGTTTTTGAGATATCTTGCTGACAAGATTTTATTAAAAAAAATTCAAAGGGCAATAACTCTTGAAAGGGGCATAATCCGGATGAGAAAAAAATACGTGTCAGCTTATTTTCCATTAGGAATGCATATATGAAATTTCAAAACCATAGCATACACAGTTCTAAAGTTATGCTATGCATCACTTTTAGGATTCATTACAATGGGCACAAATTACCAAAATGACAAAGGGCCATAACTCGCAAAGTATTTTTCGGAATTTTGTCAAAAGTTAATCAGTTCATATACTCATCACCACCAATATACTCAACAACTTTCAAGGCTCTAGCTCCAATAGTGTTTGAGATATTTTGCTGACAAGATTTTATTAAAAAAATTTCAAAGGGCAATAACTCTTGAAAGGGGCATCATCCGGACGAGAAAAAAAAATACGCGTCAGCTAATTTTTCATGAGGAACCCATATATGAAATTTCAAAACCCTAGCATACACGGTTCTAAAGTTATGCTATGCATCACTTTTAGCATACATTACAATGGGCACAAATTACCAAAATGACAAAGGGCCATAACTCACAAAGTATTTTTTGGAATTTTGTCAAAAGTTAATCAGTTCATCTACTCATCACCACCAATATATTCACCAACTTTCAAGCCTCTAGCTCCAATAGTTTTTGAGATATTTTGCTGACAAGATTTTATTAAAAAAAAATTCAAAGGGCAATAACTCTTGAAAGGAACATAATCCTGACGAGAAAAAAAATACGCGTCAGCTTATTTTCCATCAGAAATGCATATATGAAATTTCAAAATTATAGCATACACCGTTCTAAAGTTATGCTATGCATCACTTTTAGCATACATTACAATGGGCACAAATTACCAAAATGACAAAGGGCCATAACTCACAAAGTATTTTTCGGAATTTTGTCATAAGTTAATCAGTTCATCTACTCATCACCAACAATCTATTCACTAAGTTTCAAGGCTCTAGCTCCAATAGTTTTTGAGATATCTTGCTGACAAGATTTTATTAAAAAAATTTCAAAGGGCAATAACTCTTGAAAGGGGCATATTCCAGACGAGAAAAAAAATATGCGTCAGCTAATTTTCCATGAGGAATCCATATATGAAATTTCAAAATCCTAGCATACATGGTTCTTAAGTTATGCTATGCATCACTTTTAGCATACATTACAATGGGCACAAATTACCAAAATGATAAAGGGCCATAACTCACAAAGTATTTTTCGGAATTTTGTCAAAAGTTAATCAGTTCATCTACTTATCACCATCAATATAATCACCAACTTTCAAGGCTCTAACTCCTATAGTTTTTGAGATAACTTGCTGACAAGATTTTATTAAAAAAAAAAATTCAAAGGGCAATAACTCTCGAAGGGGGCATAATCCGGACAAGAAAAAAAATACGCGTCAGCTAATTTTCCATGAGGAATCCATATATGAAATTCCAAAACCCTAGCATACACGGTTCTTTAGTTATGCTATGCATCAAAAGGGTAATGGACAGACGAACGGACGAACGAACCAGAACCAATATGCCCCTCAAACTTTTTCAAAGTTGGGGGCATAATAAGAAAGTTATTGACAGAACACAAAACACTTTTTTTACCTTTAACCTCTATGTATGACCTTGACCTTTCAGGTATTAAACTGGGTCATGCGTGCAACACATCATCTCATGGTGGTTAACATTTCTGCCTAGCAATTTCAAAATCCATCTAAAAATAAGAAAGTTATTGACCAAACACGAAAAAAGGCCCCTTTTTTACCTTTGACCTCTATGTATGACCTTGACATTTTAGGTACCAAACTGAATCATGCATGCAACACATCGTCCCATGATAGTTAACATGTTTGCCAAGTAACTTCAAATTCTATTTAAAAATAGGCAAGTTATTGACAAAACCCGAAAAAAGGCCCCTTTTTTACCTTCGACCTCTAAGTATGCCCTTGACCTTTGAGGTACCAACCTGGGTCATGCAACCAAAACACATCGCCTTATATTGGTTCACATTTCTGCCATGTGATTTCAAAATCCATCTCAAAATAAGAAAGTTATTGACCAAATACGAAAAAAAGGCCCACTTTTTGACCTTTGACCTCTAAGTATGACCTTGACCTTTGAGGTACCGACCTGCCTCATGTGCACCACACATCGTCTCATGATTGTTAATAATTATGCCAAGTAATTTTAAAATCCATCTCAAAATTAGAAAGTTATTGACCAAATACGAAAAAAAGGCCCCTTTTTTGACCTTAGACCCCTAAGTATGATCTTGACCTTTGAGGAACCGACCTGCCTCATGCGCACCACACATCGTCTTATGGTTGTTAATAATTATGCCATGTAATTTTAAAATCCATCTCAAAATAAGAAAGTTATTGACCAAATACGAAAAAAAGGCCCCTTTTTTGACCTTTGACCTCTAAGTATGACCTTGACCTTTGAGGTACCGACCTGCCTCATGCGCACCACACATCATCTTACGGTTGTTAATAATTAAGCCACGTAATTTTAAAATCCATCTCAAAATAAGAAAGTTATTGACCAAATACGAAAAAAAGGCCCCTTTTTTGACCTTTGACCTCTAAGTATGACCTTGACCTTTGAGGTACCGACCTGCCTCATTCGCACCACACATCGTCTTATGGTTGTTAATATTTCTGCCGAGTAATTTTAAAATCCATCAAAAAAATAAGAAAGTTATTGACCGGACACGATTTGCCCATACATATATACATACCAACAAACTTCCAAGGGAGATAATTCAAAAAGTATAAATGCGAGAGTTATGGTTCTTGCGCACTGCACGTCGTCTAATGCTGATTAATATTTATACGAAGTTTCGTGACGATAGCTCTAACGGTTTTCAAGTTACAGAGCGGACACGAAAGTGTGACAGACGGACAGACAGACAGACAGACGCCCGGGGGAAAAACAATATGTCTCTCCGAAAAAATTTTTTTTCGGGGGAGACATAATAAGTAAGGTGTTATTCTCTTTATTTCTTGTTTTAAACATACAGTAGAACTTCGATGGCTCGAACACCGATGGCTCGTTTACCATGGATGAGTCGAACCCATTCTTGAGCCCTTAGCGAAATTCTCTACATAAGAACTAGTGGCGGATAATTAAGGAGATTTTAGACTTTTATCTTCCAAATGTATGCTGTGTGTATTCATTAGAATCGCCTTGATGAGGCGATTCTAATGAGTACACACAGCATACATATTCATTATGGAACACAGAAAAGATGTCCAAAAGTATCTCGTTATGTCTCCTAGCAGTAACCCTCAGTGGCTCAAACTCCCCGTCTTGAATAGATTTTCGAGGTCCCAAGGGCGTTCGAGCTGTTGAAGTTTGACTGTATATTGTGAGTAACTGTTCAGAACTGTCTCATTGAGGTGACTCTAACAGGTATCTACAACATATGATTTAATGGACTCCTCCAAAAGTCTGGAGGAGCGGAGAATCAAAGCCATGACCCCTGGTTTATGAGTCAAACAGCTTAACCCTTATCCTGGTGAATAATTAATTTAGCCACACCAATTTCTGTCTTTGAACCAATCGTATTACTTGATGTAATATTCCTACAAATTCACAAAATGAATGTCAAACAGAGCAGCTCCAGATCAGATGGCTTCTTCAGAAGCCATCTGATCTGGATCTACACTGTTTGCAGAAGTAGGGGTTGTCGTGTTCAGTGGTATAAGGGTTAACCCTTATCATGCTGAAGAAAATACATGTATAGCCACACCCATTTCTGACTATCAGTGAATCAAATTATATGATATAATGTGTTCATTCAATTCACTAACTGCATTACAAACAGTGCAGATCCGGATCAAGCCATCTGATCTGGACCTACACTGTTTGCTCTTCAGAAGCTATCTGATCTGGGGCTACACTGTTTGCAAAAGTAGGTGCTGTCGTGATCAGCAGGATAAGGGTTAACCAATGTGATCACTTAAACTTCACAGATGTGGGATAAGATGCTCTAATATACAGATATAAAAGTTGTTCTAAAATATGGACACTAGTGAAGACAACATCAACCTGCCCATCCACACAGTCTGACAAACTAGAGCTGCCGCCTAACGGGCGCCAATTATACCCCCACTACCGACAAATTTTTACAAGTATTTGACCTTGAGGAAGGTCAACGTAAAGGTCAAGGTCAGGTTTGTGTATATCAATCTTAAGTACTAGTGGCAAGGTGTGTGGTGTGTGAATATTATAGAAATCGGTCAAAGAATAAGGAAGTTATGAGCAATGTTAAAGTTTTTTGTAACGGACCGACGACAGACGATTTGTAACGGACCGACGACAGACGACGGCAAGCTGACTCCTATATACCCCCTTCAAACTTCGTTTGCGGGGGTATAAAGACTTGCTGTCAGCCCCTGAGATTTCTAGAAACCCTTAGTTCTCCAGATACATCACTGCTCTGTACCAACATCCTAAACAGAAGCAAAGAGCTTAGTGGAGCGCTGTGGTGCAGTGGTAAAGCATCGGATTTGAGATCGAGAGGTAGCCAGTTCGATCCTTGCAAGTGCCACATGTTGTTTCCTTGAGCAAGAAACTTTATCCATTGCTTAGTACTGGTTCCTACCCAGGAAAAGAGGGCCACATGGAAGATTAGTACTAGTACTAAATGTGTTACCCTCTATAAATAAGGTCTATTATTATTATTATTATTATTTATCTTGATCACTGATCAGAGGACAGCCAAACAGTTCCCAGTTGCTAACAAAACTGTTATTTAATATTGCATTAACACTGCAACTTTTCATTAAGACTGAAAATTTCTGCTGAAAAAAAATATGAGAAGCGTTTGCATTGCTTGACAGAGGACTCAGATGAAAGGTCAAGTCTTATATTTTTCTCTGAACAAGACTTCTGGGGCCAGTTGTTCAAAATTAACGACGTTAGTTAGCAAATCGTTAAAACTTCTATCCTTTGATATGGCAAATATACTAGGATTTTTTTTTTGAGCAAAATTTCCTAGTATTAGATATTTTACTTGCAGGAACAGTTAATGGTTTGACCCATAACAGGTTAAGCTTTGTTTGTTTTGAAGTTTTACATCCCCATCAACACTATTTAGGTCATTTTGGAGATGTTGCAAAAGCTGTTCACATGCAGCCCAATCTATGTCTCCAAGTCCCGATGGCCGGTGCCCAAACAGATTAAGCTAACAATGCTTTGAATAGCTGGATCCGGAATGACAGTTTATGGACCCATAAAATGCCAATTAGGACAATTGTCGTCTGCTTTGCTGTCTGCCGGTTACCTTAAAAGTAATTTTAGCAAACAGTGTGGACCCAGATCAGACTGCTCCTATAGGAGCAGTCTGATCTGGGACCATACTGTTTGCCTGTATGCAAAATATTTTTAAAAAGTTTGCAAAAAACTTCAGCAGACAACATAAGCAGACGACATTGTCAGATGTAGTTTTTCTCGGCATCTTTTTGTGATAAATTACACCAGACTGGTTCCATGACATACCTTACATCCCAGAGGTGTGTGTAGCTGTCAATGGAGCAGGTAGCAATCACATTCACATCAAACGGAGACCAGTCTATGTCACTGAAAATAAAATAAACCACAAACTCTTTATTACACAGTTTTGGATATAAAATGATTTAAAGAATTATAAAAATTCTATAGATTACATAGCACAAGATAAGACGGAGTAACTACATATTATTTTTCTTATTTCTGCAGGAAAACAAATGTTGTAAGTACTCATTAGAAGTGCCTTACAACAGAAATAAGAAAAATATCAGAATTTTTCGGAGGAAAAAGCACCTTATCTGGAGCTATTGATCCTATATATTCTATACTTATAAATATTTACATTTAAGAACAGTCTCTATGATATAGAAAGAGATTTATATTATGCATTATGAAAACATGCCTATACAAATACATTGTAAATTTCACCACAGAAAGAAAAAATTTATAGATGAAAAATTGTGATTTTTGCTTATCTCTGCTCAAAATATAGATTGAAAGTACATGTTAGAACAGCCTCATCGAGGTGGTTCTAATGAGTACCCACAATCTATATTTAAGAGTGAATGTTTTAGTTTTATGTCCCACCAACAGCTAAGGTCATACGTAGACAGGACCTCGGTTTAAAGACTCATCCGAAAGTCTGGAGAAGCCCGGGATCGATCCTGCGTTCCCTGGTTTACAAGGCGAGTAGCCTAACCACTACACCACGTTTTGTTCTAAATTTGCGCCAAAAAGAGCAGCACTGTCAGGAGCTAAAAAAAAAAAAAAATTCTTGTAACATCATGTCTGAAGAAGCCATCTGATCAGGATCTTCATTGTTTGTCATTCAGTTTATGAATTTGTTGCAATAATTTGCATCAAATAATCTGATTGGCTGATAATCAGTTGTGGGTGTGGCATATTTAAATATTCAGCAGGACAAGGGTTAAGCCGTCATTAGAATTTCTACCTTGGGTTTGACTGATTGTGTGCGGGATTAAGGATATGCCACACGTCAACCCGTGCCGGTCATTCAGGAAAGAGATAGAAGAGATAGTAAATATGAAACTCAGGGACAGGGGAGGAGGAGGAATATACATGTAAATGGAATTGTAGAAACAGAAGAAATAGAGAATCTTACATGAGTGTTCATGTATTATTGAATTTATTAAACGAGTTGAGGAAAAGGGATAAAATGCGAGGCTTTGCCAAGCACTTTATCCCTTTTCCTCAAAGAGTTTAATAAATTCAATAATACATGAGCACGAATGCAAGATTCTATTTATCATATGACATTTAAAACGCATTTGATTCACGATTGTTTACAGAAATGTCAATATTCCGCCGTTAATAAACGTGACATCGTTAATGACGTCGTACGTGCAACGTTACGGGCGTATCTAACTAATTTGCATATTTAATCCACTAGTGGATTATCGAAAATATTACATGGCGTTATTACACTCTCTGACGCAACGTCATATGATAAATAACAACATTCCCCCCTCTACCCATACCTGCTGTAAGGACAGCAGACCTTGCCCAACTGTAAGCCAATAGCAGTTGGATGCCCTGGGAAGCAAGATACACTACACCTTTGCCTCACCCAACCACCCCATCCTGGGGACTAATAAACAAGTTCAAAACAGCCATTGTATACAAGCTACCAGTGTTAGATGCGATTTCGATACTTGCCGCGGTCTGCAACATTGTTTCGTAGAGATTGATCATGAAATCTTTTCTACAGCCATTCTCTCCCTTCTGCTGATTCAAGAAAGGCAGTTGTCACTTTCTGGCGAAAGAATGTGCACTGTACTGGTTAACCGCTTACGTAAAAGCTTGTCCAGGAAAAGTGTGGATAGGTAAACTGACTGGCTCAAAAATGACCTAAAATAGTGTTGACTGGGTCGTAAAACTCTAAAACAAACAAATAAAACCAGTTTTCGAGCCACTGAAGAATCATTGATTACATTTACAACTACATGATCATCATGTTACTGTGCATGAATTAAACAATTATACAAATTTTTTTTTGCCAAATGATACATAAACATATAAAAGATATCTTGTACCTGATATTTCTGGAATGCGCCTTCATTGAACAGACTTGCTGACTACCAGTATCTTTCCACGACCACATGTCTAGCCTCTGTGCACACTGGTAAACATACACATTATATATAATAGATAGAGATTAGGCTAAGCATTTGTCTTTGTGATCACCTTGATTAACTTTTAACTTGACAACACTATTTATTTAACCCTAAAGATGCAATTCACAACATTGTTGCAAACAGTGTGGATCCGGGTCAGACTGCTCCTATAGGAGCAGTCTGATCAGGGTCCACACTGTTTGCCTGTATGCAAAAATATTTTTAAGATGCCATTCACAACATTTGTCATCTGCCTTTTTGTTTGCCAGTAACTTTAAAAGTCACTATTGCAAACAGTGTGGAACCAGACCAGGCTGCAGTCTGATCAGGGTCTACACTGTTTGCCTGTATGTAAAAATATTTCTAAAAGTTTGTAAGAAGATTCAGCAGATGACAAAAGGAGACAACATTTTAAGATGCAATTTTCTGGGAAGCTCAACAGATCTGCAACTGTGACCAAAAATGTGTAGTTTGCATGTACAGTCAAACTTCAATGGCTCGAACACCTTTGGGACAATGAAAATCTGTTCGAGACAGGGGTAGTTCGAGCCACTGAGGTGACTGCCAGGAGGCATAACGAGATACTTTTAGACATCTTTTCGGTATTTTATAATGAAAATGTATGCTCATTGAGGCGATTCTAATGAGTACACACAGCATACATTTGCAAGATAAAAGACTAAAATCTCCTTAATCATCCCCCACTATTTCTTTTGTAGAGGATTTCCCTAGGGGCTCAAGAATGAGTTCGACACATCCATGGTAAACGAGCCAATGGTGTTCGAGACATCGAAGTTCTACTGTATACAGAAAAATGACCATGCAAATATAATCTATCATTATTGTAATTATGATCAGCTTTCATTGCAACCTAATCACTGCTGGTTGGAAAAACATGTATATACAGAAAGCATTGGCAAAAGCTAAATATATGAAACAGCTATCTTGAATAGGTGTTCAGTTTTGTTTGTTTGTTTGTATTTGAGTTTAACTGCCAAGTCAACACTATTTATTTCATTTTGGAGGCAATCAGTTTACCTATCCAAACTTTTCCTGGGCAGGCTTATACGTAAGCGGTTAACCAGTATGGTGCACATTCTTTTGCCAGAAACTGACAACTGCCTTTTTGAATCCAGGTATCGAACTCGCGTCCTCTCCTGATCACCAGTCAGACGCGCATCCGACTGAGCTTCTGAGGCCAGCAGGTGAACAGTTATTCCAGTTATGAGAGCTTGCCAAATCACTTTTAATGCAGATTCTGTCATCAAGAATGGACTCCATGAGTATGGCAACAGCTTTTCCTGGACTATTTTTATCTCTATTACTTAATATCTCTATTATACAAGCATTTTCTATGGGCCTCCGATGGCGGGGCTTGGAGAATTAGATTGGGCTGCATGATGCTTCCATGCAGAGCTGAAACCAACTGCATACGAGTACTGGTAAAACGCTAAGGTCTAAGCTTGCCCAGACAGTCCTTGCATATAAACCCTATTGCTTTTATCGGGCGAAAGGGCTTGAGATGCCATTTCATCTCAATGTCAAATGATAGTCCCATGAAATAGGAATGTCTCCAAAATGACCTTAACAGTGTTGATAGGGACATGAAACCTTAAATCAAACTAACAAAACCATTGTTTTCTAAACAAACATCCGAAATAAAAACATATATAGTTGTTAACCTAAATTTTAAATGTACTTTTATATTTGTAATGGGAAAGATTCCCTGCGTGACAAAATGTATTATACTGTACCGATGTGCAAAAGAGGTGGGCGTGTGAAGCATGAGGGTTCCACTGGACACAGGTCATGTCCCATTTGCTCTGACGAGTGAGGCGAGTTGACTTCCCTGACGGACATTCCAGATCTACAAGGCATAAGGCTCGTCGGCTGTAAAGATGCACAAAACATTAGGATATCACCTACATGTGAGATAGTAACATCTTACATGTCAAAAAGATGAAAATACATGTATGTGATATTTTTTATTTCTGCTTAATCCTTTTTTGTAATGAATGGAATCTTCCATCTTATTTGCAGCAGGAGCCCATCGTGAAATTAATGGGCTGTCAGAATCAATCATTTTCCTTGCAGAAGGTAATGGTAGAGGTGCAGTGATGTTATTATATCCGCACATTTCGAAGAAAGAATCGGATATACTGTAATCGGTCCCGTCCGTCAATCCGTCCGTCAGTCAGTCCGTCCGTCAGTCAGTCATTCCGTCAGTCAGTCAGTGCACATTTCCTTGTAACGCGAACTCCTCCTACACCGGTCATCGGATGGTGTTCATATTTGACAGGATGATTGCCTAGGATGTGTAGATTACACATAAGGTTCCGGATGCTGGCTGTGACCTCCGGGGTCAAAGGTCAAAAGTGCGGATATTTGCGATTGGCCCCCAATCGACTTTGCTCTAGTTTCTTCTGTTTCTACACTTCCATTCATTTTCCTCTTTCTCCTCTGTCTCTCACTTTCATCTCCTCTACAATCTCTTCTATCTCTTTTCTCCCTTTCTCTGGGAGACAACACAAAATGACCCACAAGGGTTGACGTGTCGTTACACCCAAAACAATCAAACAATCAATCTTAACTAAAATTGGCCGGCCTCGGTAGCTCAGTCTGATGCGTGTCTGGCTGGTGATCAGAAGGACGAGGGTTCAATACCTGCCGGGGTTGGCAACATTCTTTATGAAATCTTTTCTACAGCCAGTCTCTCCCTTCAGCTGATTCAAAAAGGGCAGTTGTCAGTTTCTTGTGAAAGAATGTCCATTGTACTGGTTAACCACTTACGTATAAGCCTGCCCAGACAAGTGTGGATAGGTCAACCCATTGTATATTAGTGGACCCTTCCATTGCTATATGTTGGACTAGTCCATTTGTCATATAAGGGGTGGTAGGCCTTATTTTTCATTTTAATTCTATTTTTGACGGAAAATTCTGTTAGCAAATAGTGCAGGCCCAGATCAGAAGCTGCCTTCTGCAGCCTCTGATCTGGGCCTGCACTATTTGCCAAGGTAACCCTTCAGGGGTTTCCCGCATGTAATGGGTTAATTGACCGGCTCAAAAATGGTGTTGACTGGGCTGTTAAACTCCAATACAAACAAACAAAATTAACTTAAAATTTCTTATTCATGCCAGAGAAGCCTCCGTGGTGTAGTGGTTACTCTACTCGCCTTGTAAACCAGGGGGCGCAGGATTGATCCCGGGCATCTCCAGAATTTCGAATGAGTCTTTAAACCGAGGTCCTGTCTCCGTATGACCTTAGCTGTTGGTGGGACGTAAAACTCAAACACACACACACTTATTCATGCCAGATTGTGTATTGTGATACCTGTGTATTCACTATTGAGACAGGTATCGTGATAGGTATTGTATTGTGACACATATATCGCAACATCTTATTGTGAAGTTATTGTATTGCTGCAGCCCTATTGTATGCCCACACTGATCTGGGCTTTCACGGCCTGCTTAATGCCAGAAGATATATTTTATGACTGTATAAAAATCACTTACCCTGCCAGAACTGCCCAAGATCCGAGGCAATCCACTGCCATGACATTGGCCTGAAAAATATACAATCATAAGCCGAGACATGGCGTAAAGTACAAACTGACATATGCAATATACGACAACCTCATTATAACACTCTGTTACGAGATGGAATAGGAAACCTCTCTGGTGCTTATGCACATCTAAATTATTTTAGTAGATATATGGTAGGGCGGTGCGCGTGAAATATTTTAGGTGAAATATGGTACGCAAACTGTGCTGCTCCATGAACAAGTCATGCACATATCATACGATGTATGCATGAGTGGTTTATAGAGAGCTGTTTTTACAATACAGGGGGCCGCTATAAGGCCGAGTCCTATAGAATTTGCCTAAAAATCGTATAGAATTTGCCTAAAAATCGCCAACCGCCAAATTGTGCCATATATGATTTTTATTCCCGTCACGTGTTGTGTGGGTGTTCGTTTTGACAGGAGTCATGTCATTGATTTATAGGGTCGTTTCATCAATTTTTCCTATGGGAAATATACTATTTGAATGCACATCCATTATCTACTCGATTTTTGCTATCTAGCTTTATTTGTGGCCGGTATCTCCACCTCGCCATGAATTGAGCAAGGTAATATGAGTAGGAATGATTTTCTGGTAGTATTCATAGATATATAAACCCTGAGAAAAACGAACACTTTAGCAGCAGGTCAAGTTGTAACGTATACCTACAACATTGTGTCGGGAAATAGAAAGTATATTGAAAGGTATGTTAAATCTGTGTTTAGTATTATTTTTGTATGAACATGCTTGTAGGTTTTGGAGGGGTTTACTTCTAGTATACCCCAACTTTCTGAAGCCTATTCTGAATTCACTGTTGTGGCCTGTAGTGATTAGGCTACTGGCTTTGCCAGCTAGACGTCGCAGGATTGATCCCAGGCTTCTCCAGTAGTAGAATGAGTCTTTCTAAGTGAGGTCCTGTCTCATGCTGACCCTAGATGTTGGTGAGACGTAAAGTTTGGACACCCGCTCATTCTAGATTCATTTAGGCTTTTAGACCCCTTTTGTAGAATGTAATTAATAAACGCCGGGTCACTTGTTTGATCCATGACTTTTGACTAGCTGTGGTTAGAAAACCGTGGTTCCGTCTCAATATGATATTAGGTGTAGAGGGGACGTAAACTTAAAACGGGTTTAACCATATCTTCATCATCAGGGCAAACTCTTACAAGAGCCTGTTGGGTTATCCGTGATGATGAACCGTAATGAATTTTATTTTACAAGCATGTTCACGTTGATTAGAAATAATTTTGTTCAAGAAGAATTACGAGTTCATTTTGTAATGATGCCGTTTTTGTCTGATAACTCAGTTTGGGCATGTATGTACATATAAAGAACGTGATGATGATAAGTGGGAGTATTTGGTCGCCACACGTCATAACGGCCTGAGCGGCGGGGATGACGTCAGCTGCGTCATCGGCGTCGCGAGGACGGTTGTGACGGGGTGCTTACCAAATACAGAGAGAATTTACGGCAAACAGTGTTGGCCCTTATGAGACACTAACAAATGTTGTGGATTATAGATGAAAATCTTCTGTTGTAGTTTCTATCTGTTATTAATGTATTGAATTTGTGAATAGCTATATTTGTGAGCCGTGTCGCGGAGAAGGATATGAAATACAGATTGTTATGTTTCCTGTAATTGGCAGCTGACCAGGTAGCGCAAAGGCGTGGTCTGTTCAATTGCCTCTTACTTGTGATAATGTAGTGAGCACAAATTTGATGAGTATGATGCTCAGTAGTAGTGAGCATTAAATGATTTCTGTAGTGCTCAGTAAGGAAACATGAACTTTGAGTATTATTGTGTCAAGCGCTGGGTGCTGATAATTTGATGCACAGTCAAGTTGAGTTCTGCTGTACGGTTATTTGTCGCATGCACTAATCAGCCTGTATGTCTGGTCGGCGCATGCGCAATAACGGTATATGCATGAACATATTCTTACTTCTCCAGGAGGGGGATCATGATATAGCATGTATGTTTTGTGACACGTGTCTTAGTCCAGTTATCGTAATTTGCAGGCACGACAATGTGTGACCTGCTGCTCCCTGCTTCATAGCAGCAGGTACTGGTACGACGCTAGGCGTTAGGGTCCAGCAAGGGCGGACAGACCGCCGTAATCAGCGTAGACCAGAATCAGAATCATTGTTCATTGTCAACAAATGTGAGACCATAAAAGGGGTCAACTAACCTGCAGGATATTCGGACGATCGCTAAACCTGTGATCGGCAACTATGTCGATAGACTAGTGTGCAGTTTGCACTAGTTCGCGAGAGGAAGTTTCACGCGAGAGGGGGATTCACCCTAAGTTATAAACTGGCCAGTCGCGTCTTGTGTTGTTTCTTTTTTTGTTTTTGTTGTTGTTTTTGTTGTTTGCTTCTGTAGGTATTCACGTTACCCTTTCCGAGCACAGAACATTGTTTTGCCTTCGGAGCGGACGTCGTGAGTTGGCTACAGAAGCAACAAATTGTGATGTTTTGTGTTAGTAAGTGTTGTATGTAGATACTGTAAATAATTCATGTCATTCATCTAACATCTTTCTTGTGCCTTACCCCACAGCTGCCCGTACACCTGTCAGAGATCACGCTCGGTTGTCTTGTCAGCATGGGGGTTTGCGGGACGCCGTAAACCCACATGTAACATTTGGTGTCAGAAAAGTGAGGATTTGATCTCTGGCTGTGGAACAGCACATTGATACTCTGAATCATCAACTTTAAAAAAAAAATGCATTGACAGCCACATTTAGAAATTAACTTTAATCTTCCTTCCTGCGTTGATGAAGTGCGAAACCCATGTATTCAACTGAATGGATACTGACAAGTCGATAATTTCTGAGCAGGAAGGCAAGGCAAACCCCACTTTTTCTTGGTAACGAAAAATTTAAGTAGACCCTACTTAATTGTGTTACCTGACATTCTACTAAGTTAAACTGGAGTTACTAATTGATCTTACCCACACATGGTTCTGACGTAGTGACGTTAACAATTTACTGATGTTGACATAACGGTAGCGTTAATATTTACGCTGTGGCTTGAGGTTAGGTATGACGTAATACAAACATTAATGGTGACTTGTTGTGATCGGAGTTTTGTAATGTGATGAAACTTCGGATTGTAGCATTTTACTGTAAACGTCGTCAGTTTATGACGTCATATTAGACTACCAGTGCGCAACGTCATACTTTGCTGAAAGCATTTGAAATTTCAAATCGCGTGTGCTTTAATAACTAACGTTTTAGTTAGATTAACGCGTATAACACATATCTTAACGTTTTAGTTAAGCCCATTCAATCATCACTGATCATAACTGATCAGTTTATAGTGGTTTTGATAGTAACGTGAGATTTACGTTATCAATAATGGAGCGTTTAATGCAAATGGGAAAGGACTTAGGTTATGAGGGGAAGGAGTTACAAGGTTTTGTTAAAGAGCAGCAAGATATTGAGCGGGCAGAAAGGCAAGAGCAAAGGGATTTAGAAAGGTTAAGGTCTGAAGAAAAGGAAAAGGAAAGGGCAGAAAAAGAAAAGGAAAGGGAGGAAAAGGAAAAGGAAAGGGCTAAAAAAGAAAAGGAAAGGGCACATGAACTAGCTATGTTGAATGTAAATAAGGAACTTGAAATGGCACGCATTAAGACTGAAAGGGAGGCAAAAGAGATTAGTGAGGCCCATTTAGAACAAATAAAACATGGGTTTGAGCTACAGCACCAAGAATTAAGGAATCAGTTAGAAATGCAGAGAGCGAAGCTCGAGCTAGAATTGGAAAAGCAAAAAGCTGAGAAGGTGGCTCATGCCCGGGATCCTAAGTTACCTTATTTTGAAGAGGGTAAAGATAAAATGGATAGTTATTTATCTAGGTTTGAGAAATATGCTACGGCTAATAAATGGGATAAGAGTGTTTGGGCCGCGTATTTAAGTGCATTGCTCAAAGGGCGCGCACTTGATGTATATGACCGGTTGTCAAATGAGGATGCGGCGGATTATGAAAAGTTAAAGGACGCTTTATTAAAGAATTTTGACATGACAGAGCGCGGATTTAGGAAGCAGTTTCGTTATAGTAGGCCCGAGAAATCAGAAACGTTCATACAGTTCAGTAGTAGACTGAGAAATTATTTAGAAAAATGGCTTAATATGGCAAAGATAGAAAAATCTTTTCCGGCTGTCTGTGATTTCATGGCAAGGGATCAGTTCCTGGAGTCATGTAATAGAGAACTGTATGTACATCTGAAGCCAAAACAGTTTGGTTATTTAGATGAAATGGCTAGGGAGGCAGATTTGTTTGCAGAAGCGCGCGGGGGCGTATATAGTTGCATTAATAAGGGGCAACGCAATAATAGAGGCGCAGCGCAGGAGAAACAGGACAAAGTTGACTCGAACAAACCGAGTGGTAGACCGGATATCAAGTGTAGCATATGCGGTAAGGGGCATTTAACAATTAAATGTTTTAAGAACCCCGACAGGAAACAATTGTATAGCGCAGAGGTAGGAGCAACTGGAGTTGGGGATAGCGGTGTTAAGGAAAATTTTAACACGCGCGTAGAGACTCAAGGTTCTCAGGTTAAGAATGAGAATACGCAGAATGTAGGTCGTGGTTATACACGTGGTCGTGGTAATTTTAGAGGGTCTTTTCGCGGACGCGGTAAAAATAATAGCACACCACGTGGCGCAGCACACCAAGTTAGTTTTTGTCAAAAGGAAGTAACTAGGAAAGGTGATGAGATTGGAAGTATTTTTGAAAATAAGGTTGGTGATCCTTTGATTTCGGATAGGGAGGAGTGTAGTAAGGAAACTAGGGAAGGTGTCGATTACTTCTTAAAGGCAAGGTTACCGACGGCACAAGGATTGGTTAATAATAAAAAGGTGGTTGTATTAAGAGATACTGGGTGTACAGGCTGTGTCGTTCGGAGAAGTTTGGTTTCGGATAGTCAGTTAATAGGGAAGGAATCAAATGTTACGTTGATTGATGAATCCACACAAAGGTATCCTTTGGCAATGATTGACATTGATTGTCCTTTTTTCACTGGGAAAACTGAAGCTTTGTGTATGGATGATACGTTGTACGATTTGGTTATCGGTAACATTGATGGATCGAAACTTCCTGATATGTCTCATTTCTCAGCTGCGGCTGTAACTAGGTCTCAAACTAGGCAGGATGAGAAGCCTTACAGAAAACTTAAGGTTCCCGATCAGATCATTAACGATGACAAGGAGGCTTTCAAGCAAGCTCAGGTTGATGATCCAACTTTGGAAAACATCAGGAAAAGGGTTGTATCTGGGAACAAGACTGTGAGTCGTGGTTTAAACCGAGGTGAAACTAGGTTTATTGAGAAAAAAGGTTTGGCATATAGGGAGTTCACCAAGGGTAACAAAGTCTCTTTCCAACTTGTGGTCCCTCAAAGTTTCCGAGGAAAGGTGTTGAAACTGGCTCATGAAACGCTTATGTCTGGACATATGGGTATTAGGAAGACATTGGATAGAGTTGTAACTGAGTTTTACTGGCCCGGTATTTGCGGTGATGTCGCTAGATTTTGTAAATCTTGTGATATTTGTCAGAGAACTATTCAGAAAGGTCGGGTCACTAAAGTACCTCTAGGAAAAATGCCATTGATTGATACGCCATTTAAGAGGGTGGCAGTGGACATAGTTGGTCCAATTGAGCCTCGATCTGATAGGAAATCTCGGTATATTTTAACCATGATAGATTATGCGACAAGGTATCCAGAGGCGATAGCTTTACCGAGTATTGAGACGGAACGTGTCGCGGAAGAGCTTATTGAAATGTTTAGTAGGGTTGGCATTCCTGATGAAATGTTGACTGATTGTGGATCACAGTTTACTGCTGAGGTAATGAAGGAAGTCAGCAGACTTCTTTCTCTTCAACAGTTAACGTGTAGTCCGAGACACCCAATTTGCAACGGACTGATAGAGCGTTTCCACGCTACGTTAAAGCAGATGTTACGTCGCATGTGTGCTGAACGTCCAAAAGATTGGGATAAATATCTTCCAGCTTTATTATTTGCGGTAAGGGAAGTCCCACAAGAGTCTTTAGGATACTCCCCTTTTGAGTTCTTATATGGACGTAACGTCAGAGGTCCAATGGCAATATTAAGAGAATTATGGGCTGAAGAGGTACGCGATGAGCAAGTTCTTTCGACGTATCAATACGTTATTGAGCTTAGGGAACGGTTAGAGCAGACATGCAAATTAGCGCGTGATAATTTAAAGAAGGTTCAGATTAAGCAGAAAGCTTATTATGATAAAGGCGCGAGGTCGCGTAAATTTGACGTCGGCGATAAAGTGTTGTTGTTACTACCGACAGACAGTAATAAATTATTGCTTCAATGGAAAGGTCCTTATGAAGTGGTTGAGGTAGTAAACAGAATGGATTATAAGATTGACGTCAATGGAAATGTTAACACATAGCATGCTAATATACTGAAACAGTATGTTGAGCGTCAGACTGTGACGTCTCATTGTCTGATCTCTAAACCTAATTTGTCGACAGACAGTCATGACAGAAATGACGTCGACGAGTCTTCATTTGAAGACAGCAGTTTTGAAACTGCAGAGCAACCGGAAAGTGACGGTGACGTTAGCGTCCCACACACACTAACGTCAGAGGAGAGTGAGGAGACAGAAGGGCTGAGAGAACAGCGCCTTGCAGGACTGACATGTCAGACAGACCAAATTATATGTACCACATTTATGTCAGAACCTGTGAAATCAATCAAATCTGTTAAGCCAGAAAGGCCACCTCCAGTAAGACAAAAACAATTTCCGTTTTCTAACAAACAACAGAGTGTCAGGGGAACAGGAAAATTCTGGGGCAAACCACCTTGGCTTACTAGCTAAATTTTACTTAAGAAAATTTGGGGGCAGACTACCTTAGTAGGTAATTCTTCGCACGGTTGTTGTGTAAATAGCTGTCTTGTTTAGATAGGTTCATCCTATTCCATCTCTGTACACAAAGAAAAAACATTTCTGATTGTTTTTTCTCCAAAAGGGGAAACCTTTGTTACGAGATGGAATAGGAAACCTCTCTGGTGCTTATGCACATCTAAATTATTTTAGTAGATATATGGTAGGGCGGTGCGAGTGAAATATTTTAGGTGAAATATGGTACGCAAACTGTGCTGCTCCATGAACAAGTCATGCACATATCATACGATGTATGCATGAGTGGTTTATAGAGAGCTGTTTTTACAATACAGGGGGCCGCTATAAGGCCGAGTCCTACAGAATTTGCCTAAAAATCGTATAGAATTTGCCTAAAAATCGCCAACCGCCAAATTGTGCCATATATGATTTTTATTCCCGTCACGTGTTGTGTGGGTGTTCGTTTTGACAGGAGTCATGTCATTGATTTATAGGGTCGTTTCATCAATTTTTCCTATGGGAAATATACTATTTGAACGCACATCCATTATCTACTCGATTTTTGCTATCTAGCTTTATTTGTGGCCGGTATCTCCACCTCGCCATGAATTGAGCAAGGTAATATGAGTAGGCATGATTTTCTGGTAGTATTCATAGATATATAAACCCTGAGAAAAACGAACACTTTAGCAGCAGGTCAAGTTGTAACGTATACCTACAACATTGTGTCGGGAAATAGAAAGTATATTGAAAGATATGTTAAATCTATGTTTAGTATTATTTTTGTATGAACATGCTTGTAGGTTTTGGAGGGGTTTACTTCTAGTATACCCCAACTTTCTGAAGCCTATTCTGAATTCACTGTTGTGTCCTGTAGTGATTAGGCTACTGGCTTTGCCAGCTAGACGTCGCAGGATTGATCCCAGGCTTCTCCAGTAGTAGAATGAGTCTTTCTAAGTGAGGTCCTGTCTCATGCTGACCCTAGATGTTGGTGAGACGTAAAGTTTGGACACCCGCTCATTCTAGATTCATTTAGGCTTTTAGACCCTTTTTGTAGAATGTAATTAATAAACGCCGGGTCACTTGTTTGATCCATGACTTTTGACTAGCTGTGGTTAGAAAACCGTGGTTCCGTCCCAATATGATATTAGGTGTAGAGGGGACGTAAACTTAAAACGGGTTTAACCATATCTTCATCATCAGGGCAAACTCTTTCAAGAGCCTGTTGGGTTATCCGTGATGATGAACCGTAATGAATTTTATTTTACAAGCATGTTCACGTTGATTAGAAATAATTTTGTTCAAGAAGAATTACGAGTTCATTTTGTAATGATGCCGTTTTTGTCTGATAACTCAGTTTGGGCATGTATGTACATATAAAGAACGTGATGATGATAAGTGGGAGTATTTGGTCGCCACACGTCATAACGGCCTGAGCGGTGGGGATGACGTCAGCTGCGTCATCGGCGTCGCGAAGACGGTTGTGACGGGGTGCCTACCAAATACAGAGAGAATTTACGGCAAACAGTGTTGGCCCTTATGAGACACTAACAAATGTTGTGGATTATAGATGAAAATCTTCTGTTGTAGTTTCTATCTGTTATTAATGTATTGAATTTGTGAATAGCTATATTTGTGAGCCGTGTCGCGGAGAAGGATATGAAATAGAGATTGTTATGTTTCCTGTAATTGGCAGCTGACCAGGTAGCGCAAAGGCGTGGTCTGTTCAATTGCCTCTTACTTGTGATAATGTAGTGAGCACAAATTTGATGAGTATTATGCTCAGTAGTAGTGAGCATTAATTGATTTCTGTAGTGCTCAGTAAGGAAACATGAACTTTGAGTATTATTGTGTCAAGCGCTGGGTGCTGATAATTTGATGCACAGTCAAGTTGAGTTCTGCTGTACGGTCATTTGTCGCATGCACTAATCAGCCTGTATGTCTGGTCGGCGCATGCGCAATAACGGTATATGCATGAACATATTCTTACTTCTCCAGGAGGGGGATCATGGTATAGCATGTATGTTTTGTGACTCGTGTCTTAGTCCAGTTATCGTAATTTGCAGGCACGACAATGTGTGACCTGCTGCTCCCTGCTTCATAGCAGCAGGTACTGGTACGACGCTAGGCGTTAGGGTCCAGCAAGGGCGGACAGACCGCCGTAATCAGCGTAGACCAGAATCAGAATCATTGTTCATTGTCAACAAATGTGAGACCATAAAAGGGGTCAACTAACCTGCAGGATATTCGGACGATCGCTAAACTGTGATCGGCAACTATGTCGATAGACTAGTGTGCAGTTTGCACTAGTTCGCGAGAGGAAGTTTCACGCGAGAGGGGGATTCACCCTAAGTTATAAACTGGCCAGTCGCGTCTTGTGTTGTTTCTTTTTTTGTTTTTGTTGTTGTTTTTGTTGTTTGCTTCTGTAGGTATTCACGTCACCCGTTCCGAGCACAGAACATTGTTTTGCCTTCGGAGCGGACGTCGTGAGTTGGCTACAGAAGCAACAAATTGTGATGTTTTGTGTTAGTAAGTGTTGTATGTAGATACTGTAAATAATTCATGTCATTCATCTAACATCTTTCTTGTGCCTTACCCCACAGCTGCCCGTACACCTGTCAGAGATCACGCTCGGTTGTCTTGTCAGCATGGGGGTTTGCGGGACGCCGTAAACCCACATGTAACACACTCTTCATTACAACAAGGGTTTTGGATATAACATGGTTTCAAGATGGATCCCAAATGGTAGAGATGATATAGAAAAATGACCATAAATGGTCATTTTTCAATATAATCTATACATTTTAGTTTGGATTCAACATGATTAAGTAACACAGTTTCTGCTTCGGACCCCATTAATAGTGTTATATAGAGGTTGTGGTGTATACTCAAGACTGACCTGCCCACTGCCCAAACAGCAGGCCATTTTTGAAGTAAAATCCTTGCTTCAGTTAAGGAGACATCACATGTAAAATGCTGAATAAATTACTTTAGTCACACCCAATTCTGACTATCCACCAATCAAATTACTTTATCTAATGTATTCATTCAATTCATAATCTGCATGAAGAAAGTGTAGATCCAGATCAGATGGCTTCTTCAGAAGCCATCTGATCTGGATCTACACTGTCTGCAAAGGTAGGGGTTGTCGTGATCATCAGCACAAGGGTAAAGGGATAATTTTTCTTATTTCTCCATAGAAACAAAGGCTGCTCAAAGCCGCAGATAAGAGGGGGTATCCACATATTATTATTCTTATTTCTGCAAGAAAACATACAGTCAAACTTCAATGGCTCGAACACCTTTGGAACCTCGAAAATGTGTTCGAGACAGGGGTAGTTCGAGCCACAGAGGCGTACGGCCAGGAGGCGTAACGAGGTACTTTTTGACATATTTTCGGTGTCCTGTAATGAAAATGTATGCTGTGTGTACTCATTAGAATCGCCTCATCCAGGCGATTCTAATGAGTACACACAGCATATATTTACAACATAAAAGCATATATTTACAAGATAAAAGCATATATTTACAAGATAAAAGACAAAAGTCTCCTAAATTATCTCGCACCATTTCTTATGTAGAGGATTTCCCTAGGGGCTCAAGAACGGGTTCGACGCAGCCATGGTAAACGAGACATCGGTGTTCGAGCCATCCAAGTTCTAGTGTATATTATGGGTACTCATTAGCAGTGCCTCGGCAAGGAACTTGTAATGATTACCCACAACGCGTTTTTGTGCAGAAACAAGAAAAATATCAGTATTTTTCTGATGAAAAGACAACTTATATACAGAACTATGGTTGCTGGTACTTGTTTGAATGGCGCCCCCCACCCCCCCCCCCCCACCCCGGCCCATCAGGGCTTGAAAAAATAGATGGGCTGCATGATGCTTCCACGCAGAGCTGAAACCAACCCACACACCAGTACATGTACTGGTAAACTGCTAAGAGGATCTAAGCCTGCCCAGGCAATGCGGTGCGAGTCGGCCCGTCCATGCTAATACTAAAGTTATAGACCCTATTGGTTTCATTGGGTGGCAGGGTTTGAGATGTCATTTCATCTCAAGGTCGGGTAAAAGTCCCACAAAATTGGAAGCAAGGTCTCCAAAATAACCTTTACAGTGTTGACAGGGATGTTAAACCTCAAATCAAACAAAATCAAAACTTGTTTGAATTCTTTTTCTACTTCCTTATCTGTAGTCATGTTCACTTTTCAATCAGTGGATGACTCGGGGCTCATCAGATGACTCATGTGACCAGCATAGATTCAGACTAGCTACAGGCTTCCCACACATGGAACACTTTCTCTGACATTTCTGACAGAAATTCAAATTTACGGTTTAACCCTTTTTGTATCAAATGGAATCTTCCACCTTATATATAGCACGAGTCCATTTCAAAATTTAGGGGTGTCAAGTTGTGTTGTCATTAAAATTGTTTGGAAACTGGCTGAACGTTTTGCAAACAGTGTAGGCCCAGATCAGACGCCTCATTCTGTGGCTTCTGATCTGGGCCTACACTGTTTGGCAGGTGCCCGTTTTGGGGACTCCAGTACAAAATGGGTTAATATGTTCTTCACATCATCTCATGGGCTTTACATTTTTGTGCAGTTTCGTTAAAACGGTATCAAAGTTATGGAGCGGACATGAAATGATCATATGAGACCCTAGAAACGATGTCGTTAAGCAAATGGTTCCCCAATAAATTGGACATTTGACGGACAATAGGGAGGTTAAGGTAGTGATTTTCATTTCTAATGAGGCCCTGACATATTGAAAGACACTCAAAATTTCGGAGGGTATAATATACTACCCCACCACTTTTTGCGGTGCCACCCCGTGGGACACAATATTTGGTGACATTAAGTCAATTTTTAACCTTTTGTATAATATTACGTTAAGGTTTCTAATGCTATGGTCACAAAAATCGTCCAGTATCCAGGGATGGGGGGGGGGGGGGGGGGGGGGGGGGGCAAGCGGGCGAGGCAGTGATTACCGATCGAACATCTAATACTAATCGGTCGATTATCCTATGATGTCCGGGCGATAACTGGCCTTTTCACCGGACATCGTATGAATATCGCCCAAGTATCCTACGGACAACGAACGATGCTTGTACCAGGCCCGGCCGAATTTCGGACGATTGTGTGATGTTGTACACGGCGACTGATGTGGGTTTATATAGTCCGCCCGATGCCCGGCCGTTGTCCGGTTCTTGCAGGCGGGTGACCGGCCGATGTCTGTAACATAACTGGTGCACACCGGTTCAAGCTGATCGGACATCGGTGGGTTACTTTCCAATGTGTAAACAGAAATCGGCCGGATTTCAACCCATGTCCGGTCCCAAACTTCCCTCCTCTGAGGCTACATACACCTGCCGATTACCGCTTGATTCCCGGCTGGGTATCGGACGATACTTAAACAATGTGTGAAGGATATGTGGCCAATAATGAAATTGTACGGGACACCAGAGAAATTTTTATCGATGCTGCCTGAGAGCCCCGGCCACCAGCCGGCCATGTCTGGTGTCCGGCTGGGAACCAGGCCGAAATGGCTACAAAGCATGCCGGGACAGAATTGTTACTGGTGACAAGTCAAATGTCATTCATACACAAGCTAACCTGACAGTTTAATAATCGGTCAGAGAAATAATATTCATTTCAAAGAAAGTCAATTATCTCGATGCTAGGTGGCAGATGATGGAAATAACAAAGAATTAAAAATATATTACCAGCATTCTAGCCAGCCCTTTTAGACTTGGCCTGAGTGCCGGTACCGGCATTTGGTAACAAGACGTTTCGCCCCCAAGACGTTTCCTCCCTGGTCGTTTCCCCCCTAGTCGTTTCGCCTTCTTTTTTGGCCCCTAGTCGTTTCACCCCCCAACCCTAGTTGTTTCGCCCCCCAAAATATTTTTCCATATATTTTTTATATATATAAAAGATTTATTATCTCCATGTGTGAGAAAGAGACAGAGAGAAGAACGTGTAATTTAAATGAAAATGATAATTAGGAATTATGATGAGTATTATCTGTTTTGATCAACACCGTTAATCACACTTTTTTTTTATTTGACACATTAATCACGCATTTAATGCGATTATCTATCTTCTTATACTGAGTCGGTCATATTTGGCCATTACCTCAGTTGAATGATTAATGATGAGGTGTGAAAACACGTGCTCTTTGCAAAGTTAAACGTCTTTAATGATCGCTTAAGCACCTTTACCAGTTGTGTTTTAAATTGGTCGGTTGGTTCGTTTACAGACTCGGCCAGCAAAGATTAATGGTGAGGTGTGAAAACATGTGCTCTATGAAAAATTAATTGGCTTTATTTACCTCTTTTTCACCTTTAAATTGGTTGGTTGGTTCTTTAACAGTGTCGGTAAGCAACGGTTGAAAATGGTAAAATTGTCATAATTGGTGCATCTGCAGTTTCTAAAAAATCTTTCAAACGCCGACGATAGGAATATATAAGCTTCGCCCAAAGATCCCAGCATCATTCATCTTTGAATTCGCCACATACGTTTATCGCGATGGCAGCAACGCCTATGTGGGACAGGTAAGATTGATTGATTTATCAAGATTGATTTATTGATTGATTGATTTATCAGTCAAGTTACACGTTCATGTGTTTAATTTAATGTTGGTGTTTACTTTATTTTTTCTTATTTTTTTGTTAATTAAACTGTTTTTGTTAGAACATTTTTTTTCAGACCAGACAAACATAGTTGTTGACTCGTGTTACAGCCGCCATATTGGGACGATTCTAACGAGTACCCACAGCCTATGTTCCCCGTAAACCTCAGTTTTCTCTATATAAAGTTGGGTTATGGTTGATGTTTTTGAAGAAAACAGCCTCAATAATTTTAGTGTAACAAGTCCTAGTCACAGCTCTCCGAGTGGCCACTTTAAAGGTCCGGTTCTGGCTGGTAACTAAGGGTAAGTTATTCTTAGGCTGACGTGACAGGGCGATGATGCTTCTTAAATATTTACCTCTTCTCACCTCTAATAAAAGTGAAACTTAGTCTTTCAGGGACTAGGGGGACGAAACGACTAGGGAGGAAACGACTAGGGAGGAAACGTCTTGGGGGCGAAACGACTAGGGGAGGAAATGGATTGGGGGCGAAACGTCCCGGAATCCCGACATTTTAGGTCTATCTATCTATCTTCTTATACTGAGTCGGTCATATCTGGCCATTACCTCAGTTGATTGGGTGGCTAAATTTAGAATTTAGCTGAAAAAAAAAAAAAAAAAAAAAGAGAGGCACTGGATGCGTCCTTAAAACTATTTACAATCTGCATAACAGAGGTATCCTAAAACGCATACCTCTGAGACCCAATCTTACACTGTGCGGACTTTGAACTCTTCTGCGGACTTGGCATTCACCGCAGAGGAGGGAAGACTATTCCATTGGGGAATAGTTCTAGGAAAAAACGAGTTCTTCAGGGCATCACTATAGGACTGGTATCTACGATATTGTGAGTCGTTTAATTTTGATGCCCTTGTTTGGGTCGACAGTGTTACAGGGGTCAAGTACCTATCTTTATCAATAGACACTGAATCAGAGTGTATCTTGTAGAAGAAGGTTAAAGAGGACTGCTCACGACGGGCCTCCAGGGACGGCCACTCTAGCTCATTAAGCATGTCACCGACGCTACTTCTATTTCGCCATCGTCTACAGGCCCATCGAGCAGCTGTCCTCTGCACCTTCTCCACCTGCTGAGTCTGAGTTTTAACATAGGGGTGCCAAATGGGTGATGCATATTCGAGTTGAGGGCGAACCAATGTTTTATATGCAACATCCTTTGTCTGCCTGGGTGCAAAAGCCAAGTTCCGTCTAAGGAATCCCAAAGTCCTAGTTGCTTTAGATGTAATCTCTGAGATGTGTTGACCCCAATCAAGATCGTCAGTGATGGTGATACCAAGATATTTGGCGGATTGAACATGCTCCAAAACTTGCTGGTGAAGAGTATAGTCAAACTTAATTTGCTTGTCCGGAGGGTGTCGTGACACTCTCATTGAGTGACATTTGGCCACATTGAACTTCATTTGCCAATCGGCCTCCCACTGTGCAAGTTGATCCAGGTCATCTTGTAAAATAAGACAGTCAGAAGGAGAATATATGTTCCTATACAGGACACAATCATCAGCAAACAAACGGACCGATGACCTGATATTGTCGGGGAGATCATTAATGAAAACCAAGAAAAGGACCGGTCCAAGGACCGAACCTTGGGGGACTCCAGATAAAACAGGGACTGGATCAGACGCTTGGCCATCAAGTACAACTTGTTGTGAGCGCCCAGAGAGCCATGAGCTAATCCACCTATGCGTGGATCCTCTTATCCCATAGTACTCCAGTTTATGTAATAGCCTTCTGTGAGGTACCTTGTCAAAGGCCTTAGCAAAGTCCATGATGATCAAGTCAGTCTGTTTGTGGCCACGATTTATGGCCCCATCCAGATTGCTCACAATGTCATGGTAAAATTGAACAAGCTGCGTTTCGCAAGACCTTTGACTCCGGAAACCATGTTGACAGTCAGCAAGAATGCTCTCAAAGGCTAAGTGCTTGTTGATGTTGCTTACTAATATATGCTCCAAGGTTTTGCAACAGATGCATGTTAGCGACACTGGTCTATAATTTGCTGCATCATATGTTTCCCCCTTTTTATAGACCGGGGTTACATTTGCTTGTCGCCAGTCATCTGGTACAGTGCCCTGGGCAAGTGATTGATTGAAGATAAAGGCCAACACAGGAGATATTTCAGCACTACATTCCTTAAGTACCCTGGCATTCAGGTCATCGGGCCCAGATGCCTTATGTATTTTGAGCTTACCTAACAGTTTAGCGACCCCATTGGGGTCAACTGTTATGTCCCCCATAGAGGGGAACGAACTTGCACCTTTAGATGGTAGCTCACCATCAGTTTCACGCGTAAATGCTGATTGAAACTGTTTATTGCAAATATTAGCCTTATCGCGCGCATCCGTTTTTAGAATTCCATTTTCCCTTAGCGAAGTGATCCCAAACGCATCCTTTTTCAGGGACTTTACGAATGACCAAAACTTTTTAACTTTACCATTCTTTTGGGGACTATCGGGATCTATATTGTCATCTTCAAAGGTAAAGATGCTGGAAACATGCTTCCAATATGCATCTCTTATAACCTTTTGCACATGTGCTCTGAACCGTTTGTAATGGTTCTTAACGTCAGGGCTGCTAGACTTGCGAGCACGAAAATACATTCTATTCCGTCTTCTGATGAGATGCTTGATCGTGTTATCGATCCATGGTGCCCTATATTTTGTTTTGGTCATTTTAGTTGGTATAAACCTTTCCATTGCCGTGGTTAATTCGGACTTAAAACTGACCCACAGGTCATTAACTGACATGTGTGAGAGGTCAGAGGAAAGGAACGAATCCTTAAATCGCGCCATATGGTCTCGCAGACCATCCATATCCGCACGTTTGTAGAGAAAAACTTTACGCGGGACTTGTCTGATTCGTTTAGCTTTTATGTCATACTCAACAAGGACTATGTCATGATCAGCTTTGCCAATCGGGGGCATCCCCTTAACTCGGCTTACTGGGGATGGAGAATTTGTAAACTGGAGAATTTGTATTTCCTTTTTAAAAAGCTGTAGCTTGCACAAACTGTTCGGTTCATAAGTCAAGTTTAGCACACTAAAATGTCACGAGAATGTGTTTCATAGGCCAAAATATTAATGATATGGATCTGGCATGTTTTCCAAAGTACCTGCACATCGCTGAAATCCGCAGATTCATAGTTCTCAGTCCACTCCGACATAGTGGTCAATCATAATAGAGAGAGAGAGAGGGAGTTCGATCATCTACCAGACCATGGTAGCGGAAGTCAAAGTGTGCACGTTCTTCCCATGATTTCCATGTTTTTTTCACCGGCGTGATCGAACGACGTCTGTCTATCTATCTATCTTCTTATACTGAGTCGGTCATATCTGGCCATTACCTCAGTTGGGTACACAGACCCTTTATTTCTTGAAAAGAAGCAGTCTTCACAACCACTGGGTGCACACTTATGTCCGGAAATTGTCCGGGAAATGGGGGGTTTGTGGTGCGTTATCCCTAATTTGTCCACTTCGGGTGGTCAAAAATTAATAAGATTAGTATCAAATAAAATTTTCAGCTCCATTCTTAAAGATTAAAAAACTTTTTTTTTTAACAATTTAGGAGTCAATTTTTTAAGTTAATGGGTCAAACTGGAGGTCACTGGCTCACACCCTTTATACATTGGTGCTTATTATAAGCCCAAGGAGGATGGAATCGAGACAATTCATCGACAAGACAATTCATCGACACGGTTTTTGGAGACAATTCATCGACACAATTGAAGACAACTCATCGACACTTTTTGAAGACAATTCATCGACACATTATTATGTTGAAATTATACACAAGCTGATAAAATGAAGACAATGTTTTGAAAATAAAATTATCTATTATCACATTTATGATCAAAATTAAGAATTTAGAAAAAATTAATTCAATCTTTTGGCTTATTGACCATTTTAACCGCATTAGTTTGCCTCGTCTGATTTGATGTCGCAAAACAGTGACTGTCGGGGAGCTGTCTCAAAGTAGTTGAGGATAGCATGTAGCTTTTAGGGTGCTGAGTGCTATGTAGTGGCAGTATTGATAGTACGACCACTGGAGTTGAAGGATAATTTAGCCTCGAGATTTGTACAATTCGCATTTAGATACATAATTCTGATCATGAGATATAAACCGTGTCGGTGAATTATCATCTAGATAATAAGCCTATGCGACGGACCTTGATTAATCCCACTTTAGGGGTAAAAGTTCAGTTTAACCATTTTTGTACCAAATGGAATCCTCCTCCTTATATATAGCATGAGTCCATTTAAAAATGTAGGGTTGTCAGGTTGTGTTTTCAACTAAATTTGTTTTGGAAAATAGCTGAACTTTTTGCAAACAGTGTAGGCCCTGATCAGACGCCGCGTTCTGCGGCGTCTGAGCTGAGCCTACACTGTTTGCCAGGGTACCCGTTTTGGGGTATATGGTATTGAATGGGATTATGTTTACTTTTCATATTTCTGCCTATAAACGTTAGGCGTTATCGTTGGAATCGTTTCGATTTGAGCAGAATCTTATTTAATGCTGAAAATTTAGGGGAAAAATGCAAACATACATGTAACTCACAATCAAGCTTCACTTGCCATCTTTTTTATTTTGATTATGAAAGTTTTGAATAATATTTGACCAAGTTCCGTATACATTTTCTTTTATGCGGTTAAAAGGGTCTATAAGCCAAACTATTGAATTAAATGTTTCTAAATTCGTTATTTTGATCATAAACGTGATAAAAGATAATTTTATTTTCAAAACAGTGTCTTCATTCTATCAACTAGTGTATAATTTCAACATAATAATGTGTCGATGAATTGTCTTCAAAAAGTGTCGATGAGTTGTCTTCAATTGTGTCGATGAATTGTCTCCAAAACCCGTGTCGATGAATTGTCTTGTCGATGAATTGTCTTGTTCCCAGGAGGATGACTTAGCTAGTCTGACTGAACTGCGAAAATCTTTGGAACAGGTCAGTGCGAAAAGAGGTAATATATGGCTCCTCGGCGATTTCAACATGCCTGGACTGGACTGACAATAACCCCGTACTCAAACCAGACCATGCTCGTAAACCAGTCTATGACTATTTCATAGACTTGGTGAACGATTTTAATCTTTATCAGATGGTTACTGAACCCACTCGCCTTGGAAATACTCTAGATCTTTTCCTAACAACAAATCCAACCCTCATACAGAAAGTAGGTACCATGCCCGGCTTGGGTGACCATGATATTGTCTCGGTGGATGCGCGACTGAAACCAGCACTTCAGAAGCAAAAGCCCCGAAAGGTACATTTGTTTGCAAAGGCTGACTGGGACAAGCTTAAAACCAAGATGAGGTCATTCCAAGAAATATTTATGTCCAGCCATGTAGGTAAGTCTGTTGACGAGTTATGGACATCCTTCACTGGGGTTCTGGACTCTTGTGTGAACGAGTGCATTCCGATCAAACTCATTAGTAGTAAGCAGTCACTCCCTTGGGTGACCCAGGAAATCAAACGCTTGATAAGGAGACGTGACAGAATGTACTCTGCATTCAAGGCGTCTGGAGACCCAGTGAAAAGAAAGGACTTCCAGGTGCTCCGTCAACAGATCAAACGCAAGATCAAGCGCTCATACCAGACATACTTGGAGGGACTTCTCGGCCTTGACAGCAAAAATGATCAAACATGTGACAGGAAGAAACTGTTTTCTTTCCTTAAGAAATCCCGACAGGACCAGCAGGGACCTACTCCACTTCAGACCGATGGCAGACTCACTGAAGACATACCGGAACAGTGTGATGTTCACAACACGCAGTTCCAGTCTGTTTTCACTTCGAAGTCACCTCTTAGCTTGTCTAGGTTATCCCAGATGAAGGTTCAGGACCTTGTTGATCAAGGACAGGTAAACCCCGAAACGGTGCAGACGAAAATACAGGACCTCATTGATCAAGGAAAGGTAAACCCCGAATCAATACCTGAAATTCACCTATCTCAGAATCGCACCATGCCCGATATTAACATATCTATAAACGGCATTCTGAAATTATTACACAATCTGAAACCAGGTAAGGCCGCTGGACTAGACAACATCAGACCAATACTGCTGAAGGAGCTCCGGGTCGAATTAGCCCCCATCATTAAGGTAATCTTTGAAACTTCCTTAAAGACAGGCAAACTCCCGGCAGATTGGTGCAGAGCAAATGTGACACCCATCTTTAAAAATGGTGACAAGTCATTGGCGGCTAACTACCGGCCTATTTCCCTCACCTGTATTCTGTGCAAGGTCCTGGAGCACATTCTAGCTTCCAATATTGTAAGACATCTGGATGGGCAGGGCCTCATGTATGACCTCCAGCACGGCTTTCGAGAGAAGAGGTCATGTGAGACCCAGCTCACAATGTTGGTCGAGGATCTGGCTAGGAGTGCAAGTGTGGGAAAACAGACAGACCTGATTTTACTAGACTTTTCCAAAGCCTTTGACAAGGTTAACCACTCCAAACTTATCTGGAAGCTGCATCAATATGGGATTCGATCTGACGTGCTGAGGTGGATAGGCGCCTTCCTCGGTGACCGTTCGCAGAGGGTTGTTGTTGCGGGGGAGGAATCAGGATCGGTTCCGGTGACCTCGGGTGTACCTCAGGGGTCAGTCCTGGGGCCGATTCTGTTCCTCGTCTATATAAATGACCTGCCTGAACAAATCACATCACAGGTACGACTCTTTGCGGATGACACAGCAATGTATCTCACCGTGGAGGGTGCTGATGACAGCTCAGTACTTCAAAAAGATCTTGACAGACTGTCTGTGTGGGAGACCAGGTGGGACATGGAGTTCAACCCTTCAAAGTGCCAAGTGGTACAGGTGGCGGGATCAAGGGAACCAATTAATGCCACCTACAAACTTCATGGCGAAGTCCTGGAGACCGTCAGCTGTGCTAGGTATTTGGGGGTTGATGTATCCAGCAACCTCTCCTGGGGCTCCCACATAGACAGGATTGCCAATACTGCAAATCAGACCCTCAACTTCGTGAAGAGGAACATCAAAACCAAAATGCCAAGAGTGAGAGAGGCTGCCTATAATACCCTGGTCCGGCCGCAAGTAGAATATGCTTCGGCCATATGGGACCCCCACCACCTTGACAAGATATACCAGATTGAGAAAGTCCAACGGCGGGCAGCCCGTTGGACTACCTGTAACTTTGACAGATCAGCGAGTGTTTCGGCCATGCTTGAAACTTTAGGTTGGCGCACCCTCGAGCAGAGGCGGGCTGATGCACGCCTCTGTCTCTTTTATAAGATTGTGCATAACATGGTCGCTGTGCCGCTCCCAAACTATGTCATACCCAACCCCCGTACGTCCCGTCGCGGCCATTCTTCAACCTTTCGGCAACCCCATACAGGGAAGGATTTTTATAAATACTCGTTCTTTCCACTGGCTATTGTCCAGTGGAATGCCCTTCCAGAGTCCGCTGTCAGCTCGCCAAGCCTTGATATATTCAAGGCCGAAATTGGCAAGCTGCATCATGCCAAACCATAGATCCCAAGTATATAGTATGTTTTTTAACCTGATTTTAACTATTCTTAACTATTTTAACCTATCATCTTTCATCCCCTCAACTGTCATACTTTATCACTCACTATCATGCTTTTATCTTTTTAGCTTGTCTATTAATATACTTGGATTGTCTGACAGCGCAACATGCCTAGAATGTCCTCGCGGGCGTATGGCATTATGTAAAGAAGAAAAAAAAAAAAAAAAGAAGAATTTCTCCGGGAACTTTTCGGACAAATTAACTTCAGAAATGGACCCTTAATCTGTTAAAAATGAAAAAAATTGTTTAATAATATTTTAGAATGCAGCTTAAAATTTTATTGGATACTAATTTTATTTATTTCTGACCACCCGAAGTGGAGATATTAGGGATAATGCACCACTACCCCCTACTAATGGACATTCATTTATGTATATTGCCTCCAATTTACGATCATAACGGACTTTTGCTTCATCGGGCAAACGTTCATAATACTAGTACATGTTGACACAAATTACAGTCATGCAAATGAGCTTTCACGGTCAATTACACTTTGCTTTATATGGTCGCTATGGACGAGCATTCACCGAGTAAGGCGTTGCTAAGCGGAAGTAGCACCGATATTGACCGGATATGACGTAGGACAATAATGCCGAATTTTCCGGACAATTCCTGACCATTTCCCGGACAATTCCCGGACATTAGTGTTCGCACATTTCGCCGCCATCTTTGTTACATATGGTGTGACGTATCTACCAGAGTAACCCACGCTTTAGTCTGGTTCGACCAGAGTGACGTCACACTTTCCCGCCATGCTTCCAGACCGCTACCAGACTGAGTTCGATCACGCTTTGGTTAACCACTGGTTAACCACAGTACCTGATCGAACTACTTAATTGAAAACCTATTGATACATATGCCGTGCACGTTAGTTCCCATAAATAGCGAAAAGAACGGGTCACCGGAAAGACCGAAATTCATCGAAATCACCGAAATCATCACATAATTCACCGAATTTACCACATAAATCACCCTGGGAAGACCAGAAACCACCATTTTATGACTGGATAGGGTTGGGAAAGACATGGTCGGGTAGGGTTTTGTTGCATTTGGTCATGGGGGTTTTGGTAGGGACGGGTTTGGGCGGGGAATTGACATAGAAATCACCGAAATCACCAAAGTTGGGTAGGATACGATACAGAAATTATAATTGTAATTAATTAATTAGGTATATACAAATTAGGGTAAGATCGTTATAGATTGTTAAATCGTCTAGTTAAACTTTTTTATTTAACTCTAGCATAAACAATAATCAACGGTTAATTAAGCATGTAAATCGTCAGTTATAAATAAGCATGCAAATCAAAGTGGCCGAAATCACATTAAGCATTGGCAGTATGTATCATTAATCAAATTAGTATTATAATAACTAAAGAATAACTTAATTATGTTGAATTCTGTTTATAGTAACGTGTTAATAAATTGATTAATTAACTACATTTAATTGATAAGGATACTGAACAAATTTTCACAGTTTTTGACATGTGAACATTAATCAAATTCTATTTTTTATCAGTTCGGCATCAGCTATGCATATATAAATTGGATTCATTTGATTGTTTTACCATTTCAGTCCGAAATGCCAAATAAGATAGCATTTTACGGCGATAGTTACGTAAAGAGGCTGAGGGAATTCTGTGATGGGGACCTGCGAGTGCCGGGTTCAGTCTACTGGTTCAACAAGGGTGGTCTACGGGCCGACTTCAAGAAAAGAGATGGGCAACGGGAAGATGCTGAGGCAAGAACAATGTACATCCGAATGATCGAACTACGTCCTGACGTCGCCTTTATCAACGTGTCCGTCAACGACATAACGACACAGACGACACCCAGAGATATGTTCGACCGGGTTGTAGCCATAAGCAACGATCTTCGAGATGCTAGGGCCACAATAATAGTAGTCGCGGAAATTTTGACGAAATTCGATTTTTCCAAGAGTCCAGACCAGCAGCTAAATAAGGCAGCGTTTGATCGAAAGCGTCAGAAGATAAACAGCCTCTTTGCCAAACATTCTAAAGACATGCTGGTTCGCTTCTCGGACGTAAAATATCCCAGTGACTACTCGAACGACGACGTCCAACTCTTTAACTATTCTGCCACAATCAACAACGGCGGCATGAAAAAGTATGAGAGCCGCATTCGCAGAATCCTCTGCAGTCTGAAAAATTAACACTATGTGTTAGTTAAACCGGCCCTTTTTAGGGCCACTCACTCTGTCTGAAAGAGTAACTTCATGATGTTAATTAAGTTTTTGGGCTGCAAATCTTGCATTGCTTCATCGCGCTAACAAGTCCTTTAAATAACCCCGCCCCCACACTAAACCCCACTTTTTATAGACAAAAGTGGGGTTTATGGGGTATACATTATTATACCCGCTTTATCGAGGAAAAATCGGGTATATTGTTTTCGTACCTCAGTTCACTCCGGCGTCAGTCCATCTGTCCATCCGTCAGTCTGTCCGTCTGTCTGTCTGTCCGTCTGTCCGTCCGTCACGTTTCTTGTAAATGGATCTCCTCTGCAACCACTGAAGTTACACTTTTGAAACTTTGCATGTGGATAGTACATGGAATGTAGATGGCAGTGGGCAACTTTTTTGTGACCTTGACCTCAACATGACCCCAAGGTCAAAGGTCAAAAATTATGATTTGGCATATCTCCTAAAGTATTGGAGTTACACTTCTGAAACTTTGCTTATTGGATGGTCCAGGGAATATAGAATATGTTGGGCTACTTTTGGTGTGACTTCCACCCCAAGGTCAAAGATAAAAAAGTATTACTTTGCCATATCTTCTAAACTATTGGAGTTACACTTCGGAAACTTGGTTATTGGATGGCTGTTGGAATATAGAATAAATTGGGATACTTTAGGTGGACTTCAACATAACCCCAAGCTCAAAAAGTATGACTTTGCCATATCTTCTAAACTATAAGAGTTACACTTCTGAAACTTTGCTTATCAGTTAGAATATTCTTTGCAACTTTTTTTTAACTTACAGGTAGTTTTGGCTAGCTAATACATAGCCATTAGTGTTATTAATAGAAAAAGCGGGTATTTGCGATGGTATACCATCGACTGCAGATCTAGTTTCGCTTATTTCTGCTCCAAAACATATGTTGTGGGAACTCGTTAGAAACGCCTCAAAGAGGCGCTTCTAACCAACACCCTAAACCAATGTTTCGCCCATAACCTATGTTTAGTATTTAGTATAAATATAAAAAAGAATCACCAATTTTCACCAGAAAAATAACATTTTGTAGATATGAAAGAATGCCCTTTATCACATGACGTCGTTCATATGCAATGGATAACGTCATGTCATTAATCAAGAAATGAACTGTATTATTTTTCTGTTGTTCATGAATGTATGAACGCAAAGGTCGCATGCAAAGTAAATGAAACCCGAAACATTGTTAGTGATCCGTTGTCGTTCATACTGAAAAGCAGCATAATTAATTTTCCGCTGTCCAATTTTCTGTCCTTTCGTCCGTGGTGCCACTACTTCGGTCCTTAGGTCTGACGATTTGACAAGACGTGCATTTTGAACTACATGATTCCTAAAACGTCGAAACATTCGGAGCTTTTCGTCGGCAGTGTTGTTGGCCCACACAGTCTTACTGACAACGTACTGTTTGTGCGTCTCTGCCAGTCTGAATTGACCATAGTCCACTAAATATGTTCTATAAAAGGGTTATCCTTTGGAAGCAAGGAATACACCACAGAACTGAAAAATATGGAGTGTAAAGCCCGCCTAAGATTATTAAGCTGGCCATCGACTAGATCATTAAGTTGATTAATGAGGTCTAAAAGGGGCTGCCGCTTCCAGTCAATTGCCTGCTATAACACATGGTTAACTGATTCGCAGTTATTGTTTGTCCACATTTTACCTGTCTGTGTGGCAACGTCAGGATCATTGCGTTTTTCGCGGATTAGATTCTTCAGCCTTTTCTGGAAATACTTGGTAAAATTTCTGGAAAGTAGAAGTAAAACAAAGATCAGGAATCGATACAATTAACTTACTCCACCCATCAAAGACACCAAAGGGAAAGAAACACAAACATGAAGCGACCAGACCATACTGGAAATCTAAACAAAGGAAGGCCAGAAGGACAGTTAATTTCCCACAAAATGGCCAAATGGCCATCCAAAATAAAAAGACACATGTGATACACACAGTAAGTACCAAACAACAACATAAATAAACCGCCAAAGAAGAACCGTCTTGGAACGGTCAGTGGAAAGAATTCCACTGCGGGGTGGGGGGGGGGTGCTTAAATCGATTTTACATGGCCATAATCCTCGCCTTTACCTCAGTCGCGGTATACACTAATATTGTTTAGTCCGCATGAAGGCTGGAGTCCGCATGGAGACGGACTGGCTTAAAGACTCTAAGTCTTCGCACTTTTCTTCAAATCAAATCGTATCGTCTGCATACAACAGGCCATCGTCCCCAAATATTTTGTCAAGTATTGTCATACTTGTCTACAGCATCGTCTGTGAGCTTTCACTACAGCTGGTGTCTGGCGGCCGTAAAAGGTCTCCCTGCCCTACATCATAGTGTAGATTATATTTTCTTGTCCTTTGGGATCATTGATTCCATTGTTGAATTTTGAAAGTATTTGAGGGTCACTGATGAGGCCTAATTGTCCGAAAATAGCTAGTCTGGCCCAGAAAACATGTACACTCTATATTTTCCAGTTCTGTGATGTATTAGAAGCCTCCGTGGTGCAGTGGTTACGCTACTCGCCTTGTAAACCAGGGATCGCAGGATCGATCCCGGGCTTCTCCAGACTTTCGGATGAGTCTTTAAACCGAGGTCCCGTCTCCGTATGACCTTAGCTGTTGGTGGGACGTAAAACTAAAACTCACTCACTCACTCACTCTGTGATGTATTCTTTGCTTCCAAAGGATAATCCTTTCTAGAACATATTTGGTTAGCGTTTTGACGTAGATGACGGGTACACAATATATGTTGAGACTGTGGATACGCAGCTTTAATAGCATTCACGACTGCCCGTTCATCGTCTGAACCAATGACCAATTTTGTTGTATCAACGTCATTCAGATTGATTTTCAGATTAAAGAAAAAAATGCAATACGTGTCAAGTCAGACTTGTCATGTATGAATATAGGGCAATGGGGGCTCTGTCGTTCCTCCTTTTTCAACGGACAATTGTTTATAACACGTGACTGTCACGTGCATGTCACAAAGGTTAAAGGTCTTATCTACACCTAGAACTGTCTGTCCTGTGCAACACAATGTAACTGACTTCAACACTCGTAATAAATTATTAACGGCTAAACTCCTTAATCAGGGTTATCGGTACGATAAACTACGCAAAGCATTTTCAAAATTTTATAGACGCCATTCTGATTTAATTTCAAAATTCAATGTTGGACTTAAATCTCTTCTGCAACAAGGTCTATCGGAACCCGAATTTTATGGTGACTTAGTATATAAATTCAGAAAAATATATAACCGCAATGACTTCAGCACCCAATTTCGTAAAATCATTCTTCGATATAAAAAGATTGGATACAACATGGATGTTATACGACAGACTGCATGCATGGTAGTTAACCCAATCACGGTTGGCAACTTTGCTTCCCTCTTTAATTGCACGCCGGTGGGTCAGGCCTCAGATTCTATGACGGCTTCAACGTAAAGGCTTATTGAGAATTAGAGAGATCTAATTCTTGGTAATGTTGGTTGGTGCCTGATGCTCTGTCTCTGGTCGGGCCCATCGGAGTCTAACTGTTGGTTTTCTTTTGCTCCAGCATTTCAGTGGTTTCTTGCTGTCGAGTCCTCACCGTTGTCTCACCTCTGTGGTTCTTTGATTTTTTGTGTTCACGGAGATGTTGCACTGATGAGTTAGGAGGCCTTCATGCGGACTGAACAAATTATTTGTCTAAATCGCGACGGAAGTAAGGGCGAGGATTGTGGCCACGTAAAATCGATTTACGCCCCCAGTGGAAATCTTTCCACTGACCGTTCCAAGGCGGTTCTTCTGTGGCGATTTATTTATGTTGTTGTTTGTTACTTACTGTGTGTACCACTTGTGTCTTTTAATTTTTGATGGCCATATGGCCATTTTGTGGGAAAGTAACTGTCCTTATGGCCTTCTTTTGTTTAGGTTCCATTATGGTCTGGTCGCTTAATGTTTGTATTTCTTTCCCTTTGGTGTCTTTGGTGGGTGGAGTAAGTTAATTGTATCGATTCCTGATCTTTGTTTTACTTCTAATTAACTAGTTTTTGAGGGGATATGATTTTCGGCCGGAGTATGAATGAAAGAAGTTATCAAATCGAAGTTCTCCTGGACAGACCGAGCATCTGAATGACCATTAAAATATTTCTCCCTTGCAAATCTGAGCGCATCCTTCCTCATAGATTCATAGTCACCTTTTTGATACGAGTACACCTTCCTCCGAGGTTTCTTTGTTGGTGGAATGTGAATTTTTAAATATCCGGAGACAATAACATGCTCACTTAGTTTATCCTGAGACTGAATATCTTCAAACTGTCCTAGCGAAGTCGTAAGGATCAAATCTAATGCGTTCTTATCACAAGTAATCCGTGATTGTTCATAATGTCAATAAATATTTGTCCTTCGGACTGACTCAGCATTGTGCCTTGTTTGCTGAGCCTGTCAGGCCAAAAGTGTCTCTGAAGTTGAGGCCACCTAGAACATGTACAGCCGGGAGTTGTTTACTCTTGTGCTGCGACTTAATGCAATCCATCTGATATTTAAACAACTGAAAGTTTTCGACCGTACCATTTGGTGGTCGATACCAACTTGCAACGAAGTGTGAAGTTTTATTTGCAAAAACCTTAACCCATACTGATTCTGTGTCGTTTTCCAGTTTCATGGAAGGCATGTGAGGGATGTCTCTTTGAACGAGCAACATCACCCCACCGCTATGAGAGTTCCTATTTTTTCTATAGACACTGTACCGAGAAGTTTCGGGGAAAAGCTCAGATGTGGTAATTGAACTGTCAATCTTTGATTCCTGAATAGCCACGATATGCGGTTGAAACGTATCGAGGATAGGTAAAAGTTCAAGAATTTTTCCTCTTAATCCATTAATGTTTATACTGCAAAATTTCAAACATTTTACAAAATTCGGCTTATTTTCAAAATAAGTTCGTATTTTGAGAATAAAAAGAAGTGCGTTCGTTCTAGTAACAGAATGCTAAGTTGCCAGTCTTTTAGAGATTTATGCTCAACATACTCTCGCTTACACCATCGGTTACCAAATTCATTCAAGGCAGCAAAGATTTTCATCTCTACACTTATAGAACTCAATTTTAATAGGGAATCGATATTTCGGTCCTTTAGAAATTATATTACGTATGTTTTTTCCCTCACATTGTGTCTGTGGGTGGCTAGATGACTGGCAAATAGTGTAGGCCCTGCAGAGATGCTGAACTCTTTGGCATCTTGTCTGGGTTTGCACTGTTTGCTCTCGCCTGTGTGTGCGGGTACTTGCGGAAACTATGGAACATTTTTTTCTTTGTAAAATTTGTAAATAATTTGAGGACCGCAAGGGAGATTATTTATTGTTCTCATTGTGTTTATTATTATGTAAACACTACAATCATTATTATTTTTATTGTTATGATTACAGTTGTTATTTATCATATTATTGTTGGAATCAATTTATGATTGCAAAATACAAGTGAAGGCAATGATCAGGAATCGATACAATTAACCCACAGCTCCCATCAGAGATACCAAAGGGAAAGAAACAAACAAGAAATAATAGACCCTAATGGAAACACCAATAGCGGAAAGCCGAAAGGACAGTTAATTTCCCGCAAAATGGCCAATTGGCTATCCAAAACAAAATCATATAAGCGATACAAAGACTCAAAGACAAACCATAACAAAAATAAACTGCGACAGAAGAACTGCCTTGGAACGGTCAGTGAAACGAATTCCACTGGGTGGCTTAAATCGATTTCATGTGGCCACAATCCTCGCCCTTACTTCCGTCGCGATTTAGACAAATAATGTGTTCAGTCCGCATGAAAGCCTCCTAATTCAGCAGTGCAACATCTCCGTGAACACAAAAATTAAACAACCACAGAGATGAAACAACGGTGAGGACACGACAGCAAAATACATACCCCACTGAAATGCTGGAGCAAAAGAAAACCAACAGTTAGACTCCGATGGGCCCGACCAGAGATAGAGCATCAGCCAACATTACTTAAAATTAGATTCTCTCTAATTTTTAGTGATCCTTTACGCTGGAACCGTCATTGAATCTGAGGCCTGACCCACCGGCGTGCAATTAAAGAGGGAAGCAAAGTTGTCAACCTTGACTGGGTTAACTACCATGCATGCAGTCTGTCGTATAACATTTATGTTGTACCCAATCTTTTAACATTTATGTTGTACACAATCTTTTTATATCGAAGAATTATTTTACGAAATTGGGTGCTAAGTCACCATAAAATTCGGGTTCCGGTAGACCTTATTGCAGAAGAGATTTAAGTCCAATATTGAATTTTGAAATTTAATCAGAATGACGTCCATGAAATTCTGAAAAGGCTTTGCGTAGTTTATGGTACCGATAACCCTGATTAAGAAGTTTAGCAGTTAACAATTTATTACGAGTGTTGAAGTCAGATACATGACTACACACTCTGGCAAATCGAATTAATTGCGAAATATAAACGCCATAGGATGGCGTACGAGGATGGCACAAGCCCATTTTGGTTTTATTCTGGTAATCGATCAGTCTTCTAATGAAAGATCACTATTATTATTATTAATATTGTTATTATGAGTAGTAGTAAAACATAGCTTTTTAACATAGATTTTACATGAATATGGCCCTTTTCAGGGTCACAGTATACATTTGACAGAAAGCCTTTAATGTCATACGGATGTCTATTAATGTCTATTAATTAATGCAATCGATAAAACCCTTCTAACCCCGTGGCCAAGTATAGATATCTATGCAAACAGTGTAGATCGTCATCGAATTACCCATAATCAGCAACGTAGCAGGATCTACATTGCATGACATCCTGTTGTCGATTTTTTGCAAGACGCTTCATTGGGCGTGCCCAAAATCAGTGATGGAAGAGTGTGAAAGGGTTAAAAAGGAAACACTTCTTCCGTAAGAAAAATATCAAATCGCGAAATGAAGCTTTTTTATATTATATCCGAGAACCAAACCCAAACGACTTGTGAGATTGAAATATTTGGACACTTTCGGTTGATTTTTTAAAACAAATACCGTTTATATATTGCACAAGATGTGTTTGTGAAAAACACAAACAAGTCCCCGGCACGGTCATTTTTTTTGAAGTTGTTCATAGTTCAAGGGCAAGATTTTTGTTTGAATTGGAAGCCCTTGACACAAGGAACTTACATGCCAAATATGAAGGCCTTAACTTAAACGGTTCAAAAGTAATGAAAAATAGAAAGAAATCTTTAAAGTAGGTCACAGGTCAAAAAAGTTTGTATGAAAGTAAAGCTCTTGTCACAAGGAACCGACATGCCAAATATGAATGCACTATCTTAAACGGTTAAAAAGTTATGAACAATTTTACTTTTTCTTTTAAGTAGGTCAAAGGTCAAGGTCATGGTCAAAATTTTTATATGAATGTAAAGCTCTTATCAAAGGGAACCTACATGCCAAATATGGAGGCTATATCCGAAACGGTTCGAAAGTTATGACCAAAACGTTATTTTTTCTTTTAACTAGGTCAAAGGCCAAGGTCAAGGTCACAGGTCAAAATTTTTTGTATGAATGTAAAGCTCTTGTCACAAGGAACCTACATGCCAAATATGAAGCCTGTATTTCCGACAGTTCAAAAGTTATGACTAATGTTAACTTTTTCTTTTATGTAGGTTAAAGGTCAAGGTCACAGGTAAAAATGTTTTGTGTGAATGTAAAGCACTTGTCACAAGGAAACTACATGTAAAATATGAAGGCTCTATATCAAACGGTCAAAAACTTATGACCAAAATGTTTTTTTTTATTTTAAGTAGGTCAAATGTCAAGGTCAAGATCACATGTCAAACTTTTTGCATGAATGTAAAGCTTTTGTCACAAGGAACATACATGCCAAATATGAAGGCTGTATCTCAAGCGGTCCACCAATGTTATTTTTTCGTTTAAGTAGGTATACGGTCAAGGTCAAGGTCACAGGTCAATTTTTTGCATGAATGTGAAGCTCTTGTTTCGAGGAACCTCCATGCCAAATATGAATGCTCTATCTCAAACGGTTCAAACGTTATGACCCATGTTAAAGTTGTCCACGTACAAACAAACAAACCAACAAACAGACAGGGCAAAAACAATATGTCTACGCTCTCGCTTCCGGGGAAATAAAAAATCTGTCTTTCCTGAGAACAAGGCTCATGCTCTTATGCAAAAGTCTAAAGGGTGCTGCCAGTATTCCAACATATGACCTTGTTCCCCCACCTAGCCACTGCAGAAAGCACTATTCAGTTGCGTTTAAGACCCTTACTGCAAGAATTGACTACTTTGGAAATCTCCTTCCTGATGCCCGGGACTTCCGTGGAGTGTGGGCCATGTTTGCTAATGTTGGCTCGGTGGGGGACGCCTATTAGTCCTGATGTAGGCGTCTCTTGCCTGATGCCTCCAGTTGACCTGTCTCATGATCGGCGTCGGTTTGTGTGTGCTCGGAGGGGGATGTGCTGTGTTTGCCTGGACTTGTCCATCATCCGTTTCGGTTTCAGAACTTTGGGGTTGAGACACACTGATGAATGTTAAATATCAGAAAGGCCTCTGTGTCACTAAATTTGGTATAGTTACGCCTTAATTATAAAGAATCGTTCTCAAGGATTGTGTAGCTAAGTTAACCTCTTTGGTTAGACCTAGGGACCAACTTCCCATATCACAGGTCCTGGTGTATGTGTTACATGTCGGGTTACGGCGTTCCGCAACCCACATGCTGAAAAGTGACCAAGGGTGATCTCTGACAGGTGAACGGGCAATTGTAGGGCAGGGCACAAGAAAGATGTTATATACAAGAAATAAATTATTAACAATAACTGTATACAACAATACCAACACTTAACGCTATATTTGTTTCTATTACATTTCACGGCCCGAAGGAAAACCTATGTTTTGTGCTCAGGACTGTGACGTGAATATTATATAGAAACAAATAACACAAAGTACATGAATAAAGACGAAACGAAGTAAACCAAAGAAACCAGAGCTGTCAGTGAAACTGCCTAGGGCCCCGGCAGCGCTATCAGAGGAGTAAAAATTTGTGGACGGACAGACGGACAGACAGACGGACGGACAGAGTGATTACTATAGGGCACCCACACTTTCAGTGCGGGGCCCTAAAATATGACGGCAAAAAAGTACATGAATAAAGGAAAAACGAAGTAAACTTTGGGTGGACTTAAGTCATCTCCCTAGTGCACTTGTATTCCGGTTGAGGAAAACGAATTTGCTTCAATTCAATGTAAACTTTCAACTTTTTTGACATCACCATTTTGGTTATTTTGATAACCAGAATTCAGAAGCCTTGAGAAGCCGGTGATCACAACCACGACCGCAGTCATGAAGTAAAATCGCCTCTCATAGGTAATTGTGGTCTGGACTGTCCGCGATCTGGGTTTTGCCCGTCTCTGCTAGGCACTACGACCCTATGGCCCGTCGTCAGACTAATGCCTGCTCATATAGATCAAGGAGCAGCAGGTTGCTCCCAACATTGAATGCCTACAAACAATGATAAACAATTAAAATACGGCTCACGAAACGTATACACTACATTATGATCCCTGCCCTGGAGAAGTCTGAATATGTCCATGCATATACCCCGCCGACCAGACAAACAGGCTGATCAGTGCATGCAACAATAACCGCGCAGCAGAACCCAGCTTGACCGTGCAACAAAATATCAGCAACCAGTGCTTGAAACAAGAATACTCAAAATTTATGCTCCCTTACTGGGCACTACCGAAATCAATTTAATGCTCACTATAACTGAGCATAATACTCTTCAAATTCGTGCTCACTGCATCAGCACAGGTAAGAGGCAATTGAACAGACTCCGCCTTTGCGCTACCTGGTCATTCGCCAATTACAGAATACAAAAACTCAATTTCATATTCTTCTCCGCGACACGGCTCACAAATATAGCTGTTCACAAATTCATTACATTGACAATAGCTGTAAACTAAAAACGGGGAGATTTTCACCTCATTCTACACGCCGCGAATCAATATATGAATGGGACTGCACTGGTTGCCGTAGCATACTACATGTAACAATCAATATTTGATCGGGACCACACTGTTTGCTGTAAAGTACTAAACAAACTAAAATCATTTCTGTATTTGGTAGATGTAACGTTTAAACCGTCTTTGCGAAGTTGATGACGTCATTTACGCCACTGAGGCCGTTATAAAGTGTGACAACCAAATACCCAAACTTGTCATCCTACACACATGCCTAGCCTTAATGCAGTGCTTGCGAGAAAAAATCACGTTATTTGCATGTGCATACAGTTACAAGCAGATTTCTTAAACAGAAACGGCATCGTTACAAAAATGAACTCTTCTTATTTAGTCTTCTTAGCTCGAACAAAATTCTTCCTACACCAACATGAACATGCTCGCAATACCGGTTCTTCATCACGGATAACCCGACAGGCTCTTGTCTAAGAGTTCGCCCTGATGATGAAGATATAGTTAACCTGTCTGTTACATTTTACGTACCCTGAACACCTGATGTCATATAGAGAAGGGACCTATGTTTTCTAACAACTGCTAGTTAAAGAGTTATGGGTTGAACAAGTGCACCGACGTTAATAAAGCCTAAATGAATCCAGAATGAGCGAGTGCCCGAGTTTTACTTCTCACCAACATCTAGGGTCATACGGAGACGAGACCTCGGTTTAAAGACCCATCTGAATGCCTGGAGAAGCCCAGGATCGACCTTGCGATCCCTGGTTAAAAGGGGAGAAGCATAACCACTACACCACGGAGGCTTCTAAAATGAATCCAGAAGAGGCTTCAGAAAGTTGGAGTATACTAAGGAGAAAACCCCTCCAAAACATACAAGCATGTTCAAACAAAAATAAAACTAATCATAGATTTAACATACCGTCAAAATGGAAGTGGAGGCAATGATCAGGAATCGATACAATCAACCCACAGCTCCCATCAGAGACACCAAAGGGAAAGACACACAAACATGAAACAACAGACCGTAATGGAAACCCCAACAGCGGAAAGCCAAAAGGAAAGTTACTTTCCCACAAATGGCCAACAGGCTATCCAAAATAAAATAACATAAGCGACACAAACACCCAAATACACACCATATCAAAAATAAACCGCGACAGAAGAACCGCTTTGGAACGGTCAGTGGAAACGAATTCCATTGGGGGGATTTTACGTGGCCACAATCCTCGTCCTTACTTCCGGCGCGATTTAGACAAATAATTTGTTCAGTCAGCATGAAGCCTCGGCGTTTGGCTCGGCACAAAGTTGTGGAGTTTTGTACTGATTCTGTCCCGCTGCTGACTTTACAATAATCTTTAGGGTATTTATATCTATCGGCTAAACAGGAAAATCATGCATACCCGTTCTTCCTCGATAAAATTGTGAGAAATATAGATACTGACTACAATTATAGCCTTGAAGCAAATTTCAGCAGAAAATGGATCTCCGTTGCAATTGCATTTCCTTTGGAAAAAATGATGAAACTTCCATACAGATCACTGGTATAACTCCCGTCAGTACAAATCACCACAACAACGAGATTGGCATGAAAACTATATGTGGCACTATTTGATGCTTGGTGACTTTTAGGCAAACTCCATGAAAATCAGTCTTATAGAGGCCTACTGTGTGGCGAATAATTTTCCCGCAAACCGCTCATGAATACATCACATGATATATGCACGATTGGTGCGTGGCGCTACATATTTAGCCTACCATATTTCATCCAAAATACTTTAGTCGCGCTGCTTTGCCATAAATCTTGAGTGTTTGTGTCGCTATTATTATATTATTTTGGATAGCCAGTTGGCCATTTTGTGGGAATGTAACTGTCCTTTTGGCTTTCAGCTGTTGATGTTTCCATTAGGGTCTGTTGTTACATGTTTGTGTTTCTTTCACTTTGGTGTCTCTGATGGGAGCTATGGGTTAATTGTATCGATTCCTGATCATTGCCTTCACTTCCATTATATTTAATTTCGTAACAGTATGAATGTCATTTGACGTGTCACCAGTAACAATTCTAATCTGATTATGAAGTGCCTGATGCTCTGTCTCTGGTCGGGCCCATCGGAGTCTAACTGTTGGTTTTCTTTTGCTTCAGCATTTCAGTGGTTTCATGCTGTCGAATCCTCGCCGTTGTTTCATCTCTGTGGTTGTTTGATTTTTTTGTGTTCACGGAGATGTTGCACTGATGAGTTAGAAGGCCTTCATGCGGACTGAACAAATTATTTGTCTAAATCGCGACGGAAGTAAAGGCGAGGAGTGTGGCCACGTAAAATCGATTTAAGCCCCCCCCCCCCCCCCCCCCCCACACACACACCAGTGGAATTCGTTTTACTGACCGTTCCAATGAGGTTCTTCTGTCGCGGTTTATTTTTGTTATGGTTTGTCTTTGAGTGTTTGATTTAAGTGAATGGGCTTTTCACAGAGAAGATTCTCTCTATCTTGCATGTAATGTCAGAAATGCATTTTTCACTACTAAAGAGCATAAGAATTATACACTTTGGTCATGTCAGAAAGTGTGTGATACCCTCACCTTTCTACTTGACAATATTTATATTAGATTCGGTACTAAGTTATTTAGACAAATTGTGGGCATTCCGATGGGTACGAATTGCGCACCTCTTGTGGCTGATCTATTCTTGTATTGTTATGAAAGAGACTTCATGTTGTCGCTTTCCATTGATAACCAATCTGAAATTATTGAAGCTTTAAGCTCCACTTCTAGATATTTAGATGATTTATTAAATATTGAAAATACCTGTTTCGATGGTTTGATCAGTCAGATTTAACCCCCCCCCCCAGAACTTCAGTTAAATAAAGCAATTTCTTCTGATACCGAGGCCCCGTTTTTGGATTTACATCTATCTAAACGCGATGACTTTGATTTTGAGATTGTAAATTTTCCTTTTTTGGATGGTGATGTTCCTCGTGCGCCATCCTATGGCGTTTATATTTCGCAATTAATTCGATTTGCAAGAGTATGTAGTCATGTAACTGACTTCAACACTCGTAATAAATTATTAACGGCGAAACGTCTTAATCAGGGTTATCGGTACCATAAACTACGCAAAGCCTTTTCAAAATTTTATAGACGCCATTCTGATTTAATTTCAAAATTCAATATTGGACTTAAATCTCTTCTGCAACAAGGTCTATCGGAACCCGAATTTTATGGTGACTTAGTATATAAATTCAGAAAAATATATAACCGCAATGACTTTAGCACCCAATTTCGTAAAATCATTCTTCGATATAAAAAGATTGGGTACAACATGGATATTATACGACAGACTGCATGCATGGTAGTTAACCCAATCACGGTTGGCAACTTTGCTTCCCTCTTTAATTGCACGCCGGTGGGTCAGGCCTCAGATTCTATGACGGTTCCAACGTAAAGGCTTATTGAGAATTAGAGAGATCTAATTCAAGGTAATGTTGGTTGGTGCCTTATGCTCTGTCTCTGGTCGGGCCCATCGGAGTCTAACTGTTGGTTTTCTTTTGCTCCAGCGTTTCAGTGGTTTCTTGCTGTCGAGTCCTCACCGTAATCTCACCTCTGTGGTTCTTTGATTATTTGTGTTCACGGAGATGTTGCACTGATGGGTTGGGAGGCCTTCATGCGGACTGAACAAATTATTTGTCTAAATCGCGACGGAAGTAAGGGCGAGGATTGTGGCCACGTAAAATCGATTTAAGCCCCCCAGTGGAAATCTTTCCACTGACCGTTCCAAGGCGGTTCTTCTGTGGCGATTTATTTATGTTGTTGTTAGTTACTTACTGTGTGTATCACTTGTGTCTTTTTATTTTGGATGGCCATATGGCCATTTGGTGGGAAAGTAAATGTCCTTATGGCCTTCCTTTGTTTAGGTTTCCATTATGGTCTTGTCGCTTAATGTTTGTGTTTCTTTCCCTTTGGTGTCTTTGATGGGTGGAGTAAGTTAATTGTATCGATTCCTGATCTTTGTTTTATTTCTACTTTGTATCGCTATATTATTTTGTTTTGAATAGCCAGTTGGCCATTTTGTGGGATAGTAACTGTTCATTTGGCTTTTCGCTGTTGGTGTTTCTATTAGGGTCGGTTGTTTCATGTTTGTGTTTCTTTCCCTTTGGTGTCTCTGATGGGAGCTGTGGTTTAATTGTATCGATTCCTGGTCATTGCCTTCACTTCTATTTTGCGAAAGGAACATTTCTTACGTGGGATGTAGGTTCATATCGTTATTTTTAGTGGCAATTTTATTCGGAGGAATTCAAAAAGGGTTTGAATCCAAAGCTTACATTATACGTATTTCTTTCAGAAAAGTCAAATATGTTCCATAAAAGGGTTATCCTTTGGAAGCAAGGAATACACCACAGAACTGGAAATATGAAGTGTACATGTTTTCTGAGCCAGACTAGCTAGTTTAGGTCAATTAGGCCTCGTCAGTGACCCTCAAATATTTTCAAAATTCCACAATGGAATCAATGATCCCAAAGGACAAGAAAATATAAATTACACTATGATGTAGGGCAGGGAGACTTTTTACGGCCGCCACACATTCCCAGACACCGGCTGTAGTGACGTTAAATATGTTTTATAAAATCATGTGTAAACAACTTTTTATACGCCCGTTTGAAAAACGGGACGTATTATGCTATATCCCCCGGTGTCCGTCTGTCTGTCCGTCTGTAAACTTTTCGTTTCCGGATAACTCCTCCTACAGTTTACATCCCATCAAGCTGAAACTTCAGATATAGTTAGACTATAATGTGGGGCAGTGCATGTTGTATCGAGGTTACGGTCCATCAATTATTAATAGAGTTATGCCCCTTTGATTTTTTTTGTAAACTTTTCGTTTCCGGATAACTCCTCCTACAGTTTATATCCGATCAAGCTGAAACTTCATACATAGTTAGACCATGATGTGGGACAGAGCATAGTTTTCTGAGGTTATGGTCCACCAAATAGAGTTATGCCCCTTTGATTTTTTTTGTAAACTTTTCGTTTCCGGATAACTCCTCCTACAGTTTACATCCGATCAAGCTGAAACTTCATTTATAGATAGACCATGGTGTGGGGGAGCTCATATTGTGTCGAGGTCACGGTCCACCATATAATATTAGAGTTGTGCCCTTTTGATGTTTTGGTTTACTTTTCGCTTCCGGATGACTCCTCTTACATTTTACATCAAATGAAGCTGAAACTTCATATATAGTTTGGCCATGATGTGGGGTTGCGCATATTCTTTCAAGGTTACCATCCACTAAACAATAACAGAGGTATGCCTCTTTAAAAATTTATGTAAACATTTTGTTTCTGAATAACTCCTCCTACATTTTACATCCGATGACGCTGAAACTTTACATACAGTAAGACCATGATATGGAACAGTGCATATTATTTTGAGGTTACGGTCCGCAAAATATTACCAGAGTTATACCTCTTTCACGGATTTTTCTAAACATCCCGTTTGCGGATAACTCCTCCTACATTGTATATCTGATGAAGCTAAAACTTTATATATAAGTAATAATGTGTATATATAAGTAAGCATTAAGTTTAAGTTAAAGGAACGGTTTGTTTCATTTTGGAAGAAAAGATTAAATTCAGAGGTTTGCATGGATAAGCTGAGGACATATAAATTAATAAAGAAACATTTTGCTTTTGAAAATTAATTAGATGTTTTACCCGACAGAAAACAGCGAAAAGCTTTAGCTTCTTTTAGAATAAGTGCGCACAATCTCCAAATTGAGCGGGGCAAATATTCAGGTCAAAAAGTAGAGGGCAGATTGTGTAACAATTGTCAGGTAGTTGAAGATGAAATTCATTTTTGTGCGAATGCTCTAAGTATCAAACCTTGCGGAATAAATTGCTTCAGGGCACAGTTTCAACAAATAACCAATCATTGATGTCCAAACAGAATGTTTTATTAATTTTATGACATGTACAGATGATGCGGTTTTGAAATCTGTCGGGCTGTTTATTAGTGAATGTAATATTTCATAGCATGACTCTTGTGTTTCAATGCCGTTTCCTGTTTTTTTTTTAATTGTTCCATATTATCATCAAATTGTTTCATGTTGTCGTGTTTATATTATGCCATGTATGTATTTGCTTACCTTTAACCCTAATAGGATATAGCTGTGCAGTAAACTCAATTCTATTCTATTCTTGTGGAACAGCACATATTATTTTTGAGGTTACCGTCCGCCAATATTACCAGAGTTATTCCCCTTTCACAGATTTTTCTAAATAGATTCCGGATAACGCCTCCTACATTTTACATCTGATGAAACATATTATTTCAAGGTTACAGTCCACCGCTTATTGCCAGAGTTATGCCCATATTATTTTGAGGTTATGGTCCACCAAATATTACCAGCCATGAAAATTTTTTGGAGGCAGGTAGTTTGAGCCATTGAGGGTTATTAATAGGTAAGGATATATGGAGCACATATTTTTCCTTGGTTTCGTTCCACAATCCCAAACTTGTGCAACAGTCAGTATATATATGCCCCATCTTACTAATTGTCACGGGCATATAATGCCCCGCTTGCGGACCACTTGTTACAATTTAATATTATTAAAACCTATTTTTGTCATGCAATGATTGTTAATTACGGGTTAAATAAACTTTCTTTTGTAGAAAAACTTCCTTTCGCGAAAGGAACCGAAGGTCGCGGGACGTTTCCACCATGAGTCGTTTCGGGCCCCGGGTCGTTTCGGTCTGAGTCGTTTCGGCCCAATTTTGGGGGAAGGTCGTTTCGGCAAAAAATTGGCGGGTCGTTTCGGCCCGATTTTTTTCTCACCATTTCAAAGCATTGTATTGTAATATTGCGGCATATCAGAAATCAGCCTATGCTATTGCTATCTTCGCTCATTCCGTTAAAAATAGCACAAAAGCCACAGTGAGCTCCTTTGAACAGGGCAGACTGATCAAAACGACAGGTGCATGTTGATCATATGAAACTGTCGGATTCGTAAATTACAAGAACTTATCAGTCAGCACATAGTCAACACATTGCACGCGGCATCGTTTGAAAATCAAACAGATGCTGTGAATCGATCAACAGTTGATTGCAGTCACGGGGCTACCCAGAGAATGTTTCGCATGCTGTTCTGAAACTCTGCGTGCCATTGTGGTACTAGCGAATACTAATTGCAGATCAGTGCAGTATGATCAGTATTTGAAAATCGCATCCGTATGGCTGTCAATAAAAATCTTATAGAATGGATGCGCATCATAATCTTAAATTGTGCATGTCTGTTTGTAAGGCCATCGTGGGTTTGCATGCTGTCTGATCATAATCTTTGAGGATTGCACGAACCGTCAAAACATTTGAGACTTTCTACAGCCACAGCGACATCAGAATCTGAATTGTTACTGGTGACACGTCAGATGACATTCATGTAGTGCATGATAATATATGAATATCATTACTGCGAAAGTACCGCCCACAACCCACACACAGAGTAGGCTGGCACTAAGGCGGAGCTTATATGCTTTCATAATACATGTGCATGTCGCATTATTCAGATGCGCTTTTGTAGTTAATAAAGATAGATATATGTTAAGTCTCTTATGTTTTAATCCACTACATTTGGCGACGAGATGAAAAAACGTGGTGGAAAAACAATGGAAATAAATTAACAAATCAAACGTTTCTGTGAAACAAAACAAAACAAAATAACTTCAACAAGAGACAAACCGATGTGAATTAAAGCAAGGATTACTTTTAACTATTTGTGAAGAAAAGTGTTGTAAAATGGCTATGAAATTGGACTTAAGCGCACCAGAACCATTCAATGTGATGGGAGAGCAAACTAATCTTGCACAAAAATGGAACCAAAATGTTAAGAGACTGGGATATTTCATGAAAAGTAGAAGTAAAACAAAGATCGGGAATTGATACAATTAACTTACTCCACCCATAAAAGACACCAAAGGGAAAGAAATACAAACATTAAGCGACCAGACCATAATGGAAACCTTAACAAAGGAAGGCCATAAGGACAGTTATTTTCCCACAAAATGGCCATATGGCCATCCAAAATTAAAAGACACAAGTGATACACACAGTAAGTAACAAACAACAACATAAATAAATCGCCACAGAAGAGCCGCCTTGGAACGGTCAGTGGAAGATTTCCAGTGGGGGGCTTAAATCGATTTTACGTGGCCACAATCCTCGCCCTTACTACCGTCGCGATTTAGACAAATAATTTGTTCAGTCCGCATGAAGGCCTCCTAACTCAGCAGTGCAACATCTCCGTGAACACAAAAATCAAAGAACCACAAAGGTGAGACAACGGTGAGGACTCGACAGCAAGAAACCACTGAAATGCTGGAGCAAAAGAAAACCAACAGTTAGACTTCGATGGGCCCGACCAGAGACAGAGCATCAGGCACCAACCAACATTACCTTGAATTAGATCTCTCTAATTCTCAATAAGCCTTTACGTTGGAGCCGTCATAGAATCTGAGGCCTGACCCACCGGCGTGCAATTAAGGAGGGAAGCAAAGTTGCCAACCGTGATTGGGTTAACTACCATGCATGCAGTCTGTCGTATAATAGAAGTAAAACAAAGATCAGGAATTGATACAATTAACTTACTCCATCCATAAAAGACACCATGTTGTACCCAATCTTTTTATATCGAAGAATGATTTTACGAAATTGGGTGCTGAAGTCATTGCGGTTATATATTTCATAACGCCCAAAATGTAAACAAAGATGAACAAAAGAGGGCTCTGCTTCTTCATGTAGCAGGTGAAGAGGTGCAGGACTTATTTGATACATTATCAAACACAGGAACAACATAAGACGATGCCCTTGAAGCGTTGAACGTCTACTTTGAACCAAAGAAGAACATAGCCTTTGAAAGACATTTATTCAGGCAAGCTAAACAACAAACTGATGAAACTGTGGACAATTTTATTGTTAGACTGTCAAAGTTAGCCCTTGGGTGTGACTTCAATGATGATGATCAGAAAAATGATATGATCAGGGACCAAGTTGTGGACTGCTGTAAGTCAACAGAACTCCGTAAAAAGCTACTGTCGGAGCAATCCTTGACGTTAGATAAAGTCAGAACCATATCGAGGACATTTGAGCTGTCCAGCTCACATGCGAAACAAATGTCAGAAAACAACAAAACTTCGGACGACAACTCTGGGGAAGTCTACAGGCTGGATGGCGCTAGAAGAAAACGAACATGGTCACGACCTGGAAACGGGAACGCAGCGTCACGTTCGCGACGTCAAGCAGAGAGTCGGTCAGATACACGCTCAGATACAACAAATCGGGGAAAACAAGGGAGACAATTCAAGAAAGCTACAGCCGAGTGTTACCGATGCGGAGGAAAAGGCCACTACGGTCGGGAATGTCAATGTGCAAAAGACGCTGTTTGCCGCGACTGCGGACGCAAGGGACGTTTCGCTCGTATGTGTAAAACGAAAGTGAAAAATGAGAATATAATTTCTTCTGAATGTGATCAGAAAAATCAATATGAGGATAGTGAGTGTGAAAATTATGAGGAAATATTCGTTCTTGGAAAGCAAGATGCCACTGTTTCATTGAAAATTTCAGGTAAACAATTAAATATTTTGTTAGATTCAGGTGCTTCAGTCAATGCCATAGATAATGCCTTGTACCAACAATTAAAATCCCCTCAGTCAGTCCTTCAGAAGTCTGACGCCAAAATTTATCCGTATGGCAAACGCACGCCGTTAGAGCTTTGCGGTAAGGTACTTTTACCTGTTCAGCTAGGATCTGACATGCGCGAGGTCGAATTTCAGATCCTTAAGGGAACAGGTAAACCGCTTATCGGGCACAAAACTGCCACGGAATTAGGTTTGTTACGAATTGGCGTACCGGAAGAGATTGCGACTGTAAATACAGAGACAGAGCGCATATTAGCATCATACCATGACCGATTTGAGGGTCTAAGCAAGCTTAAGGATTTCGAACTAAAACTGTACATAGATGACTCGGTAAAACCGGTAGCTCAACCCGCGAGCAAGATTCCTTTCAAAATGCGTAGCCAAGTTGAACACAAACTTAAGGAGCTAGAAGCTCTAGATGTGATTGAGCGCGCCCAGGGCCCAACCCCCTGGGTAAGTGCGCTTGTCCCAATCCCTAAAAAAGACGGAGACGTACGTTTATGCGTAGATATGCGTCAAGCGAATAAGGCAGTTCAGAGGGAAAGATTCCCTATGCCAAACGTCGAAATAACGTTGGAGCAAATGAATGGGGCAAATGTCTTCTCTCGTCTTGACCTTAGGAATTCTTTTCATCAAATTCCAATCCAAATTAATTCGCGGTACATAACAACATTCGCAAGCCACAATGGACTGTACCGCTATAAGAGATTATTTTTTGGAATAAATTCGGCACCCGAGGTACACCAGCGCATTCTTCAGCACATAATCCAGGATATCCATGGTTGTAAAAACATTGCTGATGATATCATTATTTTTGCACAAAGAGGAACACAACAAAATTCTCAAAACGCTTCTCTCACGACTACGTGAGAAAAATCTAACGTTGAACAGAGATAAGTGTGAGTTTAACAAGTCAGAACTTCGGTTCATGGGGCACATTTTGACGCAAAACGGACTGAAAATTGATGAACACAAAGTGAAAGCAGCATTTGAAACCAAAGAACCGACGAATGCTAGCGAATGCAAGTCGTTTCTAGGTCTGGTTGGATATATGTCGAAATTCATACGCAACTATGCCATGTTATCCGAGCCGTTGCGCAGGCTGACGCGTAATGACGTACCATGGACTTGGGGCGAAGATGAGCAACGTTCTTTCGATTCTCTGAAAACCGCCATTACCAGTACCGACGTCATGGCATACTACCATGAAAACGCGGAAACAAACCTCTTAGTTGATGGTAGTCCCTTTGGTCGAGGGGCTATATTGACTCAAAAACAACCCGACGGTAATTTTAGACCAGTTGCATATGCGTCTCGCACCTTAAATGCAGTGGAAAGAAGATACTCTCAAATTGAAAGGGAAGCATTGGCTATACTGTGGGCAATAGAAAGGTTCAGAGTTTACCTTTATGGTCTAGATTTTACTGTGTTTACGGACAGCCGTCCGTTAGAGAGAATCTTCAGTAGGTCGCATGATACACTTAGTCCGCGCATTCAAAATTGGGTTCTGCGGCTACAATCATACACATTTTGCGTTACTTACAGGCCAGGTATATCGAATCCAGCGGACATTTTCTCGAGACCCGCTGCACGCGACTCAAACGAAAGTATTACACGCGACCCATTTATCGCTGAGTTAACTAATCAAACAGAGCAGTTTATTTCAAATTTGACGGATAGCAGCCTGCCGATTGCTATCACTTTACAGGAATTGCAACATGCCTCGCAGCAGGATGACATATTTCGAGAGGTACGCCAGTGTTTACAAACAGAACGGTGGAGGAAAAAGGTAACTTAATGCCGTATTTTCAAGTCCGACACGAGTTATCAGTAAAAGATGACTTGATCCTGAAAGGATCAAAGCTAGTCATTCCCAGGCAACTGCAGGAACGTGTCTTAAATCTTGCACATGAGACACACAGGGGATTAAGGAAAACAAAACAACTGCTCAGAAGCAAAGTTTGGTTTCCGAACATCGATCACAAAGTTGATAATCTCATCAAGTCGTGTCGCACATGCCAACTGACGTCTTCGCCGCCACGTGCACCTCCAGTTATAATGAGCAAACTGCCGGACGGCCCATGGAAAAAGGTCGGTCTCGACCTTAGTGGTCCCTATGGATCAAATAATGAGTATGTCATGGCATTAATTGATTACTACTCAAGATTTCCAGTGGTAGAAATCTTAAAATCTACCACAAGCGCAGCGATTGTGAACAAACTGCGTCAGATATTTGCGATGCATGGGCTTGTAGAAGAAATCGTGACAGACAACGCGAGTAACCTTGTATCGTCTACAGTAGAAAAATTTCTGCGTGAAAATGGGATCAAGCACTCTCGTATTTCGCCGTACTGGAGCAGGCACAGTGGTATAGTGGATAATTTTAACCGTAGCGTTAGGGAAGCAGTTCGTGTGGCACTGGTCCATGGTAAAAATTGGCGGACCGAACTCCACACTTTCTTGCTTCACTTCCGTGCAACAGAGCACAGCACAACTGGCTTCTCGCCTGCTCGATTGTTATATAATCGCGAGATCAAAACAAAACTGCCACAAATCAATACGGTCAAACCACCAAAGGTCTAATATCGCGCGACGCGCTTCAAAAACAAAGAATAAAGACATACGCTGATAAATCAAAGTCAAAATCCTTTAGAACATACAAAGTTGGGCAAAAGGTTCTTATCTTGAAAATTGGTAAAAACAAAATGTCGCCGAATTGGGACAGTAGAATTTTCAAAGTGGAACGCCAAAATGGAACTAGTTTGAAGTTAAGATCAAACAGTGGTGACTTGGTTTACAGGAATGTGACACATGTAAGACCGTACTATGAATCTGTTTAAAGTCAGAACAAAGTTTTCATCAGGAAAAATGAGCACAGTGTTGATAAGGAACAGTCTAAGCGAAAGACGGTGCTTCCGAAACGATACCAGGACTATTATATGTGAAAGACAGGTTTTATTCAGTGCTGTCCAAGTCCAAAACCTTATCAGGACTATTACACGAGAAAGACATCTGTGCAGCATGTTACACAAACAGTAAACGTAGCTATCATGGACAGCTTATCTGATTACCAGTGATTTAAAATGGAACTACGTGTTTTTACATGATTTGACAGAAAAACTTTTGACATGTGTTTTATTTTTTTCAGTCATGCAGTTGAAATTTCTGACAGTAATTTGCACAAGGTTGAACTTTATTGCCTTAATGCCAGTATCAGCTTGGGAAATTTATCCTTCATGACAATAAATATTTAGATACGAAGTTTCGTTTCGTATTTTGATATTTATGATTTCCGATTTATTTTCTTGGGGAAGGATGTAGTGCATTATAATATATGAATATCATTACTGCGAAAGTACCGCCCACAACCCACACACAGATTAGGCTGGCACTAAGGCGGAGCTTATATGCTTTCATAATACATGTGCATGCCACATTATTCAGATGCGCTTTTGTAGTTAATAAAGATAGATATATGTTAAGTCTCTTACGTTTAATCCACTACAATTCATACACCAGGAGAAGAGATAAAAGCGATACTTTTGCCGTAATGAATAGATGCGTATGTTGATCAAAGTTTGCATGCCGTTTTTCGATCAGAAAAGACTCAGATCATCCTGCGCAGGCGTGTACTCTAATCATATTCGTCATAGATATGAAATTTCTGCACTCACAATGCCATCCTAAGTGTTATTTGTTTATTTATTTCTCACTATAAGTTGTTGGCTGTTTTAGTGGTAAAATAAATCATCACACGTTAATGATCCGAAAATCAACCGCCTGCGAATCAATCATCACGAAAACACGCCTATATAATTTTGAGCCCCTGAACCCCCTAATTTTGAATACCCACAATCTATATTTTGAGCAGAAATAAGAAACATATCACAATTTTTCATCTTAAAATTTCTTTTTTTCGGCGGTAAAGTTAGCAATGTATTTGTATAGGCGTGTTTTCGTAATGTTTGCCGGAGTTATCTAATCCCCTTCTTGGTGTCTGAGTGCCGGTGCATGACCTTAATTAGGTGTGAAAACACGTGTTAAATGCGAGCGTCTTTAATTATGGAAGTGAGATAGTTTTTAAGAATCAGAATCAGAATCAGAATTGTTACTGGTGACACGTCAAATGACATTCATACACCAGGACCTGTGATATGGGAAGTTAGTCCCTAGCTCTAACCAAAGATGTAAACTTAGCTACACAATCCTCAGCACCTTCAGCCGTCAAAATAATAGAATCGAGAAGGGCATTCCAATCTCTAATGGTTCGGGGGAAAAACGATTCTTTATAAATATCCGTTCTTGCAGTAAGGGTCTGAAACGTCATTGAATGGTGTTTTCTACAATGCCTAGCTGGGGGAACAAGGTCATCTGTTGGAATGCTGGCAGCACCCTTTAGACCTTTGTATAAGAGTATGAGCCTACTGTCTCTTCTCCTTTTCTTTAGAGACTCCCATCTTAATTTTCCTAGAATTCCAGTCATGCTCCCAGTTTCAAAGCAATAATTTCCAGTTACAAATCTAGCAGCTCTATTCTGAACTTTTTCAATTTCTTCATTTAGGACCACTCCGCTTGGGTCCCAGATGCAACTACGATATTCCAAGATTGGGCGAACAAGTCCCCTGTATGCTGTTTCTTTCACATCCTGAGGACACTGATGAAGATTTCGCCTCAGGAAACCAAGTGTTCTATTCGCCTTTGTACACATATTGCTAATGTGTGTATTCCATCTCAAATCGTGAGTGATTGTCACACCAAGGTATTTAATGGAATTCACATTTTCGAGGACCGTTCCATCTAAGGTGTAAGAAGCCTCAACCTTATTAGATCTCTTCCTTGTTATCTGCATAATATTGCATTTAACTGGTTGAAATCTCATGCCCCATTTTCTGGCCCAACATCCTAATCTATCTATGTCAGCCTGAAGTTTCAGTGAGTCATCTGTATCTCTAATTTCCCGGTAACAAACACAGTCATCTGCGAACAGTCTTATTTCTGAGTCAATATCAGTGGAAATATCATTGATGTACAGGGAGAACAATAGAGGACCAAGAACGGTCCCTTGTGGGACTCCAGACAAAACTGGCGCCCATACTGAAGATTCACCATTAACAACAACACGCTGTTTTCTGTAGCAAAGGAAGGAATCTATCCATTTAAGAGTCTTCCCACCAATTCCATAACCAAATAATTTGGATTTAAGTAGTTCATGAGGAGGGGTGTCAAAAGCCTTCTCAAAGTCCAGAATAAATGTGTCCACCTGTCCCCCTTTGTCCAGGATTTTTGCCCAATCATTAATAACCGTGCTCAACTGAGTTTCGCAACTATGCCTTTTCCTAAATGCATGTTGTCTGTCTGACAAAAGTTTATGTTCATCCAAGTGGGCCATGATGTTTGAGCAGACTATGTGTTCAAGCAATTTACATAGAACACAGGTCAGTGACACCGGGCGATAATTACGAGCAAGAGCCCTGTCCCCTTTTTTGAAAAGTGGACAGATGTTCGCTAGGAGCCATTCTTTGGGAATTTCACCCGTATCGAGAGATTGTTGGAAAAGATGAGCAAAAACTGGACCTAACTCGTTTGCTAGTTCCTTCAGGACTCTAGGATGAAGCTCATCAGGCCCTAAAGCTTTAGAAGGGTTCAAGCCTTCAAGTAATTTGATCACTCCCGCAGAGGATACAACAATATTTTCCATGAAAGGGGCCGATCTTCCAGTCAATGGAACCTCGTTGAACTCAGTTTTATTAAATGCATCATTGAATTGACCAACCAATTCCTCTGCCCTTTCAGAGTCCGATTCAGCGACCCCGTTCATTCAGCGACCCCATTCGACTTCGTCGGCTTATTCTGTTAACGTAAAAATATCAAAATATGTTATAAGTGATATGCTTTTATTTCTAGGAAGTCTTTTAAATGTCAGCAATCAATGTATATCAGGTGCTCAGAGACACCATCCAATCACTTATCTTTGTAATCGGTCATAACGATTGTCAAATAATTAAAAAATCTTTTTTTTTTATTTTTAATTTTTATTGTACATTGCATGTGACAAAGAAGTCACATTAACGTCGGTGCAATTCCATGACGTTTATGCAACGCCACATCTACGTCGATGCAACGTCATAACCTTGTATCGATGTTAATTTGACGTTGCCCAACGCCATGTGCCTGCTGTGTGATTGTTATCCGATATACAATTTTATATATAATTGCAGTAAAGTTGTTTTTAGACAATTATCAAATCTTAGTCACACCACCTCGTTGGTGCTAACTGGAAACATGGCTATGAAAAGAACTTTTATGATTCTTTCATTGATGGCTGACGTGCAAGGCCATGTAAAAATATTCCAAATTTAAAAAATAATATTCAACAAGTAGTCCGCTACAAAAATCTATGTAATAAAATCTGACCGAACGACCCAGGCCGAAACGACCCAGGACCGAAACGACCCACCGAAATAGGCCGAGATTACCCAAGTCCAAATTTAGGAAGGTTCCTTTCGCTATTTGGACCAACCGTGGATAGGCTATTTGTTTTATCGACGTGCACACATTAATTTTACGACTTGCCGGAAGTAAAGTCTTGTATTTTAGTGGAAAAAAACAGACTATTTCCTTAAAAAGATATGTAATTCAACATGTAAACAAAACCAGTCGACGGCGTAACGCATGGAGGTGGTTTTAGCTGTCATTCGACCCAAATCCATTCACAGTGGAATTGATTACAAACCCAAATATTATGACATACTGTTGCTTGATCACAGGAACCCTGATAAACATGGCAAAACAACCAAGTTTTTGCCGACTTTCAAACTTACAGGTAACTGGACCCCTTCTTATTGTGTAAACAAATATATCCATCCTTCTGATAATTCTGATTCACTATCTATCTACCTTATACTGAGTCGGTCACATTTGGTCACCCTCGGTAGGATGGCTAAATTTAGAATTTAGCTGGAAAAAAAGAAGAGGCACTGGATGCCTCCTTAAAACTATTTGCAATCTGCATAACAGAGGTATCCTAAAACGCATACCTCTGAATCTCAATCTTACTTGACAAAACACGGACCAATTAAGGACTTACGGACCTGAAAACAATACACGGACTTCATTACATAATACGGACCAGTTATTCACGGACCACTTGACAAACCACGGACTTATTAGGCCAAAACAAAATATATGTGTGGTTCCGGTTACCCGACCGTGCCTAGCTTTTTCCCGCCGACCCTTATTATTTTTCTATCATGATTATTCCAAACATTTTATGTGCAAAAACGGTCTTTGAATTTTTCATGGTTAAAGTATTTTAGTACATATTCATTAAAAAGCGCTTTCATTAAAGGACAATCTGGTCATATTAACGCATGAAAATGGTGTGCGTCTGCCAAAAAAAACAAAAAAAAAAACATCAAATACATCCGTGTTTGTCTCTAAATAACTGTGAGCCTAGAAAAACAATGCATATCGTAAGCATCGCTATTTAAAAGCTGTTTTTTTTTTATCAATTGCCGCGAGCTGCCAGTTAACGGTAAGTGCATGGCCCGTGCTAATCAATAACAATTACCCAGTTACAGTTCAAATGGGTCAGGGATATGGCACGTGGCTACTTCTGAAGAAGCCGACGCTTTGAAGTAACCCATAATTATAATCAAAATCTCCAGTACTTAGCACATTCAAGACCGTTCATGCAAGCCAATAGAACCACCACCGGAAACAAAATAAATAAGAAAAAAAACTACTACCAGAGGGTAAAACGTCTGTTGTCTCCTGTGATCAACAGGTATTTTCCATGGACCGGTAAGAGAGGCAAAATTAGGAAGCGGTCGGAACCCACAAATTTTGAATGCAATTTGTTTTCGGAAGCGCAAGATGCATAAACCCATGTCTCGGACGCATAAAAAGGACAATGGCGCACATTTATTGCGGTATGCAGACCGTGACGGTATGATCCCTCGCAATAATCAGATTACTTTTGTGACAATAAAAATTATCCAAATTATGTTTTACCACCTGTAGCGATAATCAGACAAGTGTGCACGCTTCAACAAACATAAATAATGCAGACGGCTTGTGTAAATCTCTCAAGTATTTTCACGTTCTCCATGAACAGAAAGCTAAGCCTCCACAGATGCGCAGGCTGATCGTAGTCTTTGCTGGTCACACATATATAGTTTTTGTCATGCCGCGCTTAATTTCCCGCCGTCATTTTGAACGTGCATTTGTTGCAGTCTGAATTTTTCCCACGTTTTTCAATAACACGTCATCGATAGTTTGCACACACGGTCTTCGCATCCAATTTTTGGAAAACATGACAGTAAACTGTGCGACAGGTGAAGTCACAGATCAGCCTGCGCAGTCTTATCAGTCTTTGCTCTTTGTTCAAACCTGTTGTAGTATGGCTTCTGCGATATGCAGAGAGCAGCAAACGAAAATCTCGATGTGCAGGCTGATCTTACGTTAAAAGATTTTTTTTTCGTGAGTGCAGGAAGCAGTTTAACCTGTTGTAATATATGTCCGATAAAGACGGTAGTTAATGAGCTAGGGTGTCATATGGTGGTGACATCAGAAATGCTTTCCGCGAAATGCACTGAATGCGTATGCGCACACAGAAAAGACTCAGATCAGCTTGAAGTTCTGCACAGTCTGATCTGAGTTTATTGTTCACAAGACTTCATTTCTCGGAAAGTTTAGACACTCGCCGATCAGACTGGCCGCATATGCACATGATAACACTGGTCAGGTCAATTTTCACACCTAATCGTTTAATTGGTATCACTTACATGTACACTGGTCATCAAATCTTAAAGTGAGATAATTTGGAACAATAAACAGCGGGATTAGCGGTAAACCATCAAACAGGCAACAATCTATTGCTAAAAAAGTGTCTAAAATATCCATTTTCTCCATTCTTTAAACAGGCATGACGTTGTTATATTTTGGTCATTTGATTTGAGGTTTAACATTCCCGTCAACAGTGTAAAGGTCATTTTGGAGACATTGCTTCCAATGTTGTAGGACTTTTACCCGACATTGAGATGAACAGACTCAATAAAACCGAGTCTGCTATTTTCGTTTATTTGGTGTATTCTTTGCTTCCGGAGGATCTAACTATTCAGAACTTATTTATCCCTGCTCACCCTTGCATGCCCCTAGTTAAAGGGGAAAGCAGACTTAACTGGGGATATATTTTTCCCAATCTCAGCTCCAGAACATACATGTACGTTGTGGTTTCTTATTACAACCACCTCAATGGCATGGTTCTATTGAGTTTCCACACTGTACAAGTTTGGATTAGAGTCATGAAAGAGGCAGTTAGGGAAACATGCAACTATGATGTAGTGTACATGTGTGTAGAAATGTTTATGTTTTTTGTACAATCAAGATCAGGAACTTAACTTTTCAAAATGAAGGATTTTGGACTCCTGTTTTCAGAATCATTGTGAGATCTATCTATCTATCTATCTATCTCTCTCTATATATATATCTCTCTCTATCTATCTGTCTATCTATCTATCTATCTATCTATCTATCTATCTATCTATCTATCTATCTATCTATCTATCTATCTATCTATCTATCTATCTATCTATCTATCTATCTATCATGTTCAGCTTTAGGACCAAGTAAGACAGATACAAATGGAACAAGGACTACGATTTGAAAAGACTATAAATAAAATAGTTTCTGCTGGTGCTAATTGGTGGATGTTTAATTTGCAGCATTAAGCCGTTATAAGAAACTTTCTGATATCCGTTTACTCTGTCATTTCATCTTGATCTTTTGAACTTTTACATTTATCTTCAATGTATATATGGTACAATAACAGTTACAACACTATTCAAGATAAAGCAACCTTCACTAGAACAGCAAGTCCCAAAGGCTGACCTTTTGTAAAAGGCGAACACATACACAGGATGTCCAATCAAAATACTTTGTTCTGACTGAAGAAAACCCTTATTTTTGTAACAATTAGGACAATATGGATGAAAACTAAGCAATATTTATTATACTTTTATTTGTTTACAATGTTTTCAAGTACAATTATACAACAGAAGCAAAACAATATAACAAAAATAAGTGCAGTGTGTAGCATAGTATAGAAGGTGAGAAAAAAAAAATAAAAATAAAAAATAAAATAATTTTCCTACCTACCTACCCTATTTTTGAAAACCATGTAATAGGAACCACACATATAATTTGTTTTGGCCTTATTCACGGGCTTTACAAACCAATGACCTATTATTCACAGACTTTACAAACCACGGACATATATTATTACGGACTTAATAAAACACGGACATTGTAACAATAACCTGATGTAACTGATAACGTGACGTTACGTTGTCATAGATACCCACATACTCAAGTACGTTGAAGTCGTGAATGAAGACCTATGGTTGGTGAATAGTGATGGAATTCACCTCATTCTTACCAAGGATGACCGTTTAAGACTGAAAGGGAGTTTAGACAACGGATGGCTAAATGACACTATCATAGATGCCAGTCAATCTGTCTTGTGGCAGCAATTCCAACAAGAGCATGGAATGCAGTCCGTACTTTATGCTGCAAAGCCCGAGTTCCAACCAGCTTCAGTGCCATTTGTACAAAGTGTAAATACCCATCCGAACGATGGCGGTTTGCACTGGGTTTGTTTCTCCAATTTCAATTGTGACGTAGGTGTCGTCAATTTGTATGACAGTGCAGGCGATTCGTACATTTCAGCAGCTACTGAAATGGCAATTGCAAACATAATGTTCAGTCCGATGCCAAATATCTTTGTAAGGCACCTTAAATGTTCTGTACAAACAAAATCAAATGATTGTGGCGTTTTTGCCATTGCAAATATGGTAAGTATCTTGAACGGAATTTACCCAAGGGGCATGAGGTATACCGTCCCCAAAATCAAAGATCACCTCATCAAAGGCCTTGGGGCTAAAAACATAACAGCTTTCCCTCACAGAAAATTAAGAATTGTGAAACAGGCTGTGCTGAAAGTGACTGGAATTCCACTCTTTTGTACCTGCCGCATGCCCGATTCTGGTTTTATGTTTACTTGCTCAAAATGCCAAAAATGTTTTCATCCGAAATGCCAGAATACCACACAGTCAGTAAGGCAAGTGAAATTATCAAAAACCAGCAAATGTTTAGATTGTAGGTCGTAAAATACAAATAAATAAAATTTGAAAAATTGTAGTCATTTATTTCGGTTGTTCTACGGACCATAACTTGCATTTCACGGACTTCATCTGACCATTTACGGACCCACTTTTCACGGACCAACAACTTCTATTTTACGGACCTTATCTGTCAACGGACAAAAATTAATTTACGGACTTCATCTGACCATTTACGGACTCACGTTTCACGAACCAACAACTTCTGTTTTACGGACCTTATCTGACAACGTACTAATATTAATTTACGGACCGTTTACGGACCATAACTGACCAATCACGGACCATAGACCTTTCACGGCTAATAAATGACCTTATTTACGGACTTACGGACTTATTGAATTTGTATTGGTCCGTAAGTCCGTAGGTCCGTAAAAGGTCCGTATTTTATCAACGGGCCTTACACTGTAGGGACTTTGAACCCTTCTGCGGACTTAGCATTCACCACAGAGGAGGGAAGACTATTCCATTGAGGAATAGTTCTAGGAAAGGAGTTCTTCAAGGCATCACCACAGGACCGGCACCCACGACACTGTGAGTCGTTCACCGCCGATGTCCCTGTTCGGGTCGATGCTGCCCTGTTCCTGCCCTGCCGATGTCCTTGTTCAGGTGGACGCTACTAACAGACATTGCATCAGAGTGCATCCCACAGAGGAAGGTTAAAGAGGACTGTCCACCACAGGGGGGGGAGGGGGGAACGGGAGGTCATGGGTTCGACCCCGGGAATCGAGACAGTTCCCTGACAAGACAGTTCCCCGACACGGTTTTTGGAGACAGTTCCCCGACACTTTTGAAGACAGTTCCCCGACACTATTGTTCAAAGTCAAATGACCTGTGACTGATCATGATGATTATCATAATTGATAGTTATTATGTGTTCATCAATATTTTGAAGACAATTCACTGACAGACATTTAGAAATATTAAATTATGGGTTCATCAACATGTTTGAGGACAGTTTCCCCGACATGTTTGAGGACAGTTTCCCGACATGTTTGAGGACAGTTTCCCGACATGTTTGAGGACAGTTCCCCGACATGTTTGAGGACAGTTCCCCGACAGACTTTTACATGTATAAAATAAAAGCTTATACATGATACCATTATCAGTAAGTTTAATGAATACACCTGAAATTAAGCGAACTAGCATGTTCAGTTAATTACCATGCACACATTTAAACAAAACAAAAATGTCTTCTAGGAAACGCAATAGTATATTTCTTATTGTCATTTTTCCATATAATAAACATTTGAAAAATGAAGATGAGTTCAAAGCTTTTGTTTTAAATAAATAACTGTCTTGAAATCAACGAGGAAATGTCTGTGAACTAATTGCCAATTGTAATTACCAGTCACAGGTCATTTAATTATGAACAATAGTGTCGGGGAACTGTCTTCAAAAGTGTAGGGGAACTGTCTTCAAATGTGTCGGGGAACTGTCTCCAGAAACCGTGTCGGGTAACTGTCTTGTTCCCCGACCCCGGGCCGCGACATACCAAAGTCGTTAAAAATGGTACTAGCTGCTCCTCGCTTGGCACTCAGATTTACGGGGTAGAGCTAGGACTGGTCGACCCAGTGTCAGGATAATGTGACTGGGTGTGGTATCATGTAATCTGTCTGGGACATGATACTTCAGTGAAGCAGCACTAAAAAAGTGAGCATTGAGCCCACTGTCGCAACCAGACACCGTCGTAATATGACTGAAAAATTGTTGAAAGCGACATTAAACCCGAATTTACACACACACTGTCCACCACAACCCTCCAGTGACGGCCACACTAGCTCATCAAGCATGCCACCGCCACCCCTCCATCGCCCGCAGGCCCTCGAGCAGCCGTCCCCAGCACATCCTCCACCCGCCGAACCCGAGCCCCAACACAGGGACGCCAAACTGCGAAGCACACCAAGAATCAGAATCAGAATTGTTACTGGTGACACGTCAAAAAATATTCATTCACCCAAGCCGAGGGCGAACCAATGTTTTATATGCAACATCCCCTGTCTGCCTAGGTGCAAAGGACAAGCCACGTCCAAGGAATCCCAAAGTCCCAGCCGCCCTAGATGCAATCCCAGAGATATGTCGACCTCAATCAAGATCACCAGCGACACCGAGACACCCGGCGGACCGAACACGCCCCAAAATTTGCTGGCAAAGTGTATAGCCAATCTTAACCTGCCTGCCCCGAATTCGTCGCGACACCTCCACTGAACGACACCCGGCCACACAGAACCCCCCCGCCCCCCCTCCCACCGCGCAAGCCGACCCAGGCCATCCTGCAAAACAAGACAGCCAGAAGGAGAACATATGTTTCCACACAGAACACAGTCATCAGCTAACAAACGGACAGATGACCTGATATCATCGGGGAGATCATTGATGAAAACCAAGAAGAGGTCCGATCAAAGGACCGAACCTTGGGGACTCCAGATAAAACGGGAACTGGACCAGACAAATGGCCATCAAGCAAACTTGTCGCAAGCTCCCAGAGAGCCATGAGCTAATCCACCTACGCATGGACACCCCCATCCCACAGCACTCCAGCTTATACAAGAGCCCCTCTGTGAGGCACCCTGTCAAAGGCCCTAGCGAAGTCCATGATGATCAAGTCAGTCTGCTTGTGGCCATGGTTTATGGCCCCACCCAGATTGCTCACAATGTCATGGTAGAATTGAACTAGCTGTGTTTCACAAGACCATTGACTCCGGAAACCATGTTGACAGCCAGCAAAAAACGCTCCCAAAGCCCTGCCGATATTGCCCACCAACACACACCCCAGGGTCCCGCAATTCTCACAATTCCGATCCTAATAATACTCAGAGTTAAGGATTATATACAGTTGTGTAGGCTAATTCTGCGCATCTGCCAATTCTGCACATTAGAACTGTTACTGGTGACACGTCAAACGACATTCACTCACCAGGAGATTATTTCAAAATTAAATGTATCAGATTAAATATTTTCATTTTGCTTTGACAGGTCAGAATCAGAATTAAGATACCTAACAAAGCTTCAGATAATATGAAAATAGGCACTGCCTATGGGCAAGCATAGGTCCTGATGTTAAATGAAAAAAAAATGTTTATCAGATAATGTTTCTATATATCTATATAATGTAACACAACTTGACAACAATGCAGCCGTAATCTCTGATTCTATGAAACTGTAGGTGAACATAACAGCAATATAGCTAATATAGAAAATAAATCAAGCTTTTTGAGAGGAAAGATATACTATCCTATAATAATATAGACAAGGGCACCATTGGGAAAACATGACCAATCGTGAATTAAGTTGTGTATCTCTGGCAGTTTGTAACACACAAGTCAAAACTCTTGTCACACATGTAGATAACACACTTATGTATACAATAGTACCTGCTATAATCTCTAATCTAGTCTTCACGCTATGGAGCAACGCCACACAGAATGTCCAGAATTGATCAAAAATGATCTTGTGTAGCTATGCCTGTCCACTCGCTTACCAAGAGATTCAAAAGTATTCTAGAGCACAACACAAAGAAAATTTGTATCCATGTCCAGTATTTTCACCAATACCAATCACCTGTGTCCATAATTTCAATAAAAACATGTAAATACTACTGCAAAACTTGAAAACAATAACAATTTTGACAGCTGCATGCTCCGGGAAGACATGTTTTTATTTAGAGAACCGGAGTAAATAAATCATGACGTAATAAGCATTAAGGTTATTTTTTGATTAGCCGATTTGAATTGTTGTGATTTTTATGTCCCCCCATTCAAAAAATGGTGGGGTATTATGTTATACTCTCCGAAGTTTTGAGTGCCCATCCGTCTGTCAGCGCCTCGTAGTTTCATGTCCGCTCCATAACTCTGATACCGTTTGAGATATATAACTTTGAAACCGTTTGAGATATTTTCACTAAACTTCACAGATATGTAGCGCACTATCAGACGACATGCAGAACATATGAACTGTAACTCTGATTTTCCTACTTTTGGAGTTGTTGCCCTTTGAACATTGAACATAACCATTTCTGTCATAGTTTCATGTCTGCTCCATAACATGATAACTCTGATACCATTTGAGATATTTCAATGAACCATTTGAGATATTTCCATGAAACTTTACAGCTATGTAGAGCAACATGAGACAACGTGCAGAACATATGAACCGTAACTCTGGTTTTCCTACTTTTGGAGTTATTGCCCTTTGAACTTTGCATATAGCTGCTGCTATCTATTTTGTGGTCGCTCCATAACTCTGATACCATTTGAGATATAGCTGCTGCTATCTATTTTGTGTCCGCTCCATAACTCTGATACCATTTGAGATATTTCCATGACAGATATGTAGACCAACATGAGACGACGTGTAGAACAAATGAACCGTAACTCTGATTTTCCTACTACTGGAGTTATTGCCCTTTGAACTTTAAAAACCTAGCTGTTACAATATGTCATTGCAGTCTACCAAAGATTTGGTTTGATTTTGGTGACCTTGACCGTATTTTTTTAAGGACATGGGCCCCCAAAACGCTGTCAATGTTTGCTTTTGGAGCACAGATTTGAGATCAAGAGGTAGCTGGTTCCGTCCCCACAAGCACCCAGTGTTGTTTCCTTTACCAAGAGAATTTATCCACATTGCTTAGTACTGGTTCCTACCTAAGAAAAGAGGGCTACATGGAAGATTAGTACCAGTACTAAATGTGATACCCTCTATAAATAAGGTTGATTATAATAATAATTATTATTACACCAAAACCTCTTTATCATCATCATCATCAACGGATTTTTGATTAACGTGCAGGTACAGGGGCAGCGTCCACATAAGTGGCCCCCTTCGAGGTATCTGGCTTGCTGCACGCAGGGCAGATCTTACACCAGATCTCCAGGCTTGTCTATCATGAGGATGGATAGCAGAGAGCTTCCATTCTCTGCAATCTCTTTCTGTTAGCTGCTTCCAGGTCATCTTGGGCCTTCCTGGCCCCTGCTTTCCACCTACCTGTATGTCACAGGCAGTCTTGACTACACCGTTGGAGCGTTCCACATGTCTATACCAGCGAAGTCTTCTCTCTTTCAGGATGAGGTCCAGGTCCTCAATGCCAAGACGCTCAAGTAACTCACTGGACCTGATGGTGACAGTGTCCTGTGGCTTGACATTGCAGATCTGTCTGATCATTGCACTGTCATTTCGCTGTAGACGTTGGAGGTTTGGCTTTGTCAATGGCCATGTCTCACTGGCATGGAGCATTGCGCTCCGCACACAAGAGCTATACACACAGCCACGTGACTTGGACGAGAGGTGGCGGGAAGAGAGAACTGGTAGCAACTCTTTGAATTTCTTCCAGGCTGTTTTCACACGTGATGTAGTTGAAAGGTCGCAACCACCCGCTGCAGAGAGCGTATCACCTAGGTAGCAGAAGGAAGCTACAACCTCCAGCTTGTCGGATTCGACTTGGACTTCCCTCTGTGGTCTGCCATCTAAGGGTGTGCAGTTCCTTGGCACCATGTACACCTGTAATATGGGTCCTCTATCAAGCGTTTGAGCCCACTGCATTTCTTGTGCACCCAGAACTTGCAGCCATTACAAAATATACTGTTGCTGCCCACTCCAGTGCGGCGTACAGCGCATGGGAACTGGCCTGTACTCTGCAAGAGGTCCAGACCTGTACCACAGATCATGATCTTTGTCTTTCCTGCATTCACTCTCAGCCCTTTCGCCTCCATTGCATCTTTCCAAGTTAAGAGGCTCCTGACACATTCCTCAAGGGATTCAGCTATGATGACAAGATCATCAGCATACAGGTCCTCCCAGGGGACTCCAGAGCGGAACTCGCATGACAAGACTTCAAGCACAATGATGAAAAGCAGTGGGCTGAGAACAGAGCCTTGATGAACACCCACCTTCACCTCGAATTCTTCACTGTAACCATCACCAACGCGGACACGGCTCCGAGCATCAGCATACATCCCTAGGACCAGTTTCACAATCCACTCGTCCACTCCAAGTTTTCTTTGTGCCCACCAGATGACTTTCCTAGGCACTCGATCAAATGCCTTCTCCAGGTCTACAAAAGCCATGTAGAGTCTCCTGTTGGCCGCCAGATACTTCTCTTGCAGCTGCCGTACAACAAAAATTGTGTCTTTATAAGCCTGCCCAGAACATTACAAGTGTGGATAGGTAAACTGACCGGCTCAAAAATGATCTAAATAGTGTTGACTGGGCCGTTAAACCCTAATACAAACAAACAAATCTAGCTTTTGTAGTTCCTGAGAAATCTTTGACGAAAAATTTAATGTTGGCCTGTATGGAGATCATCATCATCATCAACCGATTTTTGATTAACATGCAGGTACAGGGGCAAAGTCCACATAAGTGGGCCCCCCTTCCAGGTAGCTGGCTTGCTGCATGTATGGCAGATCTTACACCATATCTCCAGGCCTGTCTATCATGAGGATCGATAGCAGAGAGCCTCCATTCTCTGCAATCTCTTTCTGTCAGCTGCTTCCAGGTCATCTTGGGCCTTCCAGGCCCCACTTTCCACCTACCTGTATGTCACAGGCAGTCTTGACTACACCATTGAAGTGTTCCACATGTCCATACCAGCGCAGCCTTCTCTCTTTCAGGATGAGGTCCAGGTCCTCAATGCCAAGACGCTCAAGTAACTCACTGGACCTGATGGTGACAGTGTCCTGTGGCTTGAAATTGCAGATCTGTCTGATCATTGCCCTGTCATTCCTCTGAAGACGTTGGAGGTTTGGCTTTGTCAATGGCCATGTCTCACTGGCATGGAGCATTGTGCTCCGCACACAAGAGCTGTACACACAGCCAAGTGTCTTGAACGAGAGGTGGCGGGAAAAGAGAACTGGTAGCAACTCCTTGAATTTCTTCCAGGCTGTTTTCACACGTGTTGTGGTTGAAAGGTCGCAACCGTCAGCTGCTGAGAGCATATCACCTAGGTAGCAGAAGGAAGCTACAACCTCCAACTTGTCGGATCCGACTTGGATTTCCCTCTGTGGTCTGCCATCTAAGTGTCGTGCAGTTCCTTGTCACTGTGTACACCTGTAATCAGGGTTCTCTATCAAGCGCTTGAGCCCACTGCATTTCTTGTGCACCCAGAACTTGCAGCCATTACAAAAGATACTGTTGCTGCCCAGTCCAGTGCGACATACAGCGCATGGGAACAGGCCTGTACTCTGCAGGAGGTCCAGACCTGAACCACAGATCATGATCTTTGTCATTCCTGCATTCACTCTCAGCCCTTTCATCTCCATTACGTCTTTCCAAGTAAAGAGCCTCTTGACACATTCCTCAAGGGATTCAGTTATGATGACAAGGTCATCAGCATACAGGTCCTCCCAGTGAACATCAGAGCGGAACTCGCATCACAAGGCTTCAAGCACAATGATGAAAAGCAGTGGGCTGAGAACAGAGCCTTGATGAACACCCACCTTCACTTCAAATTCTTTACTGTAACCATCACCAACTCAGACAGGGCTCCGAGCATTAGCATACATCGCTTGGACCGGTCGCACAATCCACACGTCCACTCCAAGTTTTCTTAGTGCCCACCAGATGACTTACCGAGGCACTCGATCAAATGCCTTCTCGAGGTCCGCAAAAGCCAAGTAGAGTCTCCTGTTGGCCGTCAGATACTTCTCTTGCAGTTGCCGTACAACAAAAATTGCATCTGTTGTGCCTCTTCCTGGGATGAAGCCAAACTGGGAAACGTCGATGGACACCAACTGTCTAATGAGGCCATCCACAATCCTCTCCAGGACTTTCATGACCTGTTCTGTCAGCTTGAGACCACGGTAGTTGCCGTATTCCAATGCATCGCCCTTGCCCTTGTAGAGAGAGACAATGAAACTCTGTTCCCAGTCAGAGGGTACCTTCCCATCACGGATGATTGCAGCTGCAAGGTCGTGGATCATCGAGGCACCCGCATCACCTGCAGCTCTTATCATCTCCACCACTATGCCAGAGGGACCCGGTGCTTTGCCAGTCTTCATCTGAGAGATAGCCTTCTTAACCATATCAATAGTGATTGGGATGGGTGGCCCTTCCACTGGTGGTTCATCAGACAGGTGGTCTGGGTCCCAGTCGAACTCAACATTGAGTAGCCTTTGGTAGTGTTCTAACCAGGCCCTCTGCTTTGAGTCTTCACTCATTGACATCTCCCCTGCATCATTCTTTACTGGTTTGTCACCTACAACATCGGCATTCTCTCTTCTCATCTGGTTAGCAAGGCAGTATACTTCTGAGAACTTAGGGTCAATATTCTTGTAGATCTCCTTCTTAGCTTCTTGGTGAGCATGGTGCACCGCTCGTCTGGCTATGCGTTTGGCCGCAAGATAAGATGCACGGGTGCCCTTACCAGTCTTCCAAGCTTTAAAGGCTTGTCGCTTGGCTGCAATGACCTTATTAACATCCTCATTCCACCACCAGGTTTCGCGACGCCAGCGGTGGGGCCGAGTTGTGCCACACACCTCTTCAGTTGTCTTGAGCAGACCGGTCTTGATGCTGTTCGATATATCCTCAGTGGTAGCATCTGCTACACCGGCTGAAGCACTCACATGCTGGTTCAAAACCTCCTGGAAATGATTTCTTGTCTGAGGTTTTTTCGGCTTCCAAACTTTTAGTCTGGGGGTGAACTTGTGCTTGGGTTTTGGTGGCACATCAATCCTCATGTCGCATATGAGTAGCTGATGTTGCAGGGCTACTTCCTCGCCAGGGATCACTTTGACATCTGTGACAAGTTTGCGCATTGTCCTGCGGTAAAGGATGAAATCTATCTATTTATAACACTATTAATGGGGTCCAAAGCAGAAACCGTGTTAGTTAAACAACCGTGTCATATCCAAACAAAAATGTATAGATTATATAGAAAAATGACCATTTTATATACATCTATACATTTTTGGAATCCATCTTGAAACCGTGCTATCACACTGGTCAATACATACGCACAGGCTGCGTAGCGGTCGCACAGGCTTCGTATTTTGGATGCATAGGCTTCGATGAAAAATGGCGGATGACAGTTCGTCAATGCAGGTAAGAAACGGTTTTTACGTTAAACCAACTGTTGTATTGCATTTCCCGATACTGACATCTGCCTTACGGACCACTTTATTAATGTGCGGCTTCGTCTGTTGCGAGAAAAAGTTGGAAAAACGGAATATAGAAAAATAGACCCCAAAAGAAATTTGGCAGTCAACACAGATTCACCTGTATTTTCACTTTGGTCCGGTCGCCCTATGTAACTACACGTTTTTGGCTGGTGTTCTGGCCGATAAATTGTGAATAACGATAATGAAATCGAAAAGCTAATATGCAACTTTCATCATATCTTTTGCGAAAAATAAAAATCTTGATATTTCGATACAACGCGCGTAGCTTCGTTACCTATTACAACGCAGAGGCTGCGACCTAAATTTGAAAGCCCTGTATTATGTAGTATAATAGCGAATGCTATTGAATTAATGTCGAGGAATTAGTCAACCAGCGTTAGTTGGTGATGCTTAAGACATTCTGTATCATTTATACCGAAAACATTTTCAGTCTCAGCTATGCAAATACATGTACAACATTTTGAGGTGAATGCACAAAATCTGTCAATTTACAATTATTGACACCACCGTTCATAAACTCGGCAAGTCCTCATCAAATCTGTTAAGTATTAAGCCAAATGATATTTGCACTGTATGAATTTTTGTCGTGTTTTTTACAAAGCACATGGCTTCGCAGGTTACAGAGATGCGAAGACGCATTACGAAAACACGCCTATTAAAATACCACTAAAAAGATAAAAAAAAATACTTTCAGATAAAACATTCTGATAGTTTTAATATTTCTGCTCAAGACAAGTGTATGGGAACTTGCTACAACCACCCGGACCAGGCGGTTTTATCGCGTATCCACAATCTGTATTTCTGAGAAGAAGTAAGGAAAACAATGTATATCCCTTTAAAGCTCAGTTTTACTATATAAAAGTTGGATTTATGGGGGTCAGAATTATATAGGCATGTTTTCGTGATTCTCCGACTTCTATTTAAATGTTTCCATCGAATACATGCAGCTCCTGCAAAACTCCAGCAAAGGTTCATTAATCGCGCCTGCACTGTCTGACCCCAGTCTTCGTTTCCGATAAAATAGAAGCATCTGCCCATTAAACAGTAAACATATAAGCTATTCTAGCCTTTATAGGATCAAAGAAGAAAAAAAATACAAGACTTTTTTTTATCTCAGATCTATTTTCAATCTCTGTCCTTACATCATAATTTTTTGCTAACCAGACTCTTCTGCAACATAGCCTATTAGAATCTGAATTTCATAGTGACTTAGAATATAAATTCAGAAAAATACTTGCTTGCAATGATTTCAGTAACCCATTTCGTGAAATCATTCTTCGATATTACAAGATAAGATAGATAAAAATGTTTTTGCTTTACGGCCCTTTCATAACTCTATGACGGCTCCGGCCCAAAGATTTACTTTTTTAAGAAAGTCTGTCGGCTGGATGCTTACTTATGGATTTAAACTGTTTCCTTTAACCCTTAAACTACAGTTTAAAGCAAAAAGTGAAGACCCTGATAAGACGCTGCGTTTGGCCCTTCAATTCATGTAATATGAGCAAACGGTGAATACCCTGATTAGACGCCGCGTTCTGCGGCATTAGATCTGGACATACACTGTTTGAAAAACCCAATCCATGATCTATGGATTTCCGTATTACGCAACACGCTGACCTCTCTTCGAAGAAAAAAAAAAAAACTCTACTGTTTTCTATATACAAGTTCCCTGGATTTCCTACCAGTCAGTGATAATCACGTGGACTTAAGCACTGTAGAGCTACTTGCACTCTTTTACTTTGTGGCGATTGATAAATAATCGACCCAAAAACTAGTATTTGTCTTTTCAAAAAATAAACGGGTCATTCATATTTAGCAATTGCAAGTATGCTTTATATGCGGTAGGGTCTGACATGTCATTTCGTCTCAGTTGCGGGTAAAAGTCCCATAAATTCGGAAACAATGTCTCAAAAATGACCTGAATGATGTTGTCGGGGACGTTTACATCAACACAAACAAAAAGGTTCCACTGAGTCATGTTCTGTGACATGAGAGGATTCTCTACCAATAATGATTTGACATACAACCGTTCGTTAGGGATACCAACCTAGGCCGAATTCATCTGGAGCCAATGGCTAGCTTTGGCTACTTTTGGTTGCTGTTTCATTTTCCTATATCAGTTAGGCAAATCCATAAACACCCAATCAAAATGAAGACTGCTATCTCCATTTTAAGAGTGTGCATGGGTGGAAAACCGGACGAATCAACCGTAAGAAAAACCTGAATTGTAAAATGGCCCCTGTTTATACTGTCTGCTGCATCTTCTTAAAGTTTTTTTTTTTCTTTTTTTTTTAATAATATTTTCGCTTATAGGCAGACAGTGTGGACCAAGATCAGACTGGATCAGACTTAGATTGGTTCAGGTAACATTTAAAGAAAGCAGCAGATGACTATGCAGACGACAATTGTTGTGATTGACATGTAAGATAGCTATCTTCAGAGCTGCTGCTTCCCTCACTAAATTCCTGATCACAAATTTCCCTGGACTCAAACATATATGGCTGAATATCTAAAGTGAAGTCCCCTCAAAGAGTGGCCAGTTCTTGCTTATTTTGCTCCATTTTAAGCTTCTGTTTTAAACCTCAACATTGCTACATCTGCCTATTCAGTACACACCAAGCTTCTAGATTCCTCATGGATGACGTCAGGGCATATCTGTGGTTAATTGGAATTTTCAAGGTCAGTTCTTTAGCAGAGTAAATGGCTGGAGATTACACAGTGATAAAATCCTTATCAGACCACTCAGAAACCTGCAGTTTTCAGTAGAAGAAAGGGTTTATTGATGTTTACCTATTTATTGTAACAGATTATCGCTTTCCTGTCTCCTTTAACAGATTTGACGAAGACAGACTTACCAAGTTTATGAACGGTAGTGTACATTGACAGATTTTCTGCATTTATTATATTTCCTTATTTATTCTCAGAAACACAGATTGTGGATACGCGTTAGAACCGCCTGGCCCGAGCGAGCAGAAATATCAAAGCTATCAGGATGTTTTATCTGAATGTTTTTATCTTTTTAGTGATAGTTTAATAGGCGTGTTTTCGTAATGCGTCTGCCCATCTCTGTATTAACCTGCACGTCGTAAATTCCTAAGCCACGTGCGTTGTAATAAAAACACGACAGAAATTCATACAGTGCAAATATTATTTGGCTTAATACTTAACAGATTTGGCAAAGACTTGCCAAGTTTATGAACGGTAGTGTAAATAATTGTAACTTGACAGATTTTGGCATTCGAATCATAATGTTGTATTTGCATAGCTGAGACTGAAAATGTGTTTGGTATAAATGATGCAGAATGTCTTTAGCATCATCAACTAACGCTGGTTGGCTCATTTCTCGATATTAATTTAATATCATTCGTTATTATACTGCATAATTCAGGGCTTTCAAATTTAGTTCGCAGCCTCTGTGTTGTAACAGGTAACGAAGCTACGTTCGTTGTATCGAAATATCATGATTTTTCGTTTTCGCAAAAGATGTGACGAAAGTTGCATGTTAGCTTTTCGATTTCATTATCATTATTCACAATTTATCGGCCAGAACACCAGCCAAAAACGTGTATTTACATAGGTCGACCGGGCCAAAGTGAAAATACAGGTGAAACTGTGTTGAATGCCAAATTTCTTTTGGGGTCTATTTTTCTATATTCCGTTTTTCCAACTTTTTCTTGCAACAGACGAAGCCGCACGTTAATAAAGTGGTCCGTAAGGCAGATGTCAGTATTGGACAACGCTATACAACATTTAGATTGACGTAAAAACCGTTTCTTACCTGCATTGACGAACTGTCATCCGCCATTTTTCATCGAAGCCTATGCGTCCAAAATACGAAGGCTATGCGACCGCTACGCAGCCTGTGCGTATGTATTGACCAGTGTGCTATGTCCCTAGGCTAACTGTGTTATAACGAAGCGTGTTATAATGGGGGTGGGGTGTGTGTATTGTTATTCTGCACCCTATCACACAGATGGATGAAATTTGGTCAAACTTGGAACATATCATTGCAACTTACCAAAGATATGAAGAGATTTTGGTGACCATGACCTTATTTTCAGCGTCTCCCCAAAACTCGGCATTTAATGGCTCGCTGCACCCTGTCTCATTTAAGAATTGATGAATGTTGGTCAAACCTTGTACAATACAGATTGCAACCTACCAAAGATTTGATTAGATTTTGGTGATCTTGACCTTTTTTTAAGTTCACAGGCTCCTGAAACGGTCAGTTTTTTGCCCAAAATGGCTTCTTTGCACCTTCGATTTTGGTAACCTAGGTTTCAAAGTCAAATGGGTGTTTAAGTTAATATCATGGTGGGGGGTGTGGGGGGGGGGGGGGTGGACATTGTTTTCCTCTGAAAACTTTCAGGTTTACTTTTTCATGTTGAAACTGTTGTTGAGGTCAAGCATGTGTCTTTATTAACCCTTTTTGTACAAATGGAATCTTCCTCCTTATACATGTATATACCGGGAATCCATTCCAAAATTTAGGGGTGTTAGGTTGTGCTTCCTTCAAAATTGATTTGGAAAAGGACTGAATTTTCTGCAAACGGTGAAGGCCCTGATCAGACGGGCCTTATCTGGAGCTATGGTCCAGAAAGTAACTGTCCTTTTCGCTTTCCCATTAAAGCAATTCCTGCCTTCACTTCTATTATGCAAAATATCTGCATCTAGTCCTATTACATCTAAACCCCAGCCCCCGCCCATCGGGGCTTGAAGAAATATATGGGCTGCATGATGCTTCCACGCAGAGCTGAAAACTGGCCGCACACGTGTACTGGTTAACCGCTTGCGAGTCGGCCTGTCCATGCTTATAAACCCTGATTGTTTCATTGGGTGACAGGGCTTGAGATTTCATTTCGTCTCAATGTCCCACAATATTGGAAGTAATGTCTCCAAAATGACCTATACAGTGTTGACGGGGACGTTAAACCTCAGATCAAGCAAACAAAGCATAAAAAGATAACTAAAGGATAATTTTCCTTTTTTCTTGTCTGATGTATATGTGTTGGTACTTGTTAGAATCGCCTTAAAGAGAGTCGATTCTAACAAGTACCCACAACATATGTTTTTATGAAGAAATAAGAAAAATTATCCCTGTTTAATACCCCTCCTTATATAGTGTTGTGAGTTTCCTCTGATCTTTTTCCAGGTCACGATGATGAACCTAGGGAGAAGGTGTTGACACAGTTGTACATGCTCACAGGAAGTGAGCATGTCGGAATCAAAGGTGAAAGGGCACTGCTCGTGCCTTGGAACGAGAAAGAAGGATACAGAGACTCGCTGTCTAGATATGCGTTGTATTGTATACCAGTCAGTGTTAGAGATAAATTAAATAGCAGCTTTGTGGACAAGTCACCGAACAGTCCAGGGTTTTACTCTCTGGATAGTTTAATACATTCTATCAGTACGGCATCAATGAACTTCCCAGTTCGGACACAAACTTTCATCATGCATTTAGAAAACTGGCTCCGAGATAAACACTCCAGGAGTGGTGCCTTAGATATATTGTTTCGTTCTAGAGTAGACTTCAGAATATCTTTTAGTGTTAGCAATCCTGTATTTGTTTCATTGAATATGGGGCTGTCAGAGAGTCCGGGATCGCTGAGGAACGACATTCCAGATGAAATTAGAATAGCTGCAAATGAATCCTTAGCAAAGATGATGGCTGTTGAAAAATGTGATAATGTTGTGATAAATACTTTATTTGGGACAGGACTGTCTGTCAAACCCAGGTCAAGATCTCAGCCATGGGCGTGGGTTCCACAAGATTACGAGATAAATGGTTCAAGTACAACTTCTAGAAAAAGTAGTTTAGATAGTTCATTTGATCCTGAGAACTATCTGGAGCAAGAGCAGTCTCCACTTCATGTTTTTGCTTCAGTAGGTGATGTTCTAAAGCTTCAGGAGCTGATTTCTAGGGGTCATATGCATTCTAAAGGGAACAATTTTGGTTGGGCTCCAATACATTGTGCAGTTTGGTATGGTCATAGTAGTGCTGTCCAGGTTCTGTTGAATGCTGGTTGTTCCCCAAATATAGTGAATCCAGAAGATCGGACTCCACTGCATCTGGCCGCTTTGAAAGGCCATCCTAATGTAGCAGAAGTGCTCCTTAGTCATCCTGAAATTGACATAAATGCTTTGGATAAACAGGGTCGAACACCACTGGAAGTTTGTAGACTGGAAAGAAGTGTACAGCGTGAAGAAGTTGCAAGAAAGATTGAAATGGCTGCTCGGCAACCAAGGCAGATTCAAGTCATTATAATGGATGGAGAGGAAGAAAGTTTGAATCTTTCTGCAGGTGCCAATACAACAGTTCAGCAACTTAATCAGCAAATGTTACGCAAGTTTGACATGCCAGAAACACCGTATGCTGACATTTTCACGATATGGATATGTTCACCTAGTCTGGAACTGCAGCTTAAGCCAGAACATAAACCTATTGAACACATGAATAACTGGAAACGTAGAATTGTGGGTATGCTCACTGATGCTGATCCAATGAAGGAAGAGCCACACTTGAAATGGAGAAGAAATGCTAAGATAAGCTTGATCATTGAACGTGAAGTGATCCATCCTAGAGCTATAAACCTGTTGTTTCATGAGGCCAAGCAGAACTATATTAAAGCTATGTATCCATGCAAAGAACAGGATGTGTTGGTGCTAACTTCGTTATTATTGTACATTAATCATGGTAGTAGTCATTCAGCAGCTAAAGCGTTCTTATCAAAAAACTTACAGAGTTTGATCCCAGCACCAATGCTGAATGCAAGATCTCGCTCAAACTGGTCCAATAAAATACATAATCATTATAAGGAACTTAGTAATAAATTATCAGACAGGGCTGATGCCAGACTGAGATCCAAACAGTACCTTCAGACCGAGTTTCTGAGAAATTGTCGTAATTTGACTGTGTATGGCTCAGCATTCTTCACAGGAATTCTTCAGCAAGGAAATGCTAAAACAGATGTAAAGTGTTTTATAGGAGTGAATGATGTTGGATTGCACATAATAAATTATAATACTAGATTAATGCTGCATAGTTATAAGTACTCTGAAATAAGCTGGGAGTACCCAAAGACAAATCTAGCAGTTCTTGAAGTGTTGGTTGTGAGGAATGATTCCAGGGGGACAGATAGGCATTCTCCGAGAAATCAGCTGAAGGTTCGAACAAAACAGGCAGGAATGATTAATCATCTGATGAAGAAGTTGTCTCATATTTCTTATGGCATTGTCTACTCTAGGTCCATACAAAATACCTGAGCACCAGTTAACCCTAACCTATTGAGCTCACCACCTAAGCATAAAGTGCTTATGGTGAGCTGGTGTGATTAGTCCCAGCAGGCACATGAGGTAATTGTGGCGTCACATCAATGCCAGTACAACGTCCTGTCATTTATGCAACGTCACATTCACGTCTGTGCAACATTGTGACATTGCACCGACATTGATTTGACGTTACTCAAGCGACATGTGCCTGCTGTTTTTTTTCCCACCATTGTGTATTGTCTGTCTTTGTGTCATCTGTTGCCCTTCAACATTTGGTTTGTGATCACTTGAGGCTACAGCTTTTGCCCAAGGTTTATGAAACAATGAAATCTCAGCCCAGTTTTCATCATGTGAACAAGTCTGTGAAATGAACACCCCCTAAACCCCACTTTATATAGAGAAAACTGGGGTTTATGGGGTATACATTTTTTGTTTATTTCTGCTCCTAGACATAGGTTGTGGGTACTCGTTAGAACCCTGTCAATGAGGCGGTTCTAACGAGTACCCACAACCTATGTTTGGAATATAAATAAGTAAAATATCACAAATTTTCATCGGAACAGCAGCCATTTCGGAGATATGATAAATGCACTATGTCGCACGGGTGTGTTATCGTAACGGAATAAGGGTCATGTGAGGTTAAAAATTAGGTCATAATAAAGTAAGTTTAACCCTTTACTTGCTGTTCACAACAAACCTTACCTTTGCCAACAGTGTAGATCCAGATCAGACAGCTTTTCTTACTTGTTCTGAAGAAGCCATTTGATCAGGATCTACACTGTCATGCAGTTTGTGAATTGAATGAATAAAATATATCCGGTAATCTGATTGGCTGATAGCTGTTAATGGGTGTGGCTTATTTAATAATTAATATATTCAGCAGGATAAGGGTTAACCTTGTGAGCACCCTAAAAGAGTAAAGACAAAGTCTTCTGGAAATGTTCTCAGAAATGTTGCCTCTATGAAATGTTTTTCAGATTTATATCAGGAATATGAGTTGTGTGATGTCAAAATCTATGGTATATAATTTATACTATATTATAGGTCACTGGCTCATACAATTCCATAACCTTGTGAACACTTTAGAGTCAACATTATTTGACACAGTCTCCTTGTAACACACACCGGTTACCGCGGTACAACGTGACGCGACTGAGTACAACAAACGCTACTGTTTTTCTTTGTGAGTACAATGTTTCCTTTATTTTGTCGAACATATCACGATTTACGTTTTTCTGTTGGTTTTGCGATGACAACAGATTGTGTTTTTATGGACTTTCCAAATTTTAAACTATGACACGGTCAGAGAAGTGAAATCAAAGCCACAAATTAGGTCAAAATAGGTAGAAAAACAAAACTTCAAATTTTAAGAGTCTATCAATCAAAAATAAATGACATATGCACGAGCATTCTTGGGTTTTTCATGTCACTAGGCATCAAAGTAAGTATACTATTTTTAATAATGCATAAAAAATATTTTAAATCAGAACTATACCTATTTTTCTTGGCTCACTATCTTGAAACACGGGTACACCTTACCACGGATCATGTGCTGTGTCTGAGTACACTAAACACGGAACAAATGGAACAACAAACACGGATATGGAAAACCGTATTTGGACGTTTTTACCCATTATAAGCGCCATTTTTCAAGAAATAGCCAAGAGGAACGATATATATTTGCCCTTTAGTTGAAAAATTACAATATGTACAGTGTACGCTTGGCTATTCCTAAAACAAAACATTGTTTTGGGTTGTAAGGTGTGTTTATGACATGGAGACAACTTTTTACAACAGATGCACAATACACAGTCGCTATAATCCATAAAAAATGTCACAAACAAAACAACCTGTTTGTTTGTTTGTTTGAATTGAGCTTTGACGTCTCTGTCAACACTATTAAGGTCATTTTGGAATTGTTTCCAATTTTGCAATTCTTTTTATCCGTCATTGAGAATTAACGACATCTCAAACCTACCACCTAAGGAGAATAATAGGGTATATGAAGGAACGGTCGGACTCGCACCACTTTGCCCGGGAAGAGTAAGACCTTCTAAGTGGTTAACCAGTAGTCCTGTACGACGGGTTTCAGCTCTGTGTGGAAGTGACATGCAGCCCGTTTATTTCCCCAAGCAGCGGTGGATGGGGCCCAAGAATAACCTGTACATAAACATGTAAACAATATAAAAAAAACAGAGGGACCGTTCAAAAAGCCAACAATGGGCTATACTGAGCAAAACCAACTTCAATGAGACAAGACTCACATTGCAACCACAAGAATCTGCAAAATAATTTGTGAGTAAAGAAGTTGCGCAAGCACATAGTCTGATCGCTGAAAGCAGCAACGAAAGACTAGCCCCGTATGCAAGTTCTAGCACACCAGACGAGGAAATCCTAGATTGTACCCTGGAATAGAAACTTTTATCCTACCCGGATTTTCTACGAAGGGATGGTATTGAAGTCGAGAATTCTGAGGTGTTTAACTCAAAGGGTGTCTGATGTGCGCTATTTGTTTAGAAAGTCGTGTACGCTGTCCGTAATGCGACGTCACTAAACGTCACAATAGACGTTAGCAGTCGAAGTGACCGCATATTCAAACTCTACGTTTTAAGATTGAAGTAATGCAAGAAAAAGAATCTGAAATAGGTGTGCCATGATATGTTCTCTTTGGTAATCATTCTGTTTTACTCATCTCATAAACCATGAGTCCTGGCTTCTCCAAACTTTCTGACGAGTCGTTAAACTGGGTTCCACTCTCTGTATAAACATAGCGGGTTGCTGAGACGTTTAACTCAAAATACACAAACGGTCTTTTTCTCCCTTTCACTGACTTAAGAAGGGCAGTTGTTAAATTCTGGCGTAAGAATATGCACTGTGTTGGTTTTATAAGCCTTCAAGGTAAACTAACTGGCACGATGTGACCTAAATATTGTTTGCTGGGCTGTTTAATGGACGGTCCGCCTCGCACCGCGGTTCATTGACAGGCTTAGATCCTATAAGCGGTTTACCAGTACTAGTGTGCGGGTCAGTTTCAGCTCTGCGTGGAAGCATCATGCAGCCCATATATTTCTTCAAGCCCTTATGGGCGGGGGCGGCCAAAATAGACTTAGAAGGAAAAGAAGAGGAAGCTGAAGAAAAAAAAAGAAGCAGAGAGAAGAAGAGGAAGAAGAAAAAAAAGAAGAAAGTGAAGAAGAAGAAGAAGAAGAAAAGTTGTATTTGTCTAGGATTTACGCAACACTATTTATAAGCTAGCATAGTTTCCTCCTCTGCCACCGGGAACCGCACTTACAGGAAAGAATTTGCTCCCTGATGGGAGCAAATTCTTTCCTGTAAGAGTGGTCCCCTTTTGGTAAACGGGGCTATTATTTTTAGCATTTTCTTTGGTTTGCGTACAAATGATTTTCTTCCAGCTACGCCCCTGATATTGTTACGGCCCACAACTTCTAATCCTGAATTATCTTCCTTGGCCTACAGGTTTATAACCAATGACAACTGCGTCATGGGTACGACTCTTTGGCACAGAGTCGATTACTTTTTTTTTTTTTTTCTTTTAGCTAGGCTCCATTCCTTCATTATGGCTGTCATGTCGGAAGATGCTGACTCGCCCGGGATTTGATTTTTTTTTCGCAAAAATGACCTCGCGTCAACATACGGACTTGGGAAAAAAGGGGTGAGGTGTTACAATGTACGGCCCGATGCACCTAACCTACATTATACCTCCCTTGGTTGATTATGCGGAAGACAACTGAGGAAGACAGTTAACTCTTTGGCTTAGTACTTAGAGCAGTTGATTTTACCAAATCGTCCCAGGTTCGAATCTCACCATAGGCGATTATTCCCCCTTTTTTACAACTTTACTTCTCTCCATTGTTACGACATTCATGTCGCAAGAATACCAAAGTAAGGGTCTCATATTTTTATTTCAGAAAGATACGTTATGGCTGAGTTTGAGTTTAGCGATACTGGTCATCCAGATGACCCCAACACCATGTATACTATTGCCGAACCTAACAATGAAACTTAGGATTGGGCTTATATTTTGTCTGGTGTCTCACAAGGTGCCGTTTTCGGTCCAGCTTTGTTCTTCGTGGACATTAATGACATTTTTACTGACATTGTGTAACAGGCGACAAAAATGCTACACATCTTTGGCCCGGTCGTGGTTCGAACCCGGGCCGCCGGATTGATAAGCAAATATGCCACGTTGCTATAAAAGCCGGCTTGTATCGAAAGGCAGTACAAGTGTGCTATATATATATACCCTATGCCATTCTCCCCATCCACATTGAGATTCGCCCTCGAATTTCTGAGAGTCCGAAAATCATGTGAAATAATACTCAAGGAGTTCTAATGCACGAACCCTCAAATTTATTTTGTTCTCTGCCTAGTTATCTGCTTAATGTATTGCATTAAACACTCATTCCGGTAACACACCCGTACGACATAGTGCATTTTTTCACATCTCCTAAATGGCTACATCTCTGATGAAAATCCATGATACGTTTCTTATTTATACTACAAACTTAGGTTGTGGGTGCTCGTTAGAACCGTCTCAAGGAGGCGGTTCTAACGTGTACCCACAACCTATGTCTTATAGCAGATATAATAAAAAAGTATGTATATCCCCTTAAATCCCATTTTTCTCTATGTAGAGTAAGGGGTGTTCATTTCGCGGACTTGTTCGCATTATGTCATGCCACATTTCCATGCCCAGCATCCGAGTCTATCCATTTGGTTCCGAAGTTTACGTAAGTCCTCTGTAAATCTAATGTCCCGGCAGCACACCCAGTCGTCTGCGAACAGTCTTATTTCTGAGTCAATATCGGTGGAAATATGATTAATATGCAGGGAGTATAACACTGGACTAAGAATAGCCCCATTCGGGATCCAGACAAAACTGGAACACACTCCATATATACTCGCCGTTAACTCAAATTGGGTCCATGCCATTTACAAAAACTTACTATTTTCAGTAGCAAAGAAAGGAATCTATAAATTCAAGAGTCTCCCCTCCCCACCAATGCCGAAACTAAATACGTTGGGTTTCAGTTGTTCATAAGTAGGGGAGGTGGTAAAAACGTTCTGGAAAGCCAGAATAAATGTGTTCAACCGTCCCCTTTGTCCAAGGTTGTTACCCAACCCTTTAAATTCGTACGTGTATAAGTTCGGAGATCATAATGAGAAATAAAAAGGCATTAAAGAGTATGTAACAGCAAAATGGATCGTTTTGAATTAGAAACTGCATCATGTATCATGCCTTCGCTGGCGGATTAAAAAGTTTTATTTGAATGTATTTCGCTCACGCCCACCGGGGCTTGGAGAAATAAATTTGGCTGTATGGTGCTTCCACGCAGAGCTGAATCTGACCACAAACGTGTACTGGTAAACCGCTTAGAAGGACTAAGCCTTGCCGGGCAAAGCGGTGTGAGCCAGATCGTCCAATATTTATAAGCCTTCTGGTTTCATTGGGCGGCAGGCCTTGAGATGTTATTTCATCTCAATGTCGGGTAAAAGTCCCACAAAATTGCAAGCAACGTCTCCAAAATGACCTAAATAGTGTTGACGGGGACATTAAACCCCAATGCAAACAAATAATTCAATTTATGAAAATATTATCCGCGTTTGTTGCACCTAAATTGTGCTGACAAACCGCGTTATGGTGTATCATAACCCGTGGTAAGGTGTACCCTAACAAAAAATCAACCATTGAACCATCCACGGATTCAGTGGGTATTGACAAGAACTGGGGCTCAAGCAAATGCATCAATGGAAGCTCTGAAATCGCAATAACATATAAATCACAAAATCATGTGCACAAAAGATGTGTTACTGTCAAAAAACATTGATAGAAGTATGCTGGGGTTGGTGACAACACACTAGACGAAAGAAAAATGTTTGTGTTTTCGTTTATAATGAACAGTATTCTCTGCAACTGCATCAGTAAATGGTTATACCATTATTCTGCAGCTATGCAAAATAACCACCCAAAAAGATTAGGATCTGGGCTACAATAAACCTTTTTCTTACCGAAAATACTGCTCACGGTGACGTCATGATTTCTGTAGCGTTCGTTGTACTCTGTCGCGTTCGTTGTACTGCGGTAACCGGTGTGTAACATGTTTAATGAAATCTTGTCCAGTTTGAAAATGAATTGTGTGGTATCAGAAAGTTAGATTACCCGGTCAGCTGATGTAAAAAACTTATGAATTCTTCACAGCACATGAACGAGTCCGTGAAATGAACACCCCCTAAACCCCACTTTATATAGAGAAAAACTGGGGTTTACGGGGGTATATATTATTTTACTTAATTCTACTCCAAGACAAAGGTTGCAGGTTCTTTTTAGAACCGCCTCAATGAGGCGGTTCTAACGAGCACCCACAACCTATGTTTGCAGTATAAATAAGAAAACTATCATGGATTTTCAGTAGCAATTTTGGAGATGTGACAAAAAAGCACTATGTCTCACGGGTATGTTAACATGATAAGAAGTATACATGAAACTTGCTGGTTCCTAGTCTGAGGATTATCTGTGTTGGGAAAACAGGTAACCAGACCCCCCTGACCTTTCATGGTCAGGGGGGTCTGGTTACCTGTTTTTCCAATATTGACAATGTGCAAGCTGGGAGCCAGCAAATAATGCAAATATGGTGAATGAAACTTGCTGAGAATGTTTGGCTCTGTGAAATCTTTATTAAATACCAATATGGATCATGTAGGATATAAAAAAGGTCGCTGAGTCTAACGGTATGATTTCTGAGACATAAAAAGGCCTTGGTTAGTAAAAGGAGAAATATAAGTTGACTGCCCACTGCCAAACTGTGATACTTTTCCATGCCTATAGGCATAACCTGGCCGCCTTTAAACTCCAATACAAACAAATTCTGTAACTATTTTAACCCTTTCTATACCAAATGGAATCCTCCTTATATATGGCAGGAGTCCATTTCAATATTTAGGGATGTCAGGTTGTGTTTTCGGAAACTGGCTGAACAGTTTGCAAACAGTGTAGGTCCTGATCTTTCTGCGGTGTCTAATCTGGGCCTGCTCTGTTTGCCAACAACCCATTTGGGGGTTTCCGGTACAAAATGGGTTAACCTCAATTTTCACAGAAACTGTGTTCATACAGTATATACATGTACCATGGACATTACAAAAAAGTAGTCCATGGAATATAAACTTTTTTATTGAATGCTTAGTAGTCTGTTATTTTTATGGCTATACATATTTGCCGCACAATTATTGTAGCTTAAAGCTAATTATTTATTAAATTGAAATGATTTGCTATATTTGTTTTCATAATTGTTTCCCTGAAATACCCTAATGATCCTAACCCTTATCTTGCTGAATTTTCATTTAAGCCACACCCATTTCTGTCTATCAACCAATCAAATTACTTGATGTAATTTATTGCTACAAATCCATAAACTGAATGCCAAACAGTGTAGATCCTGATCAGATGGCTTCTTCCCCTGATCTGGATCTACACTGTTTCCAAAGATAGGGGTTGTCTTGAACAGCATGATAAGAGCTAAGTATTGGGACAGACATTGGCCTATTGGCCTAAGCAAACACTGCAGACCCAGATCTGACTGCTCCTGAGGTCTGATAAGGGTCTACACTGTTTCTATCTTTCATTTTGGACTCGCAGGATTGCGAAACAATCTTATTAAAATTTAAGGAGAATACGAGGACTGTTCAAATATGAATGCAAGTAGAACGTTTTCTCATGCACTAATGCGAAAATCACCTGGAAATAAATATCACAGCGTAGAAAAACATTTTGCCTATACATTGATACCAAACCTGTTAAAATCCGTGCACTTTAGCCATGTATATCGTTCGATAAACACTGTATACTCTTGTATACTAATACAAAACATGGTTGGAAGAAGGTCAGAGTACGCCGTTGAAATACGATCCTATCGTTGTATTCTTGGTATACGGTGCAAAGACATTTTTGATGAAATATGTTCGGTTTATGGGCATAATGAAATGTCTTTTCCGACAGTTTTTCGTTGGTGTAAGAAATTCAGCTGTGGGCTAAGTTCAACAGAAGATGCACCACATGATCGTCGGCCGAAAAGAGCAACATCTGCAAAGATGGTTGCTAGAGTGAAAGAAATAGTTGCTACCGATGCACGATACACCACTAGGCAAATAGCTAGTATGGTTGGCATCTCATTAGGAGCAGCTCATACAATTCTGAAACGGGATTTGAAAATGAGAAAGATCTGTGCTAGATGGATTCCCCATCTGTTGACAGATGAGCAGAAAAAGACACGCGTTCAATGCGCCAAGAAGTTGCTTAAAAAGTTTACAAATTACAATGCATGGTCTTTCCCTAATGTCGTCACAGGTGATCAGAATCAGATTCAGAATTGTTACTGGTGACACATCAAATGACATTCATACACCAGGACCTAGTCCCTAGCTCTAACCAAAGATGTAAACTTGCTACACAATCCTCAGCACCTTCAGCCGTCGAAATAATAGAATCGGGAAGGGCATTCCAATCTCTCATGGTTCGGGGAAAGAATGATTCTTTATAAATATCCGTTCTTGCAGTAAGGGTCTGAAATGTCATTGAATGATGCTTTCTACAGTGCCTAGCCGGGGGAACAAGGTCATCTGTTGGATGCTGGCAGCACCCTTTTGACCTTTGTATAAGAGTATGGGCCTACTGTCTCTTCTCCTTTTCTTGAGAGACTCCCATCTTAATTTTCCTAGAATTCCAGTCATGCTCCCAGTTTTAAAGCAGTAATTGCACGACCCGCAGAAAAAGCGACCGACTGAAGTCGGTTGATTTTCTAAGAGTGCCCTAAAATCACCGTGTCATTCGGTCAATCGGTCATTCTGTCAGTCTGTCTGTCCGTCCGTAACCCGTTTGTGAAAATTGGTGATAGTGACTTAACCGCTTGTAATATTTAAACAATTTTTGGCATACTGATAGATATCAATGAGATCTAACCAATGAACTTGCGAAATATTACATTCCATTTAGTATAGCCTCGCCGAGACGAAAAATGTGAAAATTTTCGAACTGCTTTTCCTCGGAAACCGATGGGCCGATTGAAGTCAAATTTCATATGGAGCCTCTATGGGATGGGGGAAACCAAACTTTGCTCATGGGTCCAGGTCAGTTGACCGAAATGGCCGCCAAGCCATATATGGTCTGTCTGTCTGTCTGTCCGTCCGTAACCCGTTTGTGAAAATTGGTGATAGCGACTTAACCGCTTGGAATATTTAAAATATTTTTGGCATACTGATAGATATCAATGAGATCTAACCAATGAACTTGCGAAATATTACATTCCATTTAGTATAGCCTCGCCGAGGCGAAAAATGTGAAAATTTTCGAACTGCTTCTCCTCGGAAACCGTTTGGCCGATTGAAGTCAAATTTCAAATGGAGCCTCTATGGGATGGGGGAAACCAAAATTTGCTCATGGGGTCCAGGTCACATGACCAAAATGGCCGCCAAGCCATATATGGTCTGTCTGTCTATCCGTCCGTGACCTGTTTGTGAAAATTGGTGATAGTGACTTAACCGCTTGGAATATTTAAACAATTTTTGGTATACTGATAGATATCAATGAGATCTAACCAATGAACTTGCGAAATATTACATTCCATTTAGTATAGCCTCGCCGAGGCGAAAAATCCGTAACCCGTTTGTGAAAATTGTTGATAGTGACTTAACCGCTTGGAATATTTAAACAATTTTTGGCATACTGATAGATATCAATGAGATCTAACCAATGAGCTTGCGAAAGATTACATTCCATTTAGTATAGCCTCGCCGAGGCGAAAAATGTGAAAATTTTCGAACTGCTTCTCCTCGGAAACCGTTGGGCCGATTGAAGTCAAATTTCATATGGAGTCTCTATGGGATGGGGGAAACCAAAATTTGCTCATTGGGTCTAGGTCACACGACCAAAATGGCCGCCAAGCCATATATGGTAAAAACCCTTCAAAAATAGTCTTCTCCAGAATCACTGGGCAGATTTCCACGAAACTTGATAAATGGCATCTGGGACGTAGGCCCATCATAAATTGCTAAAATGGTGACCCTGGGTTGACCTTGACCTTCTTTGTGCCTAGGTTAAACTTTGACACATATGCTTTTGTATTGGAAAATGTGAGAATGCATTTTATCCTACAAACGATTCAGAATACAGTACTAAAGTATAAGATATATTTTTGCTCCTTACGATAAGCCGCATTTATTGGGGGAACAGTTTTCAGTCCAGGTCACATGACCAAAATGGCCGCCATACCCATATATGGTAACACTCATAAAGCTAAAAGCATCCGGCGGGTCGTGCACTTCAGCTGAAGCACTGGTTTCCAGTTACAAATCTAGCAGCTCTATTCTGAACTTTTTCAATTTCTTCATTTAGGACCAATCCGCTTGGGTCCCAGATGCAACTACCATATTCCAAGATTGGGCGAATAAGTCCCCTGTATGCTGTCTCTTTCACATCCTGAGGACACTGATGAAGATTTCGCCTCAGGAATCCAAGTGTTCTATTCGCCTTTGTACACATATTGCTAATGTGTGTATTCCATCTCAAACCGTGAGTGAGTGAAGGTATTTAATGGAATTCACATTTTCGAGGACCGTTCCCTCTAAAGTGTAAGAAGCCTCAACTTTATTAGATCTCTTCCTTGTTATCTGCATAATATTGCATTTAACTGGCTGAAATCTCATGCCCCATTTTCGGGCCCAACATCCTAATCTATCTATGTTAGCCTGAAGTTTCAGTGAGTCATCTGTATCTCTAATTTCCCGGTAACAAACACAGTCATCTGCGAAAAGTCTTATTTCTGAGTCAGTGTCAGTGGAAATATCATTGATGTACAGGGAGAACAATAGCGGACCAAGAAAAGCCCCTTGTGGGACTCCAGACAAAACTGGCGCCCATACTATAGATTCACCATTAACAACAACACGCTGTTTTCTGTAGCAAAGGAAGGAATCTTTCCATTTACGAGTCTACCCTCCAATTCCATAACCAAATAGTTTGGATTTAAGTAGTTCATGAGGAGGGGTGTCAAAAGCCTTCTCGAAGTCCAGAATAAATGTGTCCACCTGCCCCCCTTTGTCCAGGATTTTTGCCCCAATCATTAATAACCGTGCTCAACTGAGTTTCGCAACTATGCCTTGTCCTAAATGCATGTTGTCTGACTGACAAAAGTTTATGTTCATCCAAGTGGGCCATGATGTTTGAGCAGACTATGTGCTCAAGCAATTTACATAGAACACAGGTCAGTGACACCGGGCGATAATTACGAGCAAGAGCCCTGTCCCCTTTTTTGAAAAGTGGACAGATGTTCGCTAGGAGCCATTCTTTGGGAATTTCACCCGTATCAAGAGATTGTTGGAAAAGATGAGCAAAAACTGGACCTAACTCGTTTGCTAGTTCCTTCAGGACTCTAGGATGAAGCTCATCAGGCCCTAAAGCTTTAGAAGGGTTCAAGCCTTAAGTAACTTGATCACTCCCGCCGAGGATACAACAATGTTTTCCATGGAAGGGGCCGAGGCTTCCAGTCAATGGAACCTCGTTGAACTCAGTTTTATTAAATGCATCATTGAATTGACCAACCAATTCCTCTGCCCTTTCAGAGTCCGATTCAGCGACCCCGTTCCCTCCTCTTTTATTAAGGGGAGGGATACCTTGCCTATCTTTCTTCTGGCTATTGATATATCTGTAGAAGTCTCTGGGATTTGCCTTTACATCACCTACCAAGTTATTTACATACTGATCATGCTGATTTTTGATGTCATTTTTAATTTCTCGTCTCAAGTTTTCAAATTCTGCTCTGAGTTTACCACTTCCCAACTTTTTTGCCTTTGCATGAATCTTATTTCTCCTCCGAATTTTTCTTCTTATTTCTGGTGTGATCCAAGGAATTGAAGATACAGACCTGCTAGTTTTGGAGAGGATATGATTTTCGGACGAAGCTTGAATGAAAGACTTTATCAAATCAAAGTTCTCCTGGACAGACCGAGCTTCTGAATGACCATTAAAGTATTTCTCTCTTGCGAATTTTAGGGCATCCTTCCTCATAGTTTCATAGTCATCCTTTTGATATAAGTACACCTTTCTACGAGGTTTTTTAAAGGTGGTATGAAGATTTTCAAAAATCCAGAGAAAATATCATGATCACTTAGTTTGTCTGGGGATTGAATATCCCCAAACTGTCCTGGCAAAGTTGTAAGAATCAAATCCAAAGTGTTTCTGTCTCGAGTAGGGAAGTGATGAGACATGGGTTCACTTTTTTGAGCCAAAACGAAAGATTCAGAACAAAATATGGGCAACAAAGTATTGCAAAAGACCATGCATTGCAAAGCGGACCATGAGCGTCAAGAAGGTAATGTATGCCATATTCTTTTCAAATCAGGGCCCTGCTATTCAGGTTGCTGTGCCTAAAGGCAAACCTGTAAATGCGAAGTTTTACAAGAATAAAGTTCTTCGAAAATTGAAGAAATATTTCAGAGAACGAAGACCCGCAACTGTTTTGGCCAATGTCAGATTGCTACATGACTGCGTCATCGTACAAGGCGTTCATTGTGCAAGACTATCTGAAGCAGGAAAATGTTGTTGAACTCTCTCACCCCACGTATTCCTCTGACCTTGCCCCGTGTGACTTTTTTTGTTCCCGCGGCTGAAAAAATACCTTTCTGGTCGAAAATTTGTACAGCGCAAACACCTCGGTTCTGCAATATTCCAGTGCCTTCATACTATACCTCGAAAAGACTACCAATATGCATTCAATGTTTGGATCAGAAGACTGAAAGTTTGTATATTTGTTAAAGGGGAATACTTTGAGGGGACAAAATAAATTTTTCATCGAAATCTATCACGGAATCATTTTTATCTGCTTAGTTGCATTCATATTTGAACAGTCCTCGTAACAACAAGTTCTCAAGGTGTCAAAATTTTTAGGAATTTCACAATAAGTGTTTAACAAAACTATAGCTGTTATTCTTCTAAACTAATTAAAATTTCAGGAAAATTAGAGGTGTCTGAATTTGAAGGATTTTTACAGCAAGTGATTAACGTAACCATAGTATAGTTTCTTTTTTAGGAATTCAGAAAATTATGGCACCAGGTAAAGATGTGTATCAATGAGAATTCTTGAATATTGTAAAAATCCTAAAAATTCAGACATCTTGAAGACTTGCTGACAGCTGTAGTACTCCTAAACTTTTACCAAGTTTGTTTCATTTTCCAGCAAGGAGCCCAAAAGGTGCAGATTGAATGGCAAACATTGTAGACCCAGACTGCTCCTTAATGAAAACTGATAAAGTTTTAGCTCAATCACACTGAAATTCTAGGGCAGCTTATAGGATTGTAGTCCATCCTTCATCTGTTGTTTGGCCACACCCATTACGAAAACGTGCCTGTATAAATACATTGTAAATATCAATGCCAAAAAGTTAAAATTTAAGCTGAAAAATTATGATACTTTTTAGCTCACCAGAGCCAAAGGCTCTGGGGGAGCTTATAGGATAGGCAGTTGTCCGTCGTCGTCGTCGTCGTCTGGCGTTAACATTTTCAAACGACATCTCCTCTGAAGCCACTGGGCCGATTGAGTCCAAATTTCATCTGTAGCATCCTTGGGCTGGGGGATTGAAAGTTTGTGTTTTTTTTTATGAAAATTGGCCCATTAGTTTGGTTGCTATAGCAACTTAGAGCTCCCATAGACTTATAATGGGGAAAATTGAAAAATGGCATTAACTGCCAAGCCTTTGCAGATATTGGAACAAAACTTTCATAGAAATGTTCCTTAAGCAATCTAGTATCTACCATATGATTTTAGGCCTACTGCTCAATTTTAATGGTTGCCATGGAAACCAAAATGCAAAAAATAGAAAAAAAATACTTAAAAAATCATCACCTCAGAAACCGTTTGCTCTATGAAGCTGAAAGTTTATGGAAATATTCACCATATTTGCCTTTACAGGTTTTGTGATTTTTATGAAATTCGGCTCTTTAGTTTGGTTGCTATGGCAACTTAGATTTTCCATAGACTTATAATGGGGAAAATTGAAAAATGGCATTAACTACAAAGCCTTTGCAGATATTTTGACAAAACTTTCATAGAAATGTTCCTTTAGTAAACTTCTCTCAGCCATATGCTTTTATGTCAACCTGGGGGTCCAGTAGGTTGTGCCGGGGCCATGCCCCGCCCCCAGTACTTCATAAAATGACCTATATCTCAGAAACCTTACAGATCCCCACCCCTAAACCATATATATTCTTGTTCCTATTGATAAGACGCATTCAGTGACACCAACCTGGAGGTCCTCCGGGATGTGCCGAGGCCATGCCCCACCCCCTCCACTCCATAAAAGGCCCAATATCTCGGAAACCATTCAGATCCCCACCCCTGAACCCTATATACTCTTGTTCCTTATGATAAGACGCATTCAGTGACATCAAATTGGGGGTCCCCCGGGATGCGCCGGGGCCATGTCCCGCCCCTCCATTTCATAAAAGGCCCAATATCTCGGAAACCTTACAGATCCCCACCCCTAAGCCATATATATTCTTGCTTCTATGATAAGACGCATTCATTGACCCCAAATTGGGGGTCTTCCGGGGTGCGCCGGAGCCATCCCCCACCCCTTCACTTCACAAAAGGCCATATATCTCAGAAACTGTTCAGATCCCCACCCCTAAACCATATGTGTTCTTGTTCATTATGATGAGACACATTCAGTGACACCAACCTGGGGGTCCCCAGGGATGTGCTGGGGCCATGCCCCACCCCCTCCATTTCATAATATCACAATATCTCGGAAACCTTACAGATCCCCACCCCTAAACCATATATATTCTTGTTCCTTATGATAAGACACTTTCATTGACACCAACCTGGGGGTCTCCCTGGGCCTTGCCCCACCCCTGCACTTCACAAAAGGCCTTATATCTCAGAAACTGTTCAGAGCCCCACCCCTAAACCATATATATTCATCTTCCTTATGATAAGGCACATTCATTGACACCAGCTTGTGAGTCCCCGGGGCATGCCCGGGCCTTGCTCCACCGCTTGACTTCATTAAAAGCCACATATCTCAGAAATAGTTCAGATCACCACCCCTAAACCATATATATTCTTGTTCCTTATGATAAGACTCATTCAGTCACACCAACTTGGGGGTCTCTTTGTGCTGAGGCAATGTGCCCCGCCCTTCCACTTCATAAAAGGCCATATATTTCAGAAACCATTCAAATCCCCACCCCATATTCATATATGTTCTTGTTTCTTATTATTAGCACACCTACTGTAGGGGTGTCCGCAGGGGCCAGTCCTCTCCTTTATCACTTCATGAAAGGATATCTTGGAAACCGTTCAGATTCCCACCCCTAAACCATATATATACTTGGTCCTTATGATGAGACACATTTAGGGACAACAATCTTGGGCTTTCCTGGGAACGACAGGGCATGCTCCAACCCCTCCACTTTTATCTCCAGCCATGCAGATCCCCACTGCTAAACCTTATATATTCTTGTTCTTTGTGATAAGACACATTTAGTGATACCAACCAGGGCTCCATTGGGTCCATGCCCCACCCCCTCTACTTCAAAAAAGGCCTAATGTTTCATATACTGAGTCCACATTGATGCTCATTTGGATATGGGGGTTCATTTGGCAGATTAAAATGATATCATGTTAAAATACATGGCTGCAATTTGGCAGTGCCCACCTGAGCTCTGGTGAGCATAGTGGCCCATGGGCCTCTTGTCTTATTTCTGCTAAAAATATAGATTGTGGGTACACAGTACCCACAATCTATATTTTAGAGCAGAAATAAGAAAAAATATGGTTTACCCCTGTAAACCCCAGTTTTACTATATAAAAGTGGGGTTCAAGGGGATCAAAATTATATAGACTTGTTTTCGTGATGTTTGGCCAGTCATATCTCTGCAGGCTGATCTCATTTTTATCCCCCGACCAAATAGGTTCGGGGGATATAGCGATCAGCCTGGCGTCCGTCCGTCTGTCCGTCCGTCTGTCTGTCCGTCCGTCCATCCATAGACGCAGCCTTGTGATGGCCATAACTCCTATACCCTTTGAGATTCATTGATGGTTCTTGGCACAATTGTTCACAAGGCCGAGACGGCGTGTCATGCACAAGAGCCAGAACTCTGGATGCCATACTTCTTTAGTTATCTCCCCTTTTAATAAAATAGAATGACTACTTTGTGATAGCCATAACTCCAATACCCTTTGAGGTATATTGATGGTACCTGGCACAGTTGTTCACAAGGCTGAGACGGTGTGTCAGGCACAAGAACCACAACTCTGGTTGCCATGGTTTTGGAGTTATCTCCCTTTCCAATAAAATAGAGTGACAACCTTGTGATGGACATAACTCCTATACCCTTTGAGATTCATTGATGGTTCTTGGCACAATTGTTCTCAAGGCTGAGGTGGCGTGTCATGCGCAAGAACCAGAACTCTGGATGCCATACTTTTTTAGTTATCTCCCCTTTTAATAAAATAGAATGACTACTTTGTGATGGCCATAACTCCAATACCCTATGAGATATATTGATGGTACCTGGCACAGTTGTTCACAAGGCTGAGACGGTGTGTCATGCACAAGAACCACAACTCTGGTTGCCATGGTTTTGGAGTTATCTCCCCTTCCAATAAAATAGAGTGACAACCTTGTGATGGCCATAGCTCCTATATCCTTTGAGATTCATTGATGGTTCTAGGCACAATTGTTCTCAAGGCTGAGACGGCGTGTCATGCGCAAGAACCAGAACTCTGGATGCCATACATTTTTAGTTATCTCCCCTTCTAATAAAATAGAATGACTACTTTGTGATGGCCATAACTCCAATACCTTTTGAGATATATTGATGGTACCAGGCACAGTTGTTCACAAGGCTGAGACGGCGTGTCATGCACAAGAACCACAACTCTGGTTGCAATGGTTTTGGAGTTATCTCCCCTTCCAATAAAATAGAGTGACAACCTTGTGATGACCATAATTCCAATACCCTTTAAGATATATTGATGATACCTGGCACAGTTGTTGACAAGACCGAGACGGTATGTCATGCACAAGAACCACAACTCTGGGTACCATGGTTTTTTAGTTATCTCCCCTTCCAATAATATAGAATCACTACCTTATGATGGCCACATCTCCAAGACTCGTTGAGATATACCTATGATACTTGGTACAGTAGTACATGAGGTTAAGCAGGTGTGTCATGTGCAAGTACCACAACTCTGGGTGCCCTGGTTTTTTAATTATCTCCCCTGACAATATAACCTTGTGGTGGTCATAACTCCAATACCCTTTGAGATATATTGATGGTACTTGGCACAATTGTATACAACGTTGAGATGGCGCTTCATGCCTAAGAACCACAACTCTGGGTGCTATGATATATGAGTTATCTCCCCTTCCAATATAACAGTATGACAACCTTGTGATCATCATACCTCCAATACCCTTTGAGACATATTTGTGGTACTTGATGCAGATTTACATGAGGTTAAGCAGGCGTGTCATGCTCAAGAATTACAACTCTGGGTGCTCTGGTTTTTTACTTATCTCCCCTGGCAATATAGCCTTGTGATGGCCATAACTCCAACACACTTTGAGATATATTGAAGGAACTTGGCACAATTGTATACAAGGTACAGAAGGGATGTCATGTGCAAGAACCACAACTGTTGGTGCTGTGGTATTTGAGTTATCTGCCCTTTCAATATAACAGTATGACCAGCTTGTGATCACCATATCTCCAACACCTTTTGAGACATATTGATGGTACTTTGTACAGAAATACATGGGCTTAAGCAGGCATGTCATGCACAAGAACCACATTTCTGAGTGCCCTGGTTTTTTAGTTATCTCCCCTGACAGTATAATCTTGTGATGGCCATAACTGCTATACTTTTGTGATATATTGCTGGTTTAATTCTGGTGCACTTTCTATTGGTGAACAATCTTCTGACGGCCATATTGGCTTTTGGTCGGGGGATTTGCCATCTCTTCCGATGGCTATTTTTTTTTCATCTGTAGTATGCCTCTGGTAGGGGATTGATAGCATAAGCTTTTTACAGAAATTGAATGAATGGAGAGGTTGGCCTTTTAGTCACAGAGTTATGTCCCTTAGATTGCTAAAATTACTAATTTCGATCTTGTCATCAGCACATGAACTTCAGTTTTGATTGGATCTTCCTGAAACTTACAAAAAAGCAGAAAGGGAATAAAAGCTGGGATCAGTTTGAAAACTGGCTAAGTCGACCTTTTGATTACATGGAGTCATGTCCCCTTGAAAGCTGACACCTATTTGTGACATTGTCATCAGCATTACTTCTTCAATTTTGGGGCACTGTGGTGCAGTGGTAAAGCATCGGACTCGAGATTGTGAGGTACGGTACCGGGTTCGATTCCCACTAACAGCAAGTGTTGTTACTTAATCCACATTGCTTAGTACTGGTTCCTGCCCAGGAAAAAAAGAGGACCACATGGAAGATTGTCCGCCGTTAACTCTTTACATTTTTAGTTCACCTGGGCCAGGGGACCTTTTAGTATCGTACATGTAGGTCGTTCATCCTCCATCCGTCAGTCGTCTGTCCGTCATCACTTTTGACCATTTATATCTCTGCAGCCTGCAGGCTGATCTAAATCATTCTCATCTGTAGCATGCCTCTGGTTGGGCATTGGTGACATGAGCTTTTTGTCGAAATTGATCTTAACATTTTCCGGCGATAAAATTTACAATATCTTTGTATAGGCGTGTTTTCATAACGGTAGATAATAATTCCTAGTCATATTCACTGATACTCATCAGATGGCTTTTTAAGGTATTTGATCTGTATCTACTCTGTTTGCAAAAGGCAAGTCACATGATGGTACAGTAGGACAAGGGTTACACCCATACTATTCAGAAACAACTCTTCCCAGCAGCACTCAACGTTGAACTAACGTTGAAACAACGTTAAACGTTGTTTCAACGTTAGTTCAACGTTTAGTCAACATTTTGTGCCTGCAGGGTCCCACCTCACAGACTAAAAGAATCCATTTTCGGACTGAGTTGTACAAAATTTATCTAGACACTTGCTGAAACTTTTGCAAAAAGCGAAACACCTGATCAGATGCGGCGTCTGATCTGGGGCCTGCACTCTTTCTTAGTGTTTTGCTGTTTTCAAGTCTACTTTGTTGCAGCGTAAAACCAGCGCCTTTGATGATCTGCGTTAGTCATCTGTCGTCAAAGGCGTCGTTGTGCGATGTGGTTCTGTTACCCATCTAGAACAATGTTCACGGTGTCGTTTAACGGGAAAACGAAAGACCACATCATAGTTTTGAATGAAATAACGCACAAGTAATCAGAAAGTAACTTTGTACCAATAATAGCAATAATGCATTCGATTTTCATTTCTCGACTAATGGTTGCAATAATCATTAGGCTATTTACAGTATTATTTTATTTGTCCATAAATGCCCAGCGTCGACATGTGGGGCCCTGGCAGTGTAGACCAAGATCAGACACCGTAGAATGCGGAGTCTGAGCAGGCCTTTCACTGTTTGCTTATAGTACACGAATGTTCGCAAAACATACCCAAAGTTAAAGATTGAAAATAGGCCTGCCCAAAGCAAATACGCGGACGAATATATTTGTCATAGATGATGCACAGGTTGATTAATGATGAGATGTCATGCATGTGCTGCTACTTGATTGTGAACTCTGTAAAAGTCAAAAAGTCAACTACCGCTAAGATGCACGACCCGCAAAAAAGACGCATTAAGTTTTGTGTGTGTGTGTGTGTGTGTGTGTGTGTGTGTGTGTGTGTGTGTGTGTGTGAATTCGGGTTTAACGTCGCTTTCAACAATTTTTCAGTCATCACGACGGTGTCTGGTTGCGACAGGGAGACGCATTAAGTTACCAGTTCTATCCAGTTCTATTTCGATCTTGTCGAAAGTCTTATCTGTACAGTTTCTGTACACACGATTGTTGTCTGTAAGCATTTCCTTTTCGTCTACCTCATGCAATCAACATTCAACCAAATTGAAGCTTGAGAGCTGGACCATGATGTGGAGCAGTTCATATTGTTTCGAGGCTACGGTCCCCCAAATATTACCCCATTTAGTACCGGAAACCCCAAAACGGGTACCCTGGCAAACAGTGCAGGCCCAGATCAGACGCCGCAGAACGCGCCGTCTGATTAGGGCCTCCGCTGTTTGCTAAAAGTTCCATCATTTTCCAAATAGATTTTGATGAAAACACAATCTGACACCCCTAACTTTTGAAATGGACTCCTGCTATATACAAGGAGGAAGATTCCATTTGGTACAAAAAGGGTTATGCCCTTTTAAAAATTCTGTTAACATTTCGTTTCCGGACATTTCGTTTCCGGATAAGTCCTCCTACATTCTACATCCAATCAAAGCTGAAACTTGGTATATATGTATACCAAGATGTGGAGCAGGTAGAGAAACGTTATGGGTTTGCCATAGTAGATGCACATCAAAATCTATAAAATGTTAATGCCTGAAAGAAAGAAAAACGTCACAGGTGAGGCTGGTAAAATAGTGTTGATTTATGATCGAGAACTACACAATCTCTTCACATATAACAGTTTTGAATAAATATAGGTTCTCATTTCTAAAGAGTACACTCCGTAAATAAAAGCATCGATCAATGAGTTAAGAGCGAGTAAGACTAGTCCAAGTGACGTGCTTCCACTCGCCTCTTCTGGTGCAATAATATCACGCAGTAACAGAGACACTGGGACTATCGTAGCGATATTGGTGGAGAATAGAATTAATCCGAGAAGTTTGACTGCTCGAGACTGGGTATCGCTTTTGTGTGCTCGAATACGAGAATTAGTTTTCCCAGTTTGTGAAAGTTTTTCTACTGTAGCTGATGTTGAGCATTCTTCTGTTTCAGATGCGGGTGCAACTGTAATTATTTTTGTTTTTTGCTGGTGTAAATCCATATTGGACCTACCAAACTGGAAATCCGTTGGCCCTCTTTTCAAATGGCGACGATTCTCTTTGTTTGTTGATGTCCCCTCATACGTGTCATCCGTTGTAGTAGCGCGTGTAAGGAAATCGGATTTACTCTCGCTTCCTAGAGGTCGAATAAGAGCATTAACACGTCTGAGTTTTATCAAACATATCCCATACAAAACATTGATAACGACTAGTGGTATGATAAGCCCTAAAGCCATCAGTAATTTAAAACCTCGAATATTCGAGCCAAATAAAGTAGGTGCATTACACATTGGCATCACAGAGGTATGTAACTTAAAAACCAAAAAGGGCAACACAGAGTATACGATGCTGAATAATGCGGCCAAAATTACTGCAATTTCTTGCTGATAACCCATATTCAATTCTTGAAGTTTATCAATGTTCTTTATACTTTTAAATCTGTTTACACAGATACAACTGCTCCCAAGCAAAGTGTTAATTTGTGTGCACATATAGGCACATAGAATAGTGCTGCAGGCTATAAAATTTGTTTTAAAAATCTCCTCATCGTAAAATGTCAGAGACAGAGAGGCTAATCCATTAAACAAATCTTCACTTGCTAAAACTAAGATCTGGAACCAATAGCTATAATTGCGAAACTTCTTTTTCAGTCGGATTAACAACAAAACTACACAAATGTTCATGAAAGTAGCGAAACTGGCAATGAAACGCAAAACAACGGCAGCGTATGCGAAAAATGTTCCCGGATTTGGTATCGCCTCTGTAGAATTGTTGGTAGTCATGGCGAATATCAGTCTTTTTACTGCTAGTCATGCATTTATCTGTAATAGACAAGTACAGCAATTGAGAAGTTTTCATCAACGCCTATACAAATACATTGTAAACTTTACCGCAGAAAAAAATGGAACATTTCAAGATGAAAAATTGTGATATTTTTCTTATTTCTGCTCCAAAATATAGATCGTGGTACTTGTTAGAACTGCCTCGAATTTTTCGTATTTCTGCTCAAAATATAGATTGTGGGTATTGTTAAAACCGCCCCATTGGAGCAGAAATAAGAAAAATAAGGCTTACCCCTGTAAACCCCAGCTTTACTATATAAAAGTGGGGTTCATGGGGTTAAAATTATATAGGTGTGTTTTCGTGGTGTGTAACATAGCAATTGCGTATACTTGTTTCACTGTTAGACTTTATATAAGGTGGCTGAATTCACATGACATTTTGTTTTATAAGATTGACAGCTTTCGTCACTTCCTGTTTGCTCTGGTGTGTAACATGTAACACGTGTGTCTACTCTTGATGAAAAGAATTTGCTCTTTCCTTAACCCTTATCTTGCTGAATATTCATTTAAGCCACACCAATTTCTGTCTAGCAACCAATCAAATTACTTGATGTCATTTATTGCTACAAATTCATAAACTGAATGCCAAACAGTGTAGATCCTGATCAGATGGCTTCTTCAGAAGCCATCTGATCTGGATCTACACTGTTTGCAAAGATAGGGGTTGTCTTGAACAGCAAGATAAGACTTCTTCAGAAGCCATCTGATCTGGATCTACACTATTTGCAAAGATAGGGGTTGTCGTGAACAGCAGGATAAGACTTCTTCAGAAGCCATCTGATCTGGATCTACACTGTTAGCAAAGATAGGGGTTGTCGTGAACAGCAAGATAAGGGTTGAAGAGCAGAGGTGATAAAACATTTTTGGACTGTCAAGTTGTCTCCACGAAGTTATATCGATTCTCCTTATAAACGAAATGTACTTTCAGATTTTATCAGAGCAGACAATGAAATCTTATAATCATATATCCTAGTGTTACAACCAGGCGCAGATGCATGCAAACAATTAATTATAAAAAATCTGCTGAATCATAATAAGAAGAATCGTATGCAACATTACGAAAACACGCCTATACAAATATATTGTAAACTTTACCTTTGAAATAAACAACTTTAGAACCACCGCCTTAGGACTCGGCCCCGCCCAAAGGGGCTTGAAGAAATATATGGGCTGCATGATGCTTCCACGCAGAGCTGAATCTGGCCCGCACACTAGTACTGGTAAACCGCTTAGAAGATCTAAGCCTGTCCAGGAACCGCGGTGCGAGGCGAACCGTCCATGCTAATAAACCCTATTGGTTTCATTGGGCGACAGGGCTTGAGATGTCATTTCATCTCAATGTCGGGTAAAAGTCCCACAAAATTCGAAGCAACGTCTCCAAAATGACCTTTACAGTGTTGACGGGGACGTTTAACCTCAAATCAAACAAAATCAAACAAAAACCGCCTTAGGACGATCAGTAGCAAGAACCACTGGGGAGTTAAATCGATTAGAACTTCGATGGCTCTAACACCGATGGCTCGTTTACCATGGATGCGTCGAACCCGTTCTTGAGTCCCGAGGGAATTTCTCCGCATTAGAAAAAGGGAGAGTAATTAAGGAATTTTTTCCTATTCTCTTGTAAATGTATGTTGTGTGTACTCATTAGAATCGCCTCTATGAGGCGATTCTAATGAGTTCACACAGCATACATTTTTGTTATAGAACACCGAAAAGATGTCCCAAAATTAAGGCTTCTAGGCTCGAACTACCCCTGGCTCGAACATATTTTCATGGCCCCAAAGGTGTTCGAGCCATTGAAGTTTGACTGTATATGGGTACAACCTTCACTCTAGAATCTAAATCTGAAACAGGGCTTGGGTATAAGAAGAATTTGTTTTATTCTATTGAAGTTCTAACGGGTAAAGTTGGCTGATCAAAATAGAAAAAAAAAAGAAGTGAAGGCAATGATCATGAATCGATACAATTAACCAACTGCTCCCATCAGAGACACCAAACGGAAAGAAACACAAACATTAAATAACTAGACCCTAATGGAAACATCAATAGCGGAAAGCCAAAAGGGCAGTCACTTTCCCACAAAATGGCCAATTGGCTTTCCAAAAACAAAACATATAAGAGACACACACACTCAAAGACAAACCATAACAAAAAGAAACCGCGACAGAAGAACCGCCTTGGAACGGCCAGTAAAACGAATTCCACTTTGGAGGTGGGGCTTAAATCGATCTAACGCGGCCGCAATCCCCGCCCTCAGCTCCGTCGCGATTTATACAAATTACTTGTTCAGTCCGCATGAAGGCCTCCTGACTCATCAGTGCAACATCTCCGAGAACACAAAAATCAAACAACCAAAGAGATGAAACAATGATGAGGACTCGATAGCAAGAAACCACTGAAATGCTGAAGCAAAAGAAGCAAACTGTTAGACTCCGATGGGCCCGACCAGAGACAGAGCATCAGGCACCATCCAACATTACATAAAATTAAATTCTCTTTAATTCTGAGTAAGCATTTACGCTGTAACCGTCATAGAATCTGAGGAGTGACCTACCGGTGTGCAATTAAATAGGGAAGCAAGGTTGTCAACCGTGATTGGGTTATCTACCACGTATAACATTTATGTTATACCCAATTTTTTTATATCGAAGAATTTTTTTACGAAATTGGGTGCTGAAGTCATTGCAATTTCATTTTTTTTCTGAATTCATATACTAAGTCAACATAAAATTCGGGTTCCTGTAGACATTGTTGCAGAAGTAATTTAAAACAGAAGTGAAGGCAATTGTCGGGAATCGATACAATTAACCCACTGCTCCCATCAGAGACACCAAAGGGACAGAAACACAAACATGATACAACAGACCCTAATGGAAACATCAACAGCGGAAGGCCAAAAGGACAGTTACTTTCTCACAAAATGGTCAACTTCATATCCAAAACAAAATAATATAAGCGATACAAACACTCAAAGGCAAACCATAACAAAAATAAACCGCGACAGAAGAACCGCATTGTAACGTTCAGTGAAACGAATTCCACTTGGGAGCTTAAATCTATTTTACGTGGCCACAATCCTCGCCCTTACTTCCGCCGCGATTTAGACAAATAACTTGTTCAGCCCGCATGAAGAATAGAAGTGGAGGAAATGATCAGGAATCGATACAATAAAACCCACAACTCCCATCAGCCAAAAGAACAGTTACTTTCCCAAAAAGTGAATAGTAGGCTATCCAAAATTAAATAATATAAGAGACACAAACACCCAAAGACAAACCATAACAAAAAATAAACCGCGACAGAAGAACCGCCTTGGAACGGTAAGCGGAAACGAATTCCACTGGAGGGCTTAAATCGATTTTACGTGGCCACAACCCTCGCTCTTACTTCCATCGCGATTAAGACAAATAATTTGTTCAGGCCTCCTAACACATCAGTGCTACATCTCCGTGAATACAAAAAAACTCTGAGGCCTGACCGACCGGCGTGCATTTAAAGAGGTAAGCAAAGTCGTCAGCCGTGATTGGGTTAACTACCATGCATGCAGTCTGTCGTATAACATTTATGTTGTACCCAATCTTTTTATATCGAAGAATAATTTTACGGAATTGGGTGCTGAAGTGATACCGGTTATTATATATATTTTTCTGAATTTATATATTACGTTGCCATAAAATTCGGATTCTGATAGGCCTTTTTGCAGAAGAGATTTAAGTCCAATATTGAATTTTGAAATTAAATCAGAATGACGTCTATAAAATTTTGAAAAGGCTTTGCGTAGTTTATGGTACCGATAGATATGTTCTAGCAAGGGTTTATCCTTTGGAAGCAAGGAATACACCTCAGAACTGAGTGTACATGTTTTCTGGGCCAGACTAGCTAGTTTTGGCCAATTAGGCCTCATCAGTGACCCTTGGATATTTTCAAAATTCCACAATGGAATCAATGATCCCAAAGGACAAGAAAAAATAAACTATACTATGATGTAGGGCAGGGAGACTTTTTACGGCCGCCACACATTCCCAGACATCAGCTGTAGTGACGTTAAATATGTTCTAGAAAGGGCTATCTTTTGGATAAATATGTTCTATAAAAGGGTTACCCTTTGGAAGCAAGGAATACACCACAGAACTGGAAAATATGAAGTGTGCATGTTTTCTGGACCAGACTAGCTAGTTTCGGCCAATTAGGCCTAATCAGTAACCCTGATTTGAAAAGGCTTTTTTCTTCTGTCGCTGTTTATTTTTGTTATGATTTGTCTTTGGGTGTTTGGGTGTTTGTGTCGCTTATATTATTTTATTTTGGATAGCCTATTCGCCATTTTGTTGGAAAGTAACTGTCCTTTTGGCTTTCCGCTATTGATGTTTCCATTAGGTCTGTTGTTTCATGTTTGTGTTTCTTTCCCTTTAGTATCTCTGATGGGAGCCGTGGGTTACTCGTAATTGTATCGATTCCTGATCATTGCCTCCACTTCTATTTTGCGTAGTTTATGGTACCGATAAACCTGATTAAGAAGTTTAGCAGCTAACAATTTATTACGAGTGTTGAAGTCAGTTTCATCACTACACACTCTGGCAAATCGAATTAATTGCGAAATATAAACGCCACAGGATGGCGCATGAGATACACCACCATCCAAAAAAGCAAAATTTACAATCTCAAAATCAAAAACATCGCGTTTATCATAGATTTAGCAAGAAACAATTCCATCTACAATAGATAGATGTAAATGCAAATTCGGGGCCTCGGTATCAGAAGAATTTGCTTTATTTAACTGAAGTCCTGGGTGGGATGGGGGGGGGGGGGTGGTTGTAAATTTGACAGAGCGAACCATCGAAATAGGTTTTGTCAATATTTAATAAAGCATCCAAATATCTTTAGTTTTCTTACATGCTTTTCAATGAAATACAGAGATTCGTCAGTGAAATCGAAATTGATATTGTCACTGTTTGAAACAATGACAATACGATTTTTATTTTCACTGTTTGTGAATTCGATGTTTCTTCGAAAAATTTAGCATTATTTTTAGATGTTAGATGTCAATTAGCAAAACGTTGAAAAAAGTGTCAGGAATTACGTCGCGCACGTTTTCACGTCATTCGGACGTTGATGTCGTCACTTTTAGCACCTAGCAACGTAAATTAAGCACGCGACGCCAGACGAGCGTAGCAACTGCGAAAATTATTTGAATGCAAATTTCAAACAAACCATTTGAAAAAGTAACATTCTAAGCTGTTTTTCGGGAGCAGTTTGCACCCAATATTATACCCAGTTAACACGCCGAACACCTCTAAATCAACACGAAATCGCCCTGGATAAAGTTTAATCTCTGTGATGATGGCTGTTGCTTTGAGAATGTGTTACAAATTACAGTATAACGCATCAAAGAAACAGAAAATTTGATTTTTTAGTGTAAGGTGAACTCATGAACACCAAAAGTTGTATTTTCACTCGTGGCTACGCCACTCGTGAAAATACTACTTTTGATGTTCAATCGGTGAAATAAAAATCGACTTTACACTAAAAAAAAAAAAAAATATCCTCTATCCCATCGGAATACCCACAACTTGCCTAAATAACTTAGCACCAAATGTAATGTAAATTTTGTCAAGTAGAAAGTAGTTTAGGTCGCAGTACCAAAGCGTTAATCCGGAATCATTAGTCCATAGACAAAATGGCAAATATCAATGTTCAGATCAACAGACGTGGACTCCAGAAGAGTGTAATCAGGCGTCCGCGGATAGTAAGCATTACTTGGTAAGCAAGCTTCGCCCACAATGCCCATCGACCCGAACGAATAAAAGGTGTAAATGCCGAGAAGGGCATGTCCGTGATTTTGGAAGTCTTCCTATGAAGTGAGAGTTTCACACACTTTCTGACATGACCATAAAGTATAATTTTTATGCTATTCAGAAGTGAAAAAAAGCGTTTCTTACATTACATGCAAGATAGAGGGAGTCTTCCCTATGAAATGTCCACTCAATCAAATCACTAAGTTTTTCTTTTATACGATTATGAGGAAGTGTAGTGTAAAGGGTGGAAAAATCATAAGTAGACAGACTTTCAGTGGTTTCTTGCTGTTGTGTCCTCACCGTTGTTTCATCTCTGTGGTTGTTTGATTTTTGTGTTCACGGAGATGTTGCATTGATGAGTTAGGAGGCCTTCATGCGGACTGAACAAATTATTTGTCTTAATCGCGACGGAAGTAAGGGCGAGGATTGTGGCCACGTAAAATAGGTTTGAGCCCCCACCCCCAGTGTAATTCGTCTCCGCTGACCGTTCCAAGGCGTTTCTTCTGTCGCGGTTTGTTTTTGTTATGGTTTGTTTTTGGGTGTTTGTGTCGCTTATATTATCTTATTTTGGATAGCCTATTGGCCATTTTGTGGGAAAGTAACTGTCCTTTTGGCTTTCCGCTATTGATGTTTCCATTAGGGTCTGCTGTTTCATGTTTGTGATTCTTGCTCTTTGGTGTCTCTGATGGGAGCTGTGGGTTAATTGTATCGATTCCTGATCATTGCCTCCACTTCTTTTTTGAAGCACGAAAACGTCTGCATTTCAATTTATTAAAAACTTCATAAGAGTTTTTTTATAGACCAAAACAGATTTCTACCTAATTTTTCAAAGACGTTGTCGCAATATTTTATCACAGGTTTTTTTGATGGCAGTAAAACATGAAGTTAATAATTTGGAGAGTTCAGTGGTGGTACAAGAGCTTGAATTTTCAATAAACAGTGCTTTGTATGTTTTTTTTATGAAAAAAGACCATAAAGTCTGTGTAAAGTTCAACATTCAATTTTGAAATTAAATCGGAATGACGTCTATAATTTTTTGAAAAGGCTTTTCGTAGTTTATGATACCGATAACCCTGGTTAAGAAGTTCAGCAGTTAACAATTTATTACGAGTGTTGAAGTCAGTTACATATTTTTTTATTTTTTATTTTGGAAATGCTTACAAAATCTTAAGCTAGGTCTATTGTTGCTTTAGCTTCAGCTGAGAAATGGTTGAAACATCTGGAAGGAGCAAGGTTTGTTGCGTACCTTTCGAAACATACGCATGACCAACTTTATCTCCTTCTTTGGAACCATCAGCATAGACTTGCTGGATATCATTATACCGTGACTGCAATACATGAAAGGTTGATTGAGACAAGTTGGATTTGATTCAGATGTTTTTCCATTATGCAAGTCAAAAACAAATTAGAAGCGAAGGCAACGATCAGGAATCGACACAATCAACCCACGCATCTCAACAGAGACATACAGAGTACATTTTTTTTCTTTTAGGGGGTGGGGGTGGGGGGTGCCTTTGTAGCGCAGTTGGAAATGACGCTCGGCCAATGTAAAGTTAGGCGAAGTCGCCTCACCTGTGCGTAGGTTCGGTTCACGTCAAACGCAAATTTTATAAATATTTATTTATTCCTGATTATTTCTCCACTATGGTTGTAAAGTCAAAACGTCGCCTCCATTGCTAAGGGTATTAATCATAACCCCGGAAAAAAAACAAAACCAACAAAGAAACTGTGTTTGTAAACCACTATGCTTCCAATCATAACTACAGAAAAAATTTCAAATTGTGTTTTTCGAAAGTCAATCAGGTCATCTCAGCCTGTCAAATTTCAAGGTAATAGCTTCGGCCCCCGCCTATCAGGGCTTGAAGAAATAGATGGGCTACATGATGCTTCCACGCAGAGCTGAATCCGACCGCACACGAGTACTGGTAAACCACTTAGAGGATCTAAGCCTGCCCAAGCAAAGCGATGCGAGTCGGGCCGTCCATATTTATAAACCCTATTGGTTTTATTGCGCGACAGGGCCAGAGATGTCATTTCATCTCAATGTCGGGTAAAAGTCCCACAAAAATTGAAGCAACGTCTCTAAAATGACCTATACAATGTTGACGTGGACGTTAAACCTCAAATCAATCAATCAATCAATCAATCAATCAATCAAGGTAATAGCTTAACCGGTTTTTGGGATATTTTGCTTACAAGATTAAAATGTGAAATTGTTCAAAAGGCCAGAACGTAAGAAAACAATTCAAATTTCTTTTCAAAAGCTAACTAGGCGATTTACTAATCATTGCCCATCAGCCTGTCAAGTTCCAAGGCAATATCTTACACAGGTTTTGAGGTTTTTCCTAGGCATCTATTTCTATATTTTTAGATATAATCACGAAAACACACCTATACAAATACATGTCCAATTTTTTGGCCAAAAATGAGAAATTTTAAGATGAAAAATTGTGATATTTTTCTTATTTCTGCCCAAAACATAGATTGTGGGGACTCGATAGAACCGCCTCGACGAGGCGGTTCTATCGAGTACCCACAATCTATGTTTTTGAGCAGAAATAAGAAAAATATTGTATACCCCCTTAAACCCCAGTTTTACTATATAAAAGTGGTGTTCAAGGGGGTCAAAATTATATAGGCGTGTTTTCGCGTGTCATGCTTACAAAGTTAAAATGCCGAAATTTCAAAGCGCCATAACTCATGAAAAAATATTGTTTTAAACAGTTAATCTGGCCATGTACTTGTCATTCCCTGTCAGCAACAGTTTACTAGATGTATTGCTTACAAAGTTATGGAGATGACGTCTATAAGCCACAAGGCTTACTGTCAGATCCTTTAGCCATATCGTATTATATATATGTATTGTAAATGAATCAAATTTGAAATAAATATTGTTTAAACCAAAGTTATGAGAAATTGCTCAAAAGGTTATAATTTATGAAACCAAATTCGGATCTTTGTTCAAAAATAAGCAGGTCACCTACTCATCACATCCTCTTTCAAGTTTCAAGACAATAGCCCAAAATGCTTCAGAGATATTTCGCTTACAACTTTAAATGGTGATGTGTTTGTTTTATTTGAGGTTTAACGTCCCCGTCAACACTGTATAGGTTTTGTTTGTTTGATTTGAGGTTTAAAGTCCCCGTCAACACTGTAAATGTCATTTTGGAGACGTTGCTTCCAATTTTGTGAGACTTTTACCCGACATTGAGATGAAATGACATCTCAAGCCCTGTCGCCCAATGAAACCAATAGGGTTTATCAGCATGGACGGTCCGCCTCGCACCGCGGTTCCTGGACAGGCCCAGATCCTCTAAGCGGTTTACCAGTACTAGTGTGCGGGTCGGATTCAGCTCTGCGTGGAAGCATCATGCAGCCCATATATTTCTTCAAGCCCCTATGGGCGGGGGTCTAACACTGTATAGGTCATTTTGGAGACGTTGCTTCCGATTTGGTGGGACTATTACCCGACATTGAGATGAAATGACATCTCAAGCCCTGTCGCCCAATGAAACCAATGGTGTTTATTAGCTTGGACGGTCCACCTCGCAATGCGGTTCCTGGACAGGCTTAGATCCTCTAAGCGGTTTCCCAGTACTAGTGTGCGGGCCGGATTCAGCTCTGCGTGGAAGCAGCATGCAGCCCATATAATTCTTCAAGCCCCTTTCGGCGGGAGCCGCTTTAAATGGTGAAATTTTCAAAGGACCATAACCCTTAACAAAACGATTTTTTCTACAAAAGTTAATCATGTTATCGATTTATCATTCCTTATCAGTGTACAAAGTTTTAAGGCAGTAACTTTAACAGGTTTTGAGATATCTTGTTTACAAGGTTAAAATATCGAAATATTCAATGGCCATAAATCAAGACTAAAAAAAAACAAAAATCAGATTTTTCTTTCAAAAGTTAATCAGGTCATTTACTCATCATCCAATATCAGCTTGTCAAGATTCAAGGCAATATCTCGTAAAGTGTTTGAGATATCTTGCTTACAAGGCCAAAATGACGAATTTTCAAAGGACCGTAACTCAAAAAAGAAAATTTCGGATTTTTTATTGCAAAAGTTAATCACGTCACCTACTCATCATCCCCTATCAGCCTGTCAAAGTTCAAGACAATTTCTCAAAAGTTTAAGAAATATTTCGCTTACAAACCTAAAAGCGCAAATTTTCAAAGGGCCATAACTCAGGATAAAATTCGTTTTTTTTTTTTCAACAGTTGGTCAGATCATCTACCCATCATTCCCACCCCGTTTGTAAAGTTTCAAGGCAATAACTAAAACGATTTTTGAGATATCTTGTTTACAAGCTTGATACGCCCAATTTTTCAAAGGGTTATAAAATATTTTGGATTTTTTTTAAGTGAATCAGTTCATTTTACAGCAGATTAAAGATCAGTATAATAGCTTAAACAATTTTTGCTAACTGTTGCTATTGGAGTCTTACTGTTGGTTTTGTTTAGCTCCAGCATTTCAGTGGTTTCTTGCTGCCGAGTCCTCACCATTGTTTCGTCTCTGTGTGTGTTTTTGTTTTATTTTTATGTTCTAGGAGATGCTGCATTGATGAGTTGGGAGGCCTTCATGTGGACGGAAAAAATTATTTGTCTAAATCGCGACGGAACTAAGGTCGAGGATTGCAGCTGTGTAAAATCGATTTAAGACACCCCCTCCCACCCCAAAGAAAGTGGAATTCGTTTTACTGGCCGTTCCGAGGCGGTTTTTCTGTCGAGCATCCTACGTTATATTGGTTACCTAAACTTCATAAAATACCATACGAAGCACGGTTTATTGCAAATTCAAGCTCTTGAAAATATTTACCTAAGGTTTGGTACTAAGTTATTTAGACAAGTTGTGGGTCATCCGATGGGTACTAATTGCGCACCACTTGTGGTTGATCCGTTTTTGTTTTGTTATGAGAGAGACTTCATGATGTCCCTTTCTGCTGAAAACCAGATTGAAATCATTGAAGCTTTTAGCTCCACTTCTAGATATTTGGATGATTTATAAATATTGATAATACCCATTTCGATAGTTTGATCAGTCAAATTTACCCTCCAGAACTTCAGTTAAATAAAGCAAATTCTTCTGATACCGAGACCCCGTTTTTGGATTAACATCTATCTATTGTAGATGGGTTTGTTTCTTGCAAAATTTATGATAAACGCGATGATTTTGATTTTGCGATTGTAAATTTTCCTTTTTTGGATGGTGATGTTCCTTGTGCGCCATCATATGGCGCTTATATTTCGCAATTAATTCGATTTGCCAGAGTGTGTAGTCATGTAACTGACTTCAACACTCGTTATAAATTGTTAGCGGCTAAACTTCTTAATCAGGGTTATCGGTACCATAAACTACGCAAAGCCTTTTCAAAATTTTATAGACGTCATTATGATTTAATTTAAAAATTCAATATTGGACTTAAATCTCTTCTACAACAAAGTCTGTCGGAATCCGAATTTTATGGTGACGTAGTATTGTAGCGTGTACCGGGTCGTCCACGAAGTCTCACCCATCCAGGTACTAACCGCAATCTCCGTTGCTTAACTTCGTGAATAAGCCAACCACTCTACCTGCGTCGCTAAAAGAGCCAGCTCCTACAGCGAGGCTGTAGAAGTGGTATTTATCCATAACCGTTACAGTATATAAATTCAGAAAAACCTTTAACCGCAATGGCTTCAGCACCCAGTTTCGTAAAATCATTCTTCGATATAAAAAGATAGGGTACAACATAAATGTTATACGACAGACTGCATGCATGGCAGTTAACCCCATCACGGTTGACAACTTTGCTTCCCTCTTTAACTGCACGCCGGTGGCTCAGATTCTATGACGGTTCCAGCGTAAAGGCTTATGACGGTTTGTACCTGATGCTCTGTCTCTAGTCGGGCCCATCGGAGTCTTACTGTTGGTTTTCTTTTGCTCCAGCGTTTCAATGGTTTCTTGCTGTCGAGTCCTCAGCGTTGTTTCATCTCTGTGGTTGTTTGATTTTTGTATTCACGGAGTTAGGAGGTCTTCATGCGGACTGAGCGGGTTGTTTATGTTAATCGCGATGGAAGTAAGGGCGGGGCTTGTGGCCGCGTGGGATTGATTTAAGCCCCCCACCCTCCCCCCTCCCCAAGTGGAATTCGTTTCCGCTGACCGTTCCAAGGCGGTTCTTCTGTCGCGGTTTATTTTTTGTTATGGTTTCTCTTTGGATGTTTGTGCCTATTGGCCATTTTGTGGGAAAGTAACTGTCCTTTTGGCTTTCCGCTATTGGTGTTTCCATTAGGGTCTGTTGTTTCATGTTTGTGTTTCTTTCCCTTTTGGTGTCTCTGATGGGAGCTGTGGGTAAATAGTATCGATTCCTGAACATTGCCTTCACTTCTATTTGTTATGGTTTGTCTTTGAGTGTGTATTATCTTGTTTTGGATAGCCAGTAGGTCATTTTGTGGGAAAGTAAATGTCCTTTTGGCTTTCCGCTATTGATGTTTCCAGTAGGTTCTAGTTATTTCATGTTTGTGTTTCCTTCCCTTTGGTTTCACTCCTGGGAACTGTGGGTTAACTGTATCGATTCCTGGGCCCAGTTGTTCAAAACTAACGACGTCGTTAGTTAACATATCGTTAAAACTTTGACCATTGAATATTGCAAATATGCTGAAATTTTTGCTGAAAAAATGTGAACAGCTTTTGCTGACGCAAAAGCTGCTCACATTTTTGCAGCAAAAATACCAAAATTTAGGATATTGTACTTGCTAGAAGAGTTAACAATATGACCACTAACGAGCTCGTTAAGCTAACGATGCTTTGAACAACTGGCCCCTGATCGTTGCCTTCACTTCTATTTTAAGACATTTTGCTTACAAGATTTCATTGGGTGCAAAACGCAGGAAAGGAGCATGACACTTAGCAGAAAAAAACATGGTTTAACTATTTTCATAAGGAATCATGCATATATGTAATTTCCAAAACCTAGTATGCACGGTTTTAAAAGTTATACTATGCACAAGAATTATGACGGACGAAAGGACACCGAACGTACGGACGAAAAAAGCAAAATACACCCCCACCCCCACACATAACTTCTTCTAAGCTAAGGGTATAATTCCAAAGTGTGTATTTTAGTTAAAACCTATTTCGAATTTTTAACAGACCAAAACAGATTTTTCCCTGATTTTTTTTTTTGCTGTTTCGTAGTTGTAATTTTTGCTTCCAAAGAATTACCCCTTTTATGGATCATTTTAACTTCACCATAGCTGGTGTTAAGGGAATGGAAATGTCTTTGATAATATTTTCAATTCCAAAAGTCCAAATTCTAAACTCAAAATAAAAAAAAATCACTTACTTATTCTACGATTTTCTTTTCAATTCCAAAAGTAGCTTTTATTTCTTCTTTGTCTGTTTAATGAAATCTAGATGCACACTGATTAGTTTGCTCAAGAAAATCCATTAACCAATCAGGTGTATGTGACTGCTGCAAATTAGCTCAAAGTTTCTATCTGTTTACTGTCTGATCTGTGCAAGAGAAGCCATATGTTATACGAGGAAACGCTTGCTATCACACGGCAGAAATCCGTTTGTGTCGAAACCAGAGAAAATGCAATAAATATCAGATTTGTCAATCATTTAACGTTGCATTCAAAGCAATCAAACAGCAGGATCAAGTCTCAGACGGGCTAAAAATTACATAATTAGTTTCATAAGTGAGACAGAAATTTAAATTAGTGGTTGTTTGTGTCGCGGTTGTCTAAATCGCGACGGAATCAAGGGCATTGCGACCGCGTTAAGTCGATTTAGCACCCCCACCCCCTGTGAGGTTCTTTTCGCTGGCCGTTCCGGGGCGGTTCTTCTGTCGGGGTTTATTTTTGTTATGGTTTCTCTTTTTCTTTTGGATAGCCTATTGGCCATTTTGTGGGAAAGCAACTGTCCTTTTGGCTTTCCGCTATTGATGTTTCCATTCCGCTGATTCAAGAAGGGCATTTATCAGTTTCTGGCGAAAGAATGTGCACTGTACTGGTTAACCGCTTACGTATAAGCCTGCCCAGGAAAGTGTTGATAGGTAAACTGACCGGCTCAAAAATGACCTAAATAGTGTTGACTGGGCCGTAAAACTCCATTACAAACAAACAAATTGATGTTTCCATTAGGATCTTTCCCTTTGATTTCTCTGACGAGAGGTGTGGGTTCTATTTTTAACGTCCCCGTCAAAACTATTTGCGTCACTTTGGAGATGTTGTTACCAATTTTGTCCGATTTTTACCCAACATTGAAGTGAAATGACATCTCAAGCCCTATCACCAAAAACATTTCTAGGTTTGAAGGCCCCTTTGATTTAAATAACCACCAAAGTCGACCTTTTTATCGGTTTACACGTCCTTTTGTTAGTTCTTTCAATATAAGGATCACCAATGGTTGTCAATCATGAACCGAATTCTTAAGGTGCAAGTGATTGGGCGTTTATATTTCACATGTGCATTCCTTGTCAACGACCTTTACAGTGGTACCATAATTTTTGACCTTGTTACCTTTTAATTACTTTTTAACCTGAACAGCGGACATACCTTTCGACTGATCAGTGATAGGGCTTTCATATTTATATGCGCTGTCCGGGGGCCATCAGTGTATTTTGAAAACATCTTGTTATGTTGGATAGCTCGGCCCCCGCCCATCGGGGCTTGAAGAAATATATTGGATGCACGATGCTTCCACGCAGAGCTGAATCCGACCCGCGCACGAGTACTGGTAAATCGCTTAGAGGAACTAAGCCTGTCCAGGCAAAGCGGTGCGCACGAGTTGGACCTCCATGCTTATAAACCCTATTGGTTTCATTGGGCGACAGGGCTTGAGATGTCATTTCAACTAAATGTCGGGTAAAAGTCCCACAAAATTGGAAGCAACGTCTCCAAAATGACCTTTACAGTGTTGACGGGGACGTTAAACCTCAAATCAAACAAACAAAATATTGCATAGCCGTTTGGCCATTTTGCGGGAAAGTGACTGTCCTTTTGGCTATCCGCCTGCGATGTTTTCATTTAGTGTGGGTTAATTGTATCGATCCCTGGGCATTGTCTTTACTTCTATTTTGACTTCCGTGAACAAACGGGTAGTTTTTTCTTCTGCTCTGACGTCAATTTTTGAGTCTCATTCATGGATCATACTCATCTTAATCGCACATAGTTGCTTTATTGTGATACTGTTGAACTTTGAACTAGGACCATGCGTTTAATTTGTAATGTTTGTAGTAAGCTGCATTAGAATTGAGTCGGGTCGGGCCGAAGTCGGCCCTCCGACTCTTTGTCGGCTCCAGACTTTAGACTAACTTGAACGTTTATTTTTGTAATGGTGCCTGATGCATTGTCTCTGGTCGGGCACAACGGAGTAAAAACATTGGTTCTCCTTTTCTCCAACATTTAAAATAATAATAATAATAATAATAATAATAATAATAAACTTTATTTATAGAGGGTAACACATTTAGTAAATTAGTACTAATCTTCCACGTGTCCCTCTAATCTTCCTCTTCCGGGTAGAAACCGGTATTGAGCAATGTGGATAAAGTCTCTTGCTCAAAGAAACAACACTTTGCGCTCGCGGGGATCGAACTGGCTACCTCAAATCGATCTCAAATCGGATGATTTACCGCTACATCACAGCGCTCCATTTCAGTTATTTCATGCTGTCGAGTCCTCGTCTTTGTTTAATCTCTGTATACTTGTTTGAATTTTATGTTCTCGGAGATGATTGAAACCCTTTATGCGGACTGAACAAATTGTTTGTCTTAATTGCGAAAGAACGTAGCTTTAAGCCCCCAAGTAAAAACAAAAACTTTCTACTGACTTTTATTATTGTTATAGTTCGTCTTTCCTTGTGCGTATTTTTAATATCTTATTATGTTGAATAGCCGTTTGGACATTTTGTGGGAAAGTAACTATCCTTTTTGGCTTTCCTCCTGGGACGTTTCCATTACAGTGATATTAATTTATGTTCGTGTTCACTCGGATGGGAGGAATGAGGTAATTGTGTCAATTCCGGTGCATTGCCTTCTCTTTTATTTTGAGGACGGGGGCTGATTTTTTGCAAACTACGCAGTTGGAGCCGAGGGCCGTTTTGTGCAGTTTAACCCTTTCTAGAACATATTTAACGTCACTTCAGCTGGTGCCTGGGAATGTGTGGTGATCGTAAAAAGTCTATATTTTCTAGTCCTTTGGGATAATTGATTCCATTGTTGAATTCTGAAAATATTTGAGGGTCACTGATGAGGCCCAGTTGGCCGAAATCAGCTAGTCTGGCCCAGAAAACATATAAACTCCATATCTTCCAGTTCTGTGGTGTATTCCTTGCTTCCAAAGGATAACCCTTTCTAGCCCATAATTAAGGTCACTAAAGCTGGTGTCTGGGAATTTGTGGCGGCCGTAAAAAGACTCCATGCCCTACATCATAGTGTAGTTTATATTTTCTTGTCCTTTGGGACTATTGGTTCTATTGTTGAATTTTTAACATATTTGAGGGTCACTGATGATGCCTTATTGGCCGAAACTAGCTAGTCTGGCCCAGAAAACATGTACCCACGATATTTTCCAGTTCTGTGGTGTATTCCTTGCCTCCAAAGGATAACCCTTTCTAGAACATATTTAACGTTACAACAGCTGGTGTTTGGGAATGTGTGGCGGTCGTGAAAAGTCTCCCTGTCCTACATCTTGGTGTAGTTTATATTTTCTAGTCCTTTGGGATAATTGATTCACTTGTTGAATTCTGGAAATATTTGAGGGTCACTGATGAGGCCTTATTGGCCGAAACTAGCTAGCCCCGCCCAGAAAATATGAATCCTCCATATTTTCCAGTTCTGTGGTGTATTCTCTTCTACCATAGGATAACCCTTTCTAGAACATATTTAACGTCACTACAGCTGGTTTTCTGGGAATGTGTGGCGGCCGTAAAAAGTCTACCTGCCCTACATCATAGTGTAATTTATATTTTCTTATCCTTTGTGATCATTGATTCTATTGTTGAATTTTGAAAATATTTGAGGGTCACTGATGAGACCTTATTGGCCGAAACTAGTTAGTCTGACCCAGAAAACATGCGCACTTCATATTTTCCATTTCTGTGGTGTATTCTTTGCTTCCAAAGGATAACCCTTTCTAGAACATATTTAACGCCACTACAGCTGGTGTATTGGAATGTGTGGCGGCCGTGAAAAGTCTCCCTGCCCTATATTATAGTGTAGTTTATATTTTCTTGTCCTTTGGGATCATTGATTCTATTGTTGAATTGTTGAATTCTGAAAATATTTGAGGGTCACTGATGAGGCCTTATTGACCGAAACTAGCTAGTCTGGCCCAGAAAACATATACACTCCATATTTTCCAGTTCTGTGGTGTATTCTTTGCTTCCAAAGGATAACCCTTTCTTGAATATATTTAAGGTGTGTGGCGGCCGTAAAAAGTCTCCCTGCCCTACATCATAGTGTAGCTTATATTTTCTTGTCCTTTGGTACATATATATAGTCTGTGCACACATTTCTTTGTTTTGCAATTTTCTCAAAATAATCACAGCCTTTCCTGACTGTCGCAGAGGCATACGACTTGCTGGAGAAATCGGCGGAGGGTGAGGTCTAAAACTTTCCCATAGTGATGTATGGGCTTAAATGAGTATTAAAAGCGAGAAACGAAAAAATCGATGATTCAGATTTTCTGAACGGAGTTTAGTTGTGGAACATATACATGTACATGAATACCTAAATTCTAATGCTTTGCTATGGTTATTAGCTCACCTGGAGCAGAGAGCTCCAGGTAAGCTTATACCATCGCCTGTTGTCCGTCGTCTGTCGTCCGTCCGTCCTTCGTTAGCTTTTCAAAGGAGCAGTCCCTATAAGGCCCATTTTATGGCCCCTTTTGATTTTCTTTAAACTTTGCATACTCAACATAGGATGTATTTGCTGTAATGTGGTGAAATTTCAGACCCACAGATGTAATGTTGTTGGCTCTATGAGCAACCAAAGTGGGTGGGGTAATTCTACCCCATTGAGAGACCTGTGGTTCTTACGCTATTATCTCTAGCACAAAGCAGCCTGGCAAGTGGGTCTTTTTATTATTGTTTAGACCATTATAGATGTTAAACATAATGTATATGTTTTGGTGGAAAAGTTCTTCACTTTACCACTATACTCACTTATAAGTCGTACCTAAATTTCAGTTAAATTTACCGATCGTCTTTACGCAAAACCACAACATAAGTTTATTTCCAAAGCTATTGCAAAACCATTTGGCAGGGCTAACTAAAATATAATAGGCATTGCCAAATTATGAGCATTTCTTTCTTCTATAATTACTTATAGAGTTATCTGCCCCTGAATCCAGTTTTTTGTCATATTTTCTGTCATATTTAAAATCTATAGATATATGGCAAAATGATTCTTCAAAACAGTCAAAAACTCAGCAAACAATGGTTTTCTGTCGATATAATGAAGCTATTAGGTGATTTGTAAATATCTTCTTTGATAATGAGTTTAACAATATGGGTGGCTTACATACACCCCTTCGCTATTTCTACTGCAAAAATTCCTTGGTTTTATGTCAACTCATCTTAATAAATCTATCTGACTGACAATTAAGATAAATAAAAATCAAAAATGAGATCCTTTAAGAGCAATGAAAACATTCATAAGAAAGAAGATGGGTCATACTACGTAGTTTCGGCTAATAAAGCCTCATCAGTGACCCTGTAATGATCCGGCAAAGAAAACCACAGGAAACATACTGCAATTTTACGAATTTCGAATAGGCAGTCGATTCAAAGACTGATATAAATCAAAATGGGGTCCAAATAATTAAAAAACTGTCTAGAATATGAGTCTAAACCAATAATTTATTTCTGATTTCTCAGAATATTCACGCTGATCTCAAATGACCAAAAGTAAAATACAAACTGCACTATGATTGATGTACGTGTCAAAAGTTAGAAAAAACGAAACTTTCTCATAATCTTTAGAATAAGTCTCCTTTTTGGTCATACCTACCTATAACATTGAAATATTACTGAACTCAATAAATCTTGCATTACATCACAACATTTATTTTTAAGCTTTTCAGTTGATTTTGCTTGTATTTTGAACTGCAGCCAAAATGGTTAGTAGAAAATTGTGGTTCATCTTGTACAGATTCCACAGCAGTTTTAGGCTTCATATATCATTTCAGGTAAACCAAGAAAGTATTGCTTGCAGAGCCTATCAAGCACTTGCTTACTCTGTCCCTTCACTTGTATATTATTTTGGAGCCTTCAGTAGTCTCTGGACTTTGATTCCGGTACTCTTTGAGCCTTTCATTTAACTCTTGATACCACACATATGTATTTATCTTTTATCTACTTACCAACTGTTATGTGTTTTTTATGAATTTACCTATCAAGTGATTTTGACAGCCAATTTTCAATAGATTATCGGTTTTGGCTGACCAACAATTTCTTAGGGATTTGACAGGAAGCAGAGTCACTACACATATCCTGATTTAGACACCGACAGTTATGGTAGAAATCCAGTAAACAAATCAAGCATTCAATATTTTACACCTGAACCCATGGTAAATGTTGGCTGGACGTAGAGGATCCTCCATCCCACTGGTAGTCTGTGCTACCGACCATTCAAAGGCAGTGGTTCTGATGTGGTTCATGTAATACTTTGGCCTGTTGATGTCCCCTTTGTGTGTTACATTGGTTGTGTGTCTTTTGTTTCACATTTTAATCATCCCTTGTGAGTAAGAAAATGTTGATTTTTTTGCATGTTATATGTGTAAATCGGAGTCTAACTGTTGGTTTTCTTTTGCTCCAGCATTTCAGTGGTTTCTTGCTGTTGAGTCCTCACCGTTGTTTCATCTCTGTGGTTGTTTGATTTTTTTGTGTTCACGACGATGTTGCAATGATGAGTTACGAGGCCTTCATGCGGACTGAACAAATTATTTGTCTAAATCGCGACGGAAGTAAGGGCGAGGATTGTGGCCACGTAAAATCGATTTAAGCCCCCCCCCCCCAGTGGAATTCGTTTAACTGACCGTTCCAAGACGGTTCTTCTGTCGTGGTTTATTTTTGTTATGGTCTGTCTTATAGTGTTGGTATCACTTATATTATTTTGTTTTGGATAGCCAATTGGCCATTTTGTGGGAAAGTGACTGTTCTTTTGGCTTTCCGCTATTGATGTTTCCATTGGGGTCTGTTGTTTTATGTTTGTGTTTCTTTCCCTTTGGTGTCTCTGATGGGAGCTGTGGGTTAACTGTTAATTGCCTTCACTTCTATTTTAGCTGTCCTTGCTTTGGCCACATCTTGTGATTTTGGCTTTTCCTGAACCTTTCCTTCTTACTTTTGTTAATGGGTTCACAAGTCTGATGTTTGTCTTTGGTGTGTTTGTCTTCTATCCTGTTCTCTATGAGACCGAGAAGGATGTTACTGTTACAAATGAATTTAGTGCTATGTATATACCCGGTAACCATCTATCCTTTCTATTCATCTTCATCAGACTCACTTGATGCACTCCAAGTGTCTATGGCTGCATCTACGACCTGGTCTATGTGAGCTCTGTTAGGTTTAGTGTCATTATTTTCTGTATTGTGTCTTAAGTATCCGAGTACAGATGCTATAATGTGCACAACAACCAACTGTGCGAGCCCCACTTCATTCCAAATATGCTCTATAAAGGGTTATCCTTTGGAAGCAAGGAATACACCACAGAACTGGAAAATATTAAGTGTACATGTTTTCTGGTCCAGAGTAACTAGTTTCGGACAATTATGCCTCATCAGTGACCCTAAGATATTTTCAAAAGTCCACAATGGAATCAGTGATCCCAAAGGACAAGAAAAATATAAACAACACTATGATGTAGGGCAGGGAGACTTTTTTCGGCTGCCACACATTCCCACACATCAGGTGTAGTGACGTTAAAGGGTTAGTCTCATTCCAAAGTCGGGAGAAGGCGGCATTGAACCCAGTAATCCTCACATGGAATAAAGTTTGTAGGAAATTGGCCATAAGTGGGCAAAACTGAGTAGAATAAAATATTATTTGCTTAATTACCTCGAAGCAGGCTTCAAAAAGGAATAAAAAAGTAACTATGGTGTGTATCTGACACCATAATAAATTAGATATTAATGATACAAATAATATAACATTGAAACTTTAAGGTTTCAAATTATTTTCATAACCCGTTATCAACGTAATTGTTAAAACAGATACCTACGGTATGCGTTAGTATACTAAACTGTCATTTTTTGGACTTTTTGAATAACACTTGTTGCAACAATAGTTGAATCGAACAAGTAAATTATTTGAAACAGCTGTCAAAAACGTGAAGACAGGGCAAATAACTTAGTAACAATAGGACTACTTAATTCTATTTACTTAGTTTTTACCAATTTATTTTAGTTCGATTGCCATGAAAGCTTCAAGCTAATTGAATTGCTCTCGAACACACATTTCGGATGTTATCACGTGCGCGAGTGACAGGCAGTGACCTTTGCTCCACTGCTATCCATTTATACCTGAGTGGAGTGGGGCAGTGCCAAGTTACGTGTCTTGCCCAAGGACACGGCTTGCCTCTGGTGGCCGGATTTGAACCAACAGCCCCGCGATTGTAAGTAGAAAGCACTAGCCACTGAGCTAGCGAGGCTATTTACTTTTAATAGAATGTGATTTAGAGTAAAAGAATAAATATAGAAACTCATGCAAAAGTAAGTGTTGACATTCAATAAAAGATCAATTTCTTTATTGCTAGACATTTCTGGTGTAACGAATGTGAACAATTATTGTTTCTACCATCAATTGTAGAATGCGCTAGTGCTTACTCCTCACGTGTGTGATTTGTGAAGATGAGTTTACATAAAGCCAAGGAATTTTTGCAGCAGAAATAGCAAAGGGGTGTATTTAAACCACCCATATTGTTTAAGTCATTAATATAAAAGATATTTACAAATCACCTAATAGCTTCATTATATCGACAGAAAACCATTGTTTGCTGAGTTTTTGACTGTTTTGAAGAATCCTTTTGCAATATATTTATAGATTTTATATATAACATAAAATGTGACAAAAACTGGATTCAGGGGCAGATAACTATAAGAAATTACAGAAGAAAGAAATGCTCATAATTTGGCAATGCCTATTATGTCTTAATTATTCCTGTCGAGTACTTTTGCAATAGCTTTGGAAATAAACGTAAAGACGGTCGGTAAATTTAGCTGAAATTTAAGTTCGACTTATAAGTGAGTATAGTGTAAAGTGAATAATTTTTCCACAAAAACATATACATTATGTTTAACATCTATGAAGGTGTAAACAATATTAAAAAGACCCACTTGCCAGGATGTTTTGTACTACAGATAATAGCTTAAGAACCACAGGTCTCTCAATGGGGTAGAATTACCCCACCCACTTTGGTTGCTCATATAGCCAACAACATTACATCTGTGGATTTGAAATTTCACCACATTACAGCAAATACATCCTATGTTTAGTATGCAAAGTTTAAAGAAAATCAAAAGGGGCCATAAAATGGGCCTTATAGGGACTGCTCCTTTTCGACATCTCCTCCCGAACCGGAAGTCAGATAAAGCTGACACCTGGTAGGAGAGGTATATACGTAGAAGGAAAATGGAATCAGTAACCATGCTAGTCACCATGCAATACGCATGCGCCGACTGGAGTGCTGGCAGAACTCCAGTCGGCGCATGCGTATTGCATGGTGACTAGCATGGTTGCTGATTCCAAATTCCCTCTACGTACATACCTCGGTAGGAGATATCCTGGTGACATGGAGACTCAGATTTGCTAAAATAGTTCGTTCGGATTTCCAACAATGGCCGCCATGGCGGCCATCTTGAAATTCTTCAAACGACATCTCATCCCGAACTGAAGGTCGAATCAAGCTGAAACTTGTTGGGGGGGGGGGGGGCATCGGGATGACATGGGGATTCAGATTTGCTAAAATGGTTCCGTTTGGATTTCAAAGATGGCCGACATCTTGAAATGCTTCAAACGACATCTACTCCTGAACCAATATTGAATTGAGCTGAACCTTGATTGGATACATTGGGGTGACATGGAGATTCAGATTTGCTAAAAAAGTTCCGTTCGGGTTTCCAAATGGCCGCCATGGCGGCCATCTTGAATTTTTTCAAATGACATCTCCTCCCGAACCAAAAGCCGGATGGAACTGAAACTTAATAGGAGGCATCGGGGTTGACATAGAGATTCAGATTTGAAAAAAAATAGTTCCGTTCGGATTTCCAAGATGGCCGCCATGGCAGTCATATTGAAATTCTTCAAACGACATCTCATCCCGAACTGAAGGTCGAATCGAGCTGAAACTTGATGGGGTCATCGGGGTGACATGGAGATTCAGTTTTACTAAAATGGTTCCGTTTGGATTGTCAAGATGGTCGCAATGGCAGCCATCTTGAAATTCTTCAAACGAAATCTCCTCCTGAACAAAAGGTTGAATTGAGCTGAAACCTGATTGGATGCATAGGGGTGACATGGAGATTCAGATTTGCTAAAATGGTTCCGTTCGGATTTCCAAATGGCAGCCATGGCGGCCATCTTGAAATTCTTCAAACGACATCTCCCCCCGAACCGAAAGTCGAATCGAGCTGAACCTTGATGGGAAGCTTCGGGGTGACATAGAGGTTTAGATTTGCTAAAATGGTTCCGTTCAGATTTCAAGATGGCCGCCATGGCAGTCATCTTGAAATTCTTCCGACGACATCTACAGCGGAACCAAAGGTCGTATTGAGCTAAAACTTGATGGGAGGCATGGGGTGACATGGAGATTCAGTTTCGTTCCTATATCTAAGATGGCCATCTTGAAATTCTTCAAACAACATCTCCTCCCGAACCAAAGGTTAAATTGAGCTAAAACTTGATTGGATGCATCGGGATGACATTGATATTCAGATTTGCTAAAATGGTTCCGTTAGGATTTCCAAGAGGGTTCAAACGACATCTCCTCCCGAACTAAAGATAGACTTAAGCTGAAACTTGATAGGAGGCATGGGGTGACATGGAGATTCCGATTTGCTAAAATGTTTCTGTTCTGAAATCCAAGACGGTTGCCAGGGCAGCCATCTTGAATTTTTTCTAAAGACATCCCCTCCCGAACCAAAGGTTGAATTGAAACTTGATTGGAGCCATCGGGGTGACATGGAGATTCAGATTTGCTTAAATCGTTCTTTTCCGAAGATGGCTGCCATGGCGGCCACCTTGAAATTCTTAAAACAATAACTCCACCCGAACCGAATGTCGAATTGAGCTGAAATTCGGTGGGAGGCATCAGGTAGACATGGATATTCAGATTTGCTAAATTCGTTCCGTTTCACTATCCAAAATGGTCATCTTGAAATTCTTCAAACGACATCTCCTCCGGAACCAAAGGTCGAATTGAGCTAAAACGCGATGGGAGGCACTAGAGTGACATGGAGATTCAGAATTGGTCAACTCGTTCCATTGTGATATCCAAGATAGCGGCCATGTCGGCCATTTTTAATTTCTTCGAACAACATCTCCTCCCAAACCAAAGTTCGAACTGAGCTGAAACTTGATGGGAGGCATCGGGGTGACATGGAGATTCTGATTTATTTGTGTTCACGGAGATGTTGCACTGATGAGTTAGGAGGCCTTCATGCGGACTGAACAAATTATTTGTCTAGATCGCGACGGAAGTAAGGGTGAGGATTGTGGCCACGTAAAATCGATTTAAGCCCCCCCCCCCCAGTGGAATTCGTTTCCGCTGACCGTTCCAAGGCGGTTCTCCTTTCGCGGTCTATTTTTGTTATGTTTTGTTTTTGGATGTCGCTTATATTATTTTACTTTGAATGGCCATTTTGTGAGAAAGTAACTCCTTTTGGCTTTCCTATGTTGATGTTTCCATTGGGGTCTGTTGTTTCATGTTTGTGTTTCTTTCCCTTTGGTGTCTCTGATGGGAGCTGTGGGTTAATTGTATCGATTTCTAATCATTGCCTCTACTTTTATTTTTTATTAAAATCGTTCCGTTCCGACGGCGACCGTCTTGAAATTCTTGAAACGATACCTCCCGAACCAAAGGTCGAATTGAGCTAAAACGCGATGGGAGGCACTAGAGTGACATGGAGATTCAGAATTGGTCAACTCGTTCCATTGTGATATCCAAGATAGCGGCCATGTCGGCCATTTTTAATTTCTTCGAACAACATCTCCTCCCAAACCAAAGTTCGAACTGAGCTGAAACTTGATGGGAGGCATCGGGGTGACATGGAGATTCTGATTTATTTGTGTTCACGGAGATGTTGCACTGATGAGTTAGGAGGCCTTCATGCGGACTGAACAAATTATTTGTCTAGATCGCGACGGAAGTAAGGGTGAGGATTGTGGCCACGTAAAATCGATTTAAGCCCCCCCCCCCCCCCCCCCCCCCAGTGGAATTCGTTTCCGCTGACCGTTCCAAGGCGGTTCTCCTTTCGCGGTCTATTTTTGTTATGTTTTGTTTTTGGATGTCGCTTATATTATTTTACTTTGAATGGCCATTTTGTGAGAAAGTAACTCCTTTTGGCTTTCCTATGTTGATGTTTCCATTGGGGTCTGTTGTTTCATGTTTGTGTTTCTTTCCCTTTGGTGTCTCTGATGGGAGCTGTGGGTTAATTGTATCGATTTCTAATCATTGCCTCTACTTTTATTTTTTATTAAAATCGTTCCGTTCCGACGGCGACCGTCTTGAAATTCTTGAAACGATACCTCCCGAAACAAAGGTCTTATTGAGCTGAAATTTGGTGGGATGATTTGCTAACATTGATCTGTTCACATAGCCACGATGGCCACCACGGCTGCCATCTTGGAATAAGTCAAACAATATCTCTCAAACCAGAGGTCTGATCAAGCTGAAACTTGATTGGAGGCATCGGGGCGACATGGGGATTAAGATTTGCTTAAGTCATTCCATTCCGATATCCAAGATCGCCGCCATGGTGACCATCTGGAAATATTTCAAATGACAGCTCCTGCGGAACCAGAATTTGGATCAAGTTGAAACTTCCTACCCAGCAGGCACATGACGTAATTGTGACGTCACATCAACGTCGGTGCGACGTCATGACTTTTATGCAACGTCACATCAACGTCGGTGCAACGTCGTGACGTTGCACCGACGTTGATTTGACGTTTCCCTAGCGACGTGTGCCTGCTGGGTAGAACCATACTGTTCTGATATCCCAGATGAATGCCATGTTGGCCATCTAGAAAATATCCAAACCACATCTGCTACCGATTGGTTTGTTGCACTGAGTTGAAATTGGTGGGAGACATTTTGGTGACATGGAGATTCAGAATTGCTTCCATTGTTGCATTCTGATATCCCAGATGGTGGCCATCCTGAAATTCTTCAAAGCACCTGTATAGTAATTGCATATAAGCATATGAGAGTTACAGGGAGGGGCAGCTCAGTTGTTGGCAGTATATCAATATATCTCAAACTCGCTGAGTCAACAAGAAGATTTGGCACTGTGGCTTTTTCGCAAACTGCCATATACACCATAGATTTGTTTGTGTTACAGTTGTATTCACATGCTTGGTTGACTTGGTTTACTTTTTTGATAACAGAACATGCCAAAGGCAGGTGCAAACGATAGCTCTGGCCTGCCAAACCATACACTTCCACTCTGCATCAGCATCATCTCTCCCTGAATCCTAAATCAGCCAAAACTGTTCGGAAACTTAATCAGACGCATCAAGATAGCATGCAGACTCTCAATTGCTAAAGGCAATGTGATTTGATAGACAAAACGGCCACCAAGGTACACTGTAATATATGATCAGCCTCATCCAGGTGAGCGATTCTGGCCCACTTGGGTCTGTAGTTTCTAACATTACAATAAAAAGGGTTCAGTATCATGATCAGGAAGGGTACAGGACTGATTCTTTGACTATAGTGCGTAGTGTTGACGTTTTAGCTCACATGAGCCGGTCTCTGATGGTGAGCTTATAAGTCAGTAATGGTCAGTTGTCCGCCGTCGTCCGGCCACACAGTTTCAAACATCTCGGAAAATACTGGGCCAATGAAAAATAGAAGTGAAGGCAATGATCAGGATTCGAAACATTAACTCACACCTCCCATCAGAGACACCAAAAGGAAAGAAATATAAAAATGAAATCACTAGACCGTAACGGAAACACAATAGCGAGAAGACTTTCCCGAAAAATGACCAATTGACTATCCAGAACAAAAACATATAAGCGATACACACATTCAAAGACCAACTATAACAAAAATAAACCCCGAAAGAAGAACCGCATTAGAACGGTCAGTGAAAAGAATTTCACTGGGTGGCTAAGCCAGATTTTGTATTGAGCATGTATGCTACTCGGGAACAAAAGAGTATTTGATGCATTCATGCCATGTGGCCGAGATGCTCATCATGTGTTTATACCCGTTTAAAAATCTTCTCCAGACACATAAGTAACATCACCTTGAAACTTAGCACGGAGCAAAAGGGGCTTGGGCCCAAGCGGAACATTTTAGAAATGTACAATCGGTCCTTGCCACATTGCCAAGTTGGCCACTATGCCAATATAGTTAAAATGACCAGCGTTCAAACTTTTAAGTTTCATCATATAGAATTTCATCCATTTCACTAGTGTTTTCCCCCGACAAGAAGACATAACAACGGTTATTAATGGTAGAAACTCATCTGCTATTATCCAAATAGCAATCTGGAATTTAATAAAATGATACATATAATAACAGACTGTTGAGTTGATAACGATTTTAATATTCCTAAAGGCTTAGATAGGAAATTCTTGAATTTATACAAAAATGAATGTCAAATCAATACATCTTCTAGAATATATAGTATAGTGCATATTAACCTATTCGATGCCAGAAACCCCAAAATGGCTAATTCGCAAACAGAGCAGGCCCTGATCAGACGCCGCTAAACGCGGCGTCTGATCAGGGCCTACACTGTTTGCAAAAGGTTCAGCCATTTTCCAAATAGTTTTTGAAGAAAACACAACCTGGCACCCCTAAATTTTGAAATGAACTCCTGAAATATATAAGGAGGAAGATTCCATTTGGTACAAAAAGGGTTAAAGAGATCAATGATAATTAAAATCGTCTGTTATCAGGACAAGAAATGGAACATTACGTGAAGCTAAAACGCTCATGTGTATGTGACAAATTCTGCATCGTATCAAATGGCATTTTCAGCTCGCCTGGTCTTTCTTTCATTCTTTCTATTTTCTTTCTATTGATACTGCGATCGGTCAGATTTGATCATTACTCGCATCACATACATCATGTATGTACATCACATACACTCCAGTTTTGCAGGATGAAGGCCTACACAGTAATCATGTAATTACGGTAGGGTTCTTTAACCTGCACAGGGGATGGTACTCCCTGTTAACGTCCCGATCCGAAGGACGGTGCACTTGTGGCATTTATCCCTGCACATGATGCCAGTGGAGCATTTTCGGACACCGCAATTTTATTACCGCTGCCGGGAATCGAACCGGGGGGCTTCTAGCATCAATGGAAAGTGCACTAACCACTGAGCTTTCACGCTGGACTCCGGTCTAAGAAATGCTATTGTACTACCCACGGCATCGGGGTTGCCGTTTGCGTAAGCGTCGGCGTTTGAATCGGCGTCGGCGTCCACATTTACGTATAAGTTTTTTAAGATCTCCAATAGCTAATAATTTCCAAACATTATGTTGGATTCACTCAATATTTGGTATAACTATAAAATAGGTCCAAAAGCTTATTCAGTAATACCCCGCCAATGCCCATGACCTTAAGGTCAACTTCATGGACTCCATACAAATGCATTGTAAACCTTACCGCCGAAAAAACGAAAAGTTTCAGATGAAAGATTGTCATATTTTTCTTATTTCTGCTCAAAATATAAATTGTATGTACCCGTCGAGGCGGTTCTAACGAGTACCCACAATCTATATTTTAGAGCAGAAATAAGAAAAATAAGGTTAATTCCTGTGGACCCCAGTTAAACCCCAGTTTTACTATATAACAGTGGGCTTCAAGGGGGCCAAAATTATATAGGCGTGTTTTCGTGATGTTCAGCAATACCCACGACCATGCTCATTACATCAAAGACCAGCTCACAGACGCAGAGAAATTTAATGTTTAAGTTTTTTTAAGTATTCATATTTTTCAAACCATGTGATGGTTTTCGTTCATATTTGATATGATAATACTTATAGGTCCAATGTTTTATTCAGAAATACCCCCGACCATGCGCATGACTTCAAAGACAAGATCACAGACTAAGTCTCTGGGTCGGCCCATTGGAGTCTGGTCTGGGACGAAGAGCATACTGAGTGTAACCTCTAGTTAAAAGAGCAGCATCGTATAACTGATTAAAACTATCGTAGAATTTATTCGCCTCGGTGTCCAGAATACGTAATGTTTAAGGTTTTATTTTCAAAGCTCTGCTGAAAAAGATTGACATGAAATGCAGGGCAAAATTTGGATTTGCTCATACTTTTCTTAACGACAAGACATTTAATAAAGAACAAATTATGACAAGGTTATTTATAAATTCCAAAGAGAGAATTACATTAAAAATCATAGATAACTGACTGATAATATTTTCGTAAACAATTTATAAACGCGAATCCTTAACATGTGACACACACGCAAGACACTTGCTACTAATGTGACATTGAATGAAATAAGAAAACAGCCGAACGTTCCAAAGATGATTACGTCAGATGTACAGGGTGCGGTAAGGGTGTGTGCTATGGATTTTTTGGGTGTGATATGGGACCACGTGCTAAGCCTCAGCTAATGTGGTATGTGCATGGAATCCTCGTATCGCATATTCAAAGACTAACATTTATAGTAAATACATGTAGGCCTATGTGAAAAACTAGACTATCATCTATTTATTCTAAAATTCTTTTTTTTTTCAATAGTTTCGGACTCCGTAATCGCATCCCAGCAGGCACTAGTCGCTATGACAACGTCAAATCAACGTCGGTGCAACGTCATGACGTTGCACCGACGTGGATGTGATGTTGCATACACGTCATGACGTCGCACCGACGTTGACATGACGTCATAATTACGTCATGTGCCTGCTGGGACATGCCATATGAGGAGTTAGCTTGTGATTCCATGTACATTTATTTCATGGCTGTTTTGGGATAGTCCAAACAATTGTCACGAGGCGCCGAGGACGCCACATGTACTATAGCGCGATGCCGTAGGCCGATTGGGTCGTCCTCGGCGCAAAAGGTCAGTAGTTACGGCTGTCCCCGAAACATATATGAAATACTAGTATACGAAGAAATCAATAACAGTTTCAATAACAATATGAAATTGGAGTTACATGGTGTAGATCCTGACCAGACTGCTCCTTCCGAGTGATCTGATCTGGGTCTGAATTGTTTGAGTTTAGAGCTGCATCGCCAGACCCACCAGATGCCGTATTTTGTTTTTGCAGCAATTACTGGTTTCCGTTTTATCTGTATTACACAAACACAGAGGAGGTGCACAATAAAAATGATGGCAATGGTCAGGAATCGATAAATTAACCCACACCTCCCATCAGAGACACCAAAGGGAAAGAAACCCAAGCATGAAATAACTAGACCTTGATGGAAACATCAATAGTGTAAAGCTAAAAGGACAGTTTCTTTCCCACAAAGCCAAAACAAAAAGAGGTCTAGCTTGGCTTTCCTCCGAAACTGCCGCAGGCACTTCTCGCAGGTGTGTCCGTCGCCTTGCGGCATCTCCGTGGCAGGCCGCAGTTTTCTATGCTGGTTGCAGTTGTCTATGCTGATTGCAATTGTATATACGTGTTGCAGTTGCCTATGCCGGTTGCAATTGTATATACCGGTTGCAATTGTCTATATCGGTTGCATTTGTCTATGCTAGTTGCAATTGTATATACCGGTCGCAATTGTATATACCGGTTGCAATTGTATATACCGGTTGCAATTGTCTATATCGGTTGCATTTGTCTATGCTGGTTGCAATTGTATATACCGGTTGCAATTGTCTATATCGGTTGCATTTGTCTATGGTGTGGGTGTGGGGGCTTTTTTTTGCTCCCGTCGAGGCTCCCAATCGAAAATTGGACTACCCTTGTAGCACAATCCGGCTGGAAAAAGTAGCCGACCAACGAGCCTCTAGGGGAGCGGTAGCCCCGGGGAAAAATACGCTCTCGTGTCCCTACCTACCCATGCAAGAAAAGGTAGCCGAAACTGCGGTAGCCCCGGGAAAAAATACGCTCTCATAAGCGCCGTGGCTGTGGGCTTGTTTACCTTAGATATGATGGTTGTATCAGCCAGAGTGTGCTTCTATATACTTCTGTATTGATCTGTGCCAGTGTTGGAAGGTTGAATGGAGCGTCTGAATATATTCTGTGCCAGAACTTAGTGGCAGCCAGAGTGTACTGCACATGCGATATGGCAGCCGGAGTGCAAACAAATATTTTATTCTATTGCACCCCACTCGGTGGGGTCCACCCGGGGGTGGATGGGTGGGTCCCACAGTATTGCGGGTGTGGGGATGAAAAAAAATGTTGTCCAAGAACCCACACTCTATATACTACTTGCACTATTGCGAACTTTTTATGCCCCCGCCTATTCGAAGAATAGCGAAAGGGCATTAAGTGTTACCCCTGTCCGTCCGTCCGTACGTCCCACTTCGTGTCTGTGCCATTACACCTAAACCGTATGGAAGATGAAACTTCACAGGTGCATGCATGGCATTGAAACAATGTGTCCATGTAGAAAATCATATCAACATTTCAATAACAACAATATGAAATTTGAGTTACAAAGTGTAGACTCCTTCAATGCGATATGATCTGGGTCTGAATTGTTTGATTTTAAAGCTGCATCGCCAGATATATAGGCATACTATTTGGAATGAAAAGCTCTCCATCCACGTTTCAGCACTTCATAAACGTGGATATAGCAGGGCTGGAGGGCTGTAGTGCTCACTTTGATGACGCTGAAATCAACATCTTTGGACTATTCAAATACATGTATTCTTCGATAGACCGAGTAATGTCAAATTAACAAGAAATCTTGAAAGAGTGAATTCTGTCATGCAAGTTTGTTATTTCTACCAGTAAGTCAATGTTAAACCAATTAATGCTACATTTGAAGCTGTCTCAAATCTTCCCATACCTATATGCAAAAGACAACTAATGATATTTCTTGGCATGGCTGGTTATTGAAGACAGTTCTGTTATAATTTGTCTGTCATTGCTAAGCCTTTCACAAATTTACTCAGCAAAAGAGCAAAGGTCCATTGGACACAAGAATGCCAAAAGGCCTTTGAGAAATTTAAACCCATGCGCATGAGTGAGCCAGATCGTAGCACCAAACTTTGAAAAGGAGTTTAAGCTAGCTGTAGATATCCAGATGGTGTTTAATTGTAGGTACTAAAACGTTTAGTAAGCACTAGAGAAATTACTCTGTCATAGGAAAGAGTGTTTGTCTCTAATTCTTGCTATTTGAAATGTTGAAGTTTATCTAACATCTTCAGCTACATCAATTAGGGGATAACTGTATCGAACATTGTCATTTGGGGAGGTAAATCGGAGGTTTTACGGTCGGAAATTTCGTTTTACGGCGACGCGTCAGCGGAGCCGTAAAACGTAATTTGCGACCGTAAAACCTTCGATTTACCTCCCCAAATGACAATTTCCAATACAGTTATCCCCATTCTAATCCACTTATTCGGTTGTTTTGTTAAAAACAGAACTATTTTGCACAAAGCGGCAAGCGCTGTTAGCTGCGTAAAACCAAATACTAGCCAATGAAAAGCGACGTTACGTGATGACGTCGGGTTTCCGACAGTATATCGCAGAATATACCGTCGCAAATTTTTGACGTTATCCAATCATACGTCGCGTTACATACGCAAGTGCATTAGAATTGTCATTTTCAATTGCCGTGGGAGGATTTCCGAAGTCTCGGACATACCCTTCTCGGTATTTACTCCCTTTCTTCGTTCAGGTCGATAGGCATGGTGGGCGAAGCTTGCTTACCAAGTGATGCTTACTATCCTAGGACGCCTGATTACACTCTTCTGGAGTCCTTGTCTGTTGGTCTGAACATTGATATTTGCCATTTGTCTATGGATTAATGATTCTTTATTAACGCTTTGGTACTACGACCTAAACTACTTTCAGTGATCACAATCCTCTGACGTTCATATATAAATGAAAACCAAAACTCAACGGTTGCTTAGATGGAGTTTTCTGTTACAGGAGTACAATTTATAAATAGGACATGTGAGAAAGTGAGATAACATTTTCCATAATCGGAGCTTGTAGAATACAGATTGTAGATAGTTTACAGATGAAACATGTGAATGTTATATGCTAGGTTTAATGTTCAACTATTTTATTTACAAAACAAAGTTTTTTTTCATAAATCATTCTTTTCCTTGAAGAGGGGGTTGGGGTGTTATATATAAGGTTTTGAGGAGGGGGAGTGTTATGTATAAGATTTTGTTCACATATTTAACCCATTGGATATTGTTATTAAAACATGTGTTTTCTTGAGTCATTTCTTATTGTGAAAGTAATTATCTAGAATATTAATCAAAGAATAATATTCATGGGTAACCTCTTTTGCTTACAAGAAAGGGAATAAAGAATAAACTAGATCTTTCAATACCCACAGTACTTCATCATAATAACAAAATAGAAGTGAAGGCAATGGTCAGGAATCGATAAAAATCATCCACAGCTCCCATCAGAGACACCAAAGGGAAAGAAACACATACATGAATCAAAGACCCAAACGGAAACACCAATAGCGGAAAGCCAATAGGACAGTTACTTTCCCATAACATGGCCAAGAGGCTATCCAAAATAAAACAATATAAACGACAAAAAACACCCAAAGATAAACCATAACAAAAATAAACCGCGACAGAAGAACCGCCTTGGGACGGTCAGCGGAAACGACCCCACTGGGGGGCTTAAATCGATTTTACGTGACCACAATCCTCGCCCTTACTTCGGTCGCGATTTAGACAAATAATTTGTTTAGTCCGCATGAAGGCCTCCTAACTCATCAGTGCAACATCTCAGTGAACACAAAATTCAAACAACCACAGAGTTGAAACAACGATGAGGACTCGACAGCAAGAAACAACAGAAATGCTGGAGCAAAATAAAGCCAACAGTTAGACTCCAATGAGCCTGACCGTTCCAAGGCGGTTCTTCTGTCGCGGTTTATTTTTGGTATGGTTTGTCTTTGGGTATTTGTGTCTTTTATATTATTTTTTTTGATAGCCTTTATGCCATTTTGTGGGAAAGTAACTGTCCTTTCCGTTTAATGAAGATCCCTATAACCCCCAATTTATACAGAGAAAACTGGGGTTTACGGGCGTATAGATTATTTGTATTATTTCTGCGCCCAGACATAGATTGTGGGTGCTTGTAAGGACCGCCCCAGTGAGGCGGTTCTAACGAGCACTAACAACCTATGTTTGCAGTAGTAATAAGAAAAAATAACGGATTTTTCATCAGAAAAGTAACCATTATGGAGATGTGAAAAATGCACTATGGTTCACGGGTTTGTTATCGTAATGTTTAGCGTACGAGCTAATTTCTATCTGCATGGTTCCAGAATATTCTCTGAATATACATACGGAGAAGGATTTTGCTTAAGTTCAGTTTGGGACTTTTGATAAAAAAATTCATTCAATTTTCTGTGCTGAATTACTAAAGGGTTATATTTCATTGTGGACTTAGTGATCATTCTGTGGGGATCACACATTAAAATGCGTGTGAATGCAACTTTTTTTTATTATTTCGTGGTCTTTTGTGACCAAACTTAATACATATATTGCTTAGGGACTGCAGAAGCACACGCAGGTATGTAAATTTTGATTTGACCCCCCTGGGGTCATGGGGTGAGTCAAAGGTCATTCTTTTAAGAAAATGCTTGGGAATGCAATTACGTTTTTTTATTTCTTGGCCGAAGGCTGACCAAACTTTGATAACATGTTGCTTAGGGACTGCAGATGTGCATGAAGGTATTCAAATGTGAGGTCAAATGTCAGATTTGGAAATAGTTCATATTTGCGATGGTAAATTTCTTTCTGTACTTACCGTTTGAAGTCTGTCATTAAGGCGATGAATTATTTACCTTAACACCGGCGGAAGGACGAAGCGCAAAAGTGCCGTTGTAGATAGACCACAGTGCATTATCTGGTTCTTACTTCTTTCTCAAGAGATGCATACTTGCGTGATTCGAGATAGTGCAATGTTGACAACCTGCAGAGATGCTCGTATCTTCTGAAACTTCAAAGGACATTTGTTTAAATGTGCACGCAAAACTGTTTATTCAATCATTTCGAAGATTCAGATTAAACGTCTGCAGAATTTTATTGATTTACTAATTGTCGTAAATATAGTAGGTACACACAAGTCCAATTATGAGGAGTGATTAGTTTGATTAGCTGTGATTACACGTTTACCTTTAGTCGCCATTTCTTGCCTATATAGTCTGGGGTGGTTGGTTGAGGCGAAGGTCCCCGGGGCGACCAACTGAGATTGACTTTACGGTTGGGCAAAGCCTGTTGTCTGTTCAAATTTGGGCAAAGTCTTTCCATTTGGAAATAAAACCGACCGCACAAGTAAACCGCTTAGAGGGGCAAAGTGGTGCGAGCTGAACTGTCCCTTGGTCAGATTTTGCATGGAACGCCTTAAGATTCAATTCATCTCAGTGCCTTGTAAAAGTCCCACAAAAGTGGAAGCAACGTCTCCAAAATAACCTAAATAGTGTTGGCGTGAGCGTAAAGTCTGAATTCAAACAAACTACACAGTCAATCTTTAATGAGTCGAACAAACTATACAGTAAAGTAGAAGTAAAACAAAGATCAGGAATCGATACAATTAACTTACTCGACCCATCAAAGACACAAAAGGGAAAGAAACACAAACATTAAGCGACCAGACCATAATGGAAACCTGAAAAAAGGAAGGCCATAAGGACAGTTACTCTCCCACAAAATGGTCATATGGCCATCAAAATAAAAAGACACAAGTAATACACACAGTAAGTAACAAACAACAACATAAATAAACCGTCACAGAAGAACCGCCTTGGAACGGTCAGTGGAAAGATTTCCAGTGGGGGGCTTAAATCGATTTTACGTGGCCACAATCCTCGCCCTTACTTCCGTCGCGATTTAGACAAATAATTTGTTCAGTCTGCATGAAGGCCTCCTAACTCATCAGTGCAACATCTCCGTGAAAACAAATAATCAAAGAACCACAGAGGTGAGACAACGGTGAGGACTCGACAGCAAGAAACCACTGAAATGCTGGAGCAAAAGAAAACCAACAGTTAGACTCCGATGGGCCCGACCAGAGACAGAGCATCAGGCACCAACCAACATTACCTTGAATTAGATTTCTCTAATTCTCAATAAGCCTTTACGTTGGAACCATCATAGAATCTGAGGCCTGACCCACCGGCGTGCAATTAAAGAGGGAAGCAAAGTTGCCAACCGTGATTGGGTTAACTACCATGCATGCAGTCTGTCGTATAACATCCAAGTTGTACCCAATCTTTTTATATCGAAGAATGATTTTACGAAATTGGGTGCTGAAGTCATTGCGGTTATATATTTTTTGCTGAATTTATATACTAAGTCACCATAAAATTCGGGTTCCGATAGACCTTGTTGCAGAAGAGATTTAAGTCCAATATTGAATTTTGAAATTAAATCAGAATGGCGTCTATAAAATTTTGAAAAGGCTTTGCGTAGTTTATGGTACCGATAACCCTGATTAAGAAGTTAAGCCGTTAATAATTTATTACGAGTGTTGAAGTCAGCTACATGACTACACATTCTAGCAAATCGAATTAATTGTGAAATATAAACGCCATAGGATGGCGCACGAGGAACATCACCATCCAAAAAAGGAAAATTTACAACCTCAAAATCAAAGTCATCGCGTCTATCATAAATTTTGCACGAAACAAACCTATCTACAATAGATATATGTAAATCCAAAAACGGGGCCTCGGTATCAGAAGAATTTGCTTTATTTAACTGAAGTTCTAGGGGGTAAATCTGACTTATCAAACCATCGAAATAGGTATTATTAATATTTAATAAATCATCTAAATATCTAGAAGTGGAGCTAAAAGCTTCAATAATTTCAGATTAGTTATCAATGGAAAGCGACAACATGAAGCCTCTTTCATGACAATACAAGAACAGATCAGCCACAAGAGGTGCGCAATTAGTACCCATCGGAATGCCCACAATTTGTCTAAATAACTAATGTACCGAATCTAATATAAATATTGTCAAGTAGAAAGGTGAGGGCATCATACACTTTCTGTCATGACCAAAGTGTATAATTTGTATGCTCTTTAGAAGTGAAAAATGCATTTCTGACATTACATGCAAGATAGAGAGAATCTTCTCTGTGAAAAGCCCATTCAATTAAGTCATTAAGCTTTTCTTTGTATAAGATTATGAGGAAGTGTAGTGTACTGAGTGGAAGAATCGTAAGTAGACAGACTTGAAGCACGAAAATGTCTGGATTTCAATTTATTTAAAAACTCATTCGATTTTTTTATAGACCAAAACAGATTTCTTCCTGATCTTTCAAAGACTTTATCACAATATTTAATCACATGCGTTTTAATAGCAGTAAGACAGGAAGTTAATAATTTAGAAAGTTCAGTGGTAGTGCAAGAGCTAGAATTTGCAATAAACCGTGATTTATAAGGTCTTTTATGAAGTTTTGGTAACCAGTATAGCGTAGGAAGCTTGTCTTGGCCTTCGGTAACACACACAGCAAACTTGGTGGCTGAATGACAAATATGTTTATCTACTATAACTCTCTCTTCAGCTAAAGGCTGAAGTTCATAGGCCTTAGTACCACCGAGCTCCTGCTTAAGCGTGTTAGCATAGTGGAACCGTCACACAACGACGACGTTGTTAGCGGCCTTGTCTGCAGGCGCCAAAACAAACTTTTTATGAAATTCTTGAATACCTAGTTTAAGATGACGTAAAGACGTCTTAGGCTTAGGAGGTAATAAGTTAGTATTTTGAGAATAGAAAGAAATGCGTTTATTAACTAGTTTTAAAATGCTAAGTTTTCAGTCCTTAAGGGCTTTATGCTCAACCTACTCTCGCTTACACAATCGATTACCGAATTCATTCAAGGAAGCAGCGATTTCATCTCTACATTTACTGAAATCAATTTTAGAAGGAAACCGATATTTCGGTCCTTTAGAAATTATATTCCTTATCCTAGAATCAGGATCAATTTTCAAATTGCAAGTAATTACATGACAGCAGCAGGATAGCAATACACTGATTTTTTACAATCACATGAATCAGGAGTATTAGTATCAATATCAAGATCTGAAACAAGTTTATTGAAATTAAAAATGATAGATCTAACAGGTTTGTTATATTTATAGCAAATTATAGGTGTTTCAGTATTTTGAAAATAAGCAGGAATGGAAGAAAGCACCGAGATCTCACGGAAGATACTGGGCAAATCTAAAAAATCCATACCCTTATTAATGAAGGATATTTTGAAGAAATGGCGTTTATGATTGATTTCAGGCATTCTGGAAATATTTCCCTCATGATAAATGTTGTCATTAAATCCCAGTGGAAAAGGGGTCTGTAAAGATTTAATCCATTTCAGTTCAGCCTCATGTCTTTTGATAATTTTGAATCTAGATGTAGAATTAGCATCGAAATAAAGTTTTTCCACTGGTTGTATAACAATGTTATTAACAGAATGACTTGTACGTCGAAAGTGACGGTACAAGAAAGTATCAGTTTTCTTAGGCTTCTGTGGTTCTGTGTTAACGGAGATGTTGCACTGATGAGTTAGGAGGCCTTCATGCGGACTGAACAAATTATTTGTCTAAATCGCGACGGAAGTGAGGGCGAGGATTGTGGCCACGTAAAATCGATTTAAGCCCCCAGTGGAAATCTTCCACTGACCGTTCCAAGGCGGCTCTTCTGTGGCGATTTATTTATGTTGTTGTTTGTTACTTACTGTGTGTATCACTTGTGTCTTTTAATTTTGGATGGCCATATGGCCATTTTGTGGGAAAGTAACTGTCCATATGGCCTTCCTTTGTTTAGGTTTCCATTATGGTCTGGTCGCTTAATGTTTGTATTTCTTTCCCTTTGGTGTCTTTTATGGATGGAGTAAGTTAATTGTATCAATTCCTGATCTTTGTTTTACTTCTACTTTACTCATTCTACGATAATGCTCGTTCAATCTAGTTTTAAGCATGCGGTTAGTTTGACCGACGTACTGCATATTACAGTTTGCAGCACGTCGTGTAATTAGATAATTTAAATCTGTAGACTGTCATGTCAAATCAGACATGTTAACTATAGAAAAGCGTCTATCGTTTACAGATGAAATAACGGTAGACGCAGTGCTTAAATTCGAACAACATCTGCACCTCTTGGCATAGCACTTAGAAATACTAGGATACATTCCACTTATTTTCCACGGATAAGTATATTTTCGAAGGATGGGCGATTTGAGAGGAGATAGTCTTATACGAAGACTTCTCCCAAAAACATTGGTATTGCCTGCTCCATTGAGATTAACTGAAGTTACAAAAGACAAATTTAAGGGTCTAACCAATACCGAAGGCAACATAGTATTAAAGTTCTTAATAGAATGGGAAATCCGTACAGAAGAAGCAGAGTGTAACCTAAGGGGTGATATTGATATTTTAAATGTATTTGTGATACTCATGTGGGTTTAACACTGTAATGAGTCGAACCCTACTGGGACCTTAAAATCTGTGTGATATAGGGGTAGTTCGGGTTAGTCAATAAGGGCTAATCATAGCATGGGGTCAGAGGGAATAATGGTGATAACTAAGAATACCTTTGTTTCTTTTATAGCATAAAGCTATGTTGTGTTTACTCATTAGATCGCCCCCATGAGGCGATTCTTATTACATGTAGTACACACAATATAACTTTTCAAGATGCAATAGGAAAATAATGGCTAAATTATTCATATTACTAAAAATATGGGATTAATCTATGATGGGGTTGAGACTGAGATAAGGAAATCTCAGGCAATTATTCGGTTTACGCATGAGTAAATAAAGTGCGTTTCACTTAGTCTTGTTGTATACTCTCTTTTAGTAGTAAATTGATCATTTTTTTTTATCCAAATTCAGCATTTCAACCAGAATTTCAAAGCAAGACACAAAAATCAATGAAGAAATAAAATAATAACAAATTCATTTTTTTTTAGGCGAATACTTGCTATATACAGAATATTTGCATACTGACTCTCGCTATGGAAATTATACAACATAGAACTTTTACACATTACGAAAACACGCCAATACAAATACATTGTAAACGAAAATTTGCGATGTTTTTCTTAATTCTACTTGAAACATAGATTGCTGGTACTCTTTAGAACCGCCTCATCGAGGCGGTTCGAACATGTACCCACATTCTATGTTTTCATAAACATAGCTTGTGGGTACTCTGTAGAACCGACTCATCGAGGCGGTTCTAACATGTACCCACAATCTATGTTTTCATAAAGTCCCGTGATCAGGAATAGGACGTGTTAATGACTTTCTCTGCAGTTTCTTGATTTTATTTTTGATTCTTGTGAAATCGAAATTTAAAAATCAGGATAATGCCTAATTTGGATATATGCGGCACATCAATAAAAAGAAGTGAGGGCAATGATCAGGAATCGATAAATCAACCAACAGCTCCCATCCGAGTCACCAAAGGGAAAGAAGCACAAACATGAAACAACAGACCAAATGGAAACATCAATAGCGGAAAGCCAAAAAGACAGTTACTTTCCCACAAAATGGCCAATAGGCTATCAAAAATAAAATAATATAAGCAACACAAACACCCAAAGAGAAACCATAACCAAAATAAACCGCGACAGAAGAACCACCTTGGAACGGTCAGCGGAAACGAATTCCACTGGGGGTGGGGTGGGGGGCTTAAATCGATTTTACGTGGCTACAATCCTCGCCCTTACTTTCGTCGCGATTAAGATAATTATTTGTTCAGTCCGCATGAAGGCCTCCTCACTCATCAGTGCAACATCTCCGTGAACACAAATAGTCAAACAACCGCAGAGATGAAAGAACGTTGAGGACTCGACAGCAAGAAACAACTGAAATGCTGGAGCAAAAGAAAACCAACAGTTAGACCCCGATGGGTCCGACCAGAGATAGAGCATCAGGCACCAGCCAACATTACCTTGAATTAGATCTCTCTAATTCTCAATAAGTGTTTACACTGGAACCGTCATAGAATCTGGGGCCTGGCCCACCGGTGTGCAATTAAAGGGGGAAGCAAAGTTGTCAACCGTGATTGGGTTAACTACCATGCATGCAGTCTGTCGTATGACATTTATGTTGTACTCAATCTTTTTATATCGGAGAATGATTTTACGAAATTGGGTGCTGAGGTCATTGCGGTTATATATTTTTCTGAATTTGTATACTAAGTCACCATAAAATTCGGGTTCCGATAGACCTTGTTGCAGAAGAGATTTAAGTCCAATATTGAATTTTGAAATTAAATCAGAATGACGTCTATAAAATTTTGAAAAGGCTTTGAAACTACGTAGTATGACCCATCTTCTTTCTTATGAATATTTTCATTGCTCTTAAAGGAACTTATTTATGATTTTTATTTGCGTAGTTTATGGTACCGATAACCCTGATTAAGAAATTTAGCCGTTAACAATTTATTAAGCATTACTTGGTAAGCAAGCTTCGCCATCATGCCCATCGACCCGAACGAAGAAAAGGTGTAAATGCCGGGAAGGGTATGTCCGAGATTTTGGGATTCTTCCTATGGCTTTCCATTGGCAAACATATCAGAAATAATTCTGGAAATGGCAACATTGTACGGATCCACAAGATCATGGTGCCTCCCATAAAACTTCTTTAGTGTTGATACCAGTTTGGTTTTTTGATACCCCTGGTATAACAACCTGGTAGTGAGCACCTTCCAACGTTCCATAAAGTCCTGATACTTTGAACAGGCTCTAGCATAACGTATTAACTGTGAAACGTAAACTCCATATGCTGGTGCAGACGGGATATTACTGCTCTGGAAGGGACAGTTAACAATGGGAAAATTGAAGTCATCTGGTTTATCGTACAGCCTAGTAGTAAGCTTCCCGTTGTCAATATAGAGATAACAATCCAAGTATGAGGAGGAGGTTGCAGTCTCTGTTGTTTCCTTAATTTCAAGTTCACGTGGATAGATGAATTCCAAGTACTCTGCAAATTTAGCATTTTTCAGAGACAATAAATCATCTATATACCTGTAGGTGAAATTGAATTGTTGTGCAAGGCGTTTCTTGCCTGCTTTGAGGAGACCTTGTAAAAACTCCGCCTCATACGAGTACAAGAACAAGTCGGCAAGCAACGGTGCACAATAAGTACCCATTGGTATGCCAATTGTTTGCTGAAATAATAGGCGACTGAACTCCACGAAAATATTGTCAATTAGATATTCCAGCATCCTTTTGACATCTCCATCAGTGTATTTTTGTGGTGCATCAGAGTGATCTCGAACGAAGTATGTGTCTTTGTAGCCAAGGACAACATACTGGTAGCGACGGTTACCATTCTTGTGGAAATACATTGAATTATGATTTCCTTGAGTTTAGACTTCAATTTATAATGAGGAATAGTTGTGTAGAGCGTTGAGAAATCGAAAGATTTTATGCTGTTTACAGAGAGAAAAGACTGTGACTGAAGATGTTCTAGAAGCTCTTTGGAGTTTTTCAAGACAAACATCTGATTCACACCACTCCTGGCATATGCATTGTCACAATATTTCTGAAGGCCATCTTTAACTGCAGTAAGGAACCGAGATAAGATTTTTGTATTTTGCTGTTTCTGATAATTTCATAAATCTGCTAACCATAATACAAGTTCAATAACTTCTGCCCAACTAATTTTGCCCTGAAGGCCTTCTCCTTACAATGTGATGAAAACATAACGGTAGTGAGCTTTATCGACAAAATTTCGTCACGACAAAATTTCGTCTAGCACGACTGATTATTGTGAACACTGATACCCGGCTTCACTATCAAATTCGAATCTAAACCGTAGCTCGGCACTGATACCCGGCTACACTGTTGAAGAAAGTCGAATTCGAGTGGTAATATAAACACTAATACGGCGAAGGCAAATCAGAATCATGGCAGATGATCATGACGAAATCGACTATACTCCCATATACTAAGAGACGTAGATTATAATGATGATGATATTAAAACGTTTACAGAGCTGAAGTCTGTTCAATTCCCTTTTCAAAAAGACTCTTTCTTTGCTACTCAAGATTCGTTTGAAGCCGAACAGTTGCATTTCAATTCACATTTTGATAAGGAGTATCAAGATAAACCAACATGGCTAGAACATGATGCCATGGCTACAACATGCTGCCAGCATACCTGCTGCAGAATTACATTCAAGCCAAAATGGTCAATCTGATCAAACCGTATTTGATAGCCACAGGAATTCTTCAACAAAATAGATGATATGCTATCAAATCTGCCTCGCGATCTATACGTCGACCGTCATATTCAGCAAACAAAGCAAGACCGTCTGAAAAATTTTCAGTCGGCCCACTATACACCAGAAGGACAACTAAATTAGAAACGAATTCTAAACGACACGCAAATGACTGTTTTGCGCTTCAGACCTTCATCGAAAATGATGACGCTAAAGTCTTGTCAGACACTGTAGCTAAAAGGCGAACAACCATCAAAGTAGAAGTAAAACAAAGATCAGGAATTGATACAATTAACTTACTCCACCATAAAAGACACCAAAGGGAAAGAAATACAAACATTAAGCGATCAGACCATAATGGAAACCTAAACAAAGGAAGGCCATAAGGACAGTTACTTTCCCACAAAATGGCCATGTGGCCATCCAAATTTAAAAGACACAAGTGATACACACAGTAAGTAACAAACAACATCATAAATAAATCGCCACAGAAGAACCGCCTTGGAACGGTCAGTGGAAGATTTCCACTGGGGGGCTTAAATCGATTTTACGTGGCCATAATCCTCGCCCTTACTTCCGTCGCGATTTAGACAAATAATTTGTTCAGTCCGCATGAAGGCCTCCTAACTCATCAGTGCAACATCTCCGTGAACACAAAAATCAAAGAACCACAGAGGTGAGACAACGGTGAGGACTCGACAGCAAGAAACCACTGAAATGCTGGAGCAAAAGAAAACCAACAGTTAGACTCCGATGAGCCCGACCAGAGACAGAGCATCAGGCACCAACCAACATTATCTCTCTAATTCTCAATAAGCCTTTACGTTGGAGCCGTCATAGAATCTGAGGCCTGACCCACCGGCGTGCAATTAAAGAGGGAAGCAAAGTTGCCAACCGTGATTGGGTTAACTACCATGCATGCAGTCTGTCGTATAATATCCATGTTGTACCCAATCTTTTTATATCGAAGAATGATTTTACGACATTGGTTGCTGAAGTCAATGCGGTTATATATTTTTCTGAGTTTATATACTAAGTCACCATAAAATTCGGGTTCCGATAGACCTTGTTGCAGAAGAGATTTAAGTCCAATATTGAATTTTTAATTTAAATCAGAATGGCGTCTATAAAATTTTGAAAAGGCTTTGGTACCGATGACCCTGATTAAGGAGTTTAGCCGTTAATAATTTATTACGAGTGTTGAAGTCAGTTACATGACTACACACTCTAGCAAATCGAATTAATTGCGAAATATAAACGCCATAGGATGGCGCACGAGGAACATCACCATCCAAAAAATGAAAATTTACAATCTCAAACTCAAAGTCATCGCGTTTATCATAAATTTTGCACGAAACAAATCCATCTACAAATCCAAAAACGGGGCCTCGGTATCAGAAGAATTTGCTTTATTTAACTGAAGTTCTAGGGGGTAAATCTGACTGATCAAACCATCAAAATAGGTATTATCAATATTTAATAAATCATCTAAATATCTAGAAGTAGAGCTTAAAGCTTCAATAATTTTAGATTGGTTATCAATGGAAAGCGACAAATGAAGTCTCTTTCATAACAATACAAGAACAGATCAGCCACAAGAGGTGCGCAATTAGTACCCATCGGAATACCCACAATTTGTCTAAATAACTTATTACCGATCTAATATAATCTGAACACAATGAACATAACACTCCAGTTGTCATGAGCTCCTTGAGAATAGAAATAGCCGAACTAAAATCACAAGTTTTAGAGCTGAAGAGCGCAATACGGGAAGTGAAATCTGAACACAGCAAAGACAGAAATATAATTAAATCACTCGAAAAAGCGGTGTCCGAATTAACCTCGAAGTAACAACAACCACAGCCAGAGCCTCATACAATGTGGTCATGTAAACACCCAGAATTACCATCTTTATTTGAAAACATAAAACGCCAAAATGTTATTGTCGACCAGCACCAATTGAAAGAAGCCACTAAAAATAAAGTTACAATTAACAATGATCAAATATTCTTAATCAGGCAAAAAACAGTCAAGAACCACCGAAAGAGAATGACACAACACCACATCGACACTCAGCACAAACGTACACCGAAACGGTACTAACAGACAACGTACATGACAACGAGTCTGTCATAAACATGAACATGAAGGAGACAGAAGGCAATAAAAGCAAGAGTAATCATCAAACAGAGAACGATATCTCTCGGACGATTTTCGAAGGAAACTACGCAAAAGCTGTGAAGTCGAATACTTCTGAAACATGTAGCGAAATCAAGAACCAATGGAATCCAATCATAAATGAGATTGACACCGGAACAGTTACTTTTAACAAAAACAACGAAACTTCAACGGATAGAACAGACAAAAGAATCGACAACAGGGACCTCTATCTCCACTATACAGAGAACGGTCTCCCGAGATTTGGTAGATCAATGCAACAAAAGCAAGACACCACGGAAAACATGAATGCAATAGATACTGAAACGAATCAACCAGGAAAAATAACTTCAGCAAGTCAAACAATTGTTATCACTCCACACCCAGACAGATTGCTGTTCACACTACAAATCGATATTCGCTACTTGACAGCCAAACTGAAAGATACATGGAGAACTCAGACAATACATACAGGAATTCAGCGTCACGTAGTAACAATAATATTGCTAAAAGTAGTCTCGAAAACAACCACACTGACAGTACCATGCAGTCCGAGGAGCCCATCTTCGAAAACATTGTCCGTCGAAGAACTGTTCGGTATTACATCGGAAATATCGGATCCAGTTCAAACAGAGCTTGACTGATTAAGTTTTTAAATAGGAATGGTGTAAACCCAGTCGGTGTGCTTATAATAGAGACCAACAGAGGCCATCTAGCAGCCAAAATGACTGTGTTCGCCTCAGAGAAACACATCCTCGAATCTAATATTTGGCCCAGAAAAATGTATTGTAGGCAGTGTTATGGTATGCACAAGTGGAACACTAGATATAACAGCTATGGTTATGACAATGGTAACAACAACGTAGACTAACAATGAACAATCTGAAACATATAAATCTGTACATAAGAGCTATTTCACTGCTGTTAAACCTACTCTTGATGACAGTTCCTACTTGACGTGGAATGTCAGGGGTGTCATGTCCTCTGCTGGAAGCCTGTGCAAACTACTTGATGTATATAACATCGATTTTGCATTTATATCAGAACATAAGCTTCGTGAAGAGCACAAGGCATTTTTTGATTCTATCAACAGCAATTACCAAGCTCTTACAGTATGCGATTCCTCTGCCTTGCCAGGCGCAAGATGCGGCAAAGGGGGCGTAGCCATTGTGTACAAAAAAGAATGTCAGTTTTTAGGTTCCCCTATAGATATATACGTCTGTGATCTAATACTGGGCATAAGAAAAGATTAGCGTCAAATGAGGCCAATTTATTCCTTCTCAGTGTACATGCCATCAGTTAATTATAGTTTCGAAGAATACTCCGACTGTTTTGCGATCTTGCAGAACCTTCACGAAACCTTTTCTGCAGTGGGCCTAGTATTGTTTCTCGGCGACTTTAACTGCGATATCTACAAAGAGGTCAGTAGTGATAACAGGCAAGAAACTTTCAAGTACTTCCTGACGACCACGCACATGTATATAGCTCCTTTAGAATCCCAGTTCACTTTTCGCCCTACAAATAAAACACTAGATTATGTGTTGATAGATGAAAGTTACGGTAATTTGATTTCCCAAAATGTAGCGGAAGATAAGGATATCTGTACAGTTTCCTATCATTTGCCTATTTTTACAGTGTTGAGAGCTGAGACTTTAACGAATTTTGTTCCCCCGAAAGCTTACATTGCCTGGAAAAGATGCACAGAAGAACAGATAGCCTCTTACCAATATACATTAGAAAATGAACTTAAGAAGGTAGAGCCGCCGAGAACCGGTACCTTAATAGACGTTAATTTATTCGTCGATACTATAGTCACTGCTATCCAGACAGCAGCAGAACAAACATTACCAATCGCTCGGTATAAGCAGCATCCCATCACAAACAAAAATTTAAACATATTGAATGGATTAAACAGGGAAAGCCTAGAAATACTCAAAAAACATTTTACAGGTCATATCAAGACGCTAAAAGCCGTTTTCGTATAATACAAAAAGAAGAAATCACTGCTGTAGGGTCACGGTATTATACTGAGCTCGATGAATCTGCTGAGTGTGATATTAGGTTGTTTTGGCAACTCGTTAACAAACGTAGGAAGTCAAAATCACAAATGGTTTGCAAGCTTATATCAGGCAATAGCGTTTCGACCAATCCGGAAGAAGTAGTTGAAACATTGCGAATTACTTCTAGCGCCTTTATATACCTCAAAACTCAAAATAATTCGATAGCTCGTTCCAACGTTACGTTGAAGACACAGTAAAAATGTTTTCTCACGACGCAGGAAATGATTGATATGACCTTAGTTGTCAAGTGGAACTTGATGAACTAAATGTATGTTTAAAGGACTTGAAGAGACGCAAGTCCCCATGAACAGACACTATCACAAATGAACATATCATATACGGTGGACCTGCGTTGCTTCAGAGTCTAAGGAAGTTATATTGTATGATGGTCGAATCAGAAGTAATACATGACAAGTGTAAGATTGGCATTATTACCCCGATCCATAAACCATGTAAATGTCGTCATTCGCCCGAAAGCTATAGACCAATCACGTTAGTTTCACGTATTTATAACTCTTTGAGAGGTTAATTCATAACAGATTGCAGAATTGGACGTCGTTACATTGTAAGCGGTGTCCGAATCCACAACAAAATGCATATCAAAGCATTTAGGCTCCCGCGCAGTTTCATTTAACTTGCAGGAAACACTTGTACATAATACTGAGTTAGGCTCAAACACATGTCGCCTCTCTTGACGCGACTTAGGCATTTGATCACGTCTGGCACGAAAGCCTTTTCTTGAAGCTCTTTCAGTTTGGAATAAAAGGGAAGACATTAAAATTAATCAAGTTATAAAGACCTCGTCAGTTACGTTTCTGTCAATGGGGCAAAGTCCGATTGCTTTGTCGTGAAGCAAGGGGTACGACAAGGAGGTGCCACATTGACTTGGTTTTATCTGCTATTCATAGACAGGTTGCTACACGATTTACAAGAGTCTGTGCAGGCTGCACTATTGGGTCATTAAAACTCGGTAATCCAACACTAGCTGATGATCTTACACTTGTTTGTCCTAGTATAAAGACGCTAGAGAAGGCCCTTTCTATTATCTATGAATATTCAAAGAAATGGAGATTCTCATTTAACCCTGCCAAGTGTTACTTAATTGTCTTTTCTCCAAAGAAGTCACCAAGTAATGTTTCAGTCCATTTCGGTTCTGTAAATATCAGTCAAGTTCAGTCAGCAACGCATGTTGGTATCGAACTGCACCACTCATTTAAGAGTTCCTGCGCCATTGGGGCTCGAATTTAAAAAAGGGCGAGCCTCACTATTTTCAGTGTTATCAATAGACAGAAATTCGGGCTTCATCAGTCCTGCAGTCCTTTCTTCGATAATTGAAAAAGTATGTTTCGCAACAGTGCTCTAAGGCGCAGAGTTGTTGCATAGTATGTCAACATCCGATATAAAGGCAGCTGAAAGATTTATACGTTTTGCAGCAAAGTCAGTCCAAAAGCTCCCTGTTCGCACAAGAACCGATATTGCATTAGGAATGCTTGGCTGGCTGCCGATGAATGCTTACATTGAGCAAAGAAAACTAGCATTTTTACAAAAACCCTGTACAATGCCGCCCAAAATGCTATCGCGACAAATCTTTGACTTACATTACAAAGACCAGCTCGGCTTCATCCCTGATATTTGGAGAACAATTCAAAAATTCAATCTTGTAGAATACTTACATAGTTATCTCACAAATTCGGTCTTCCCATCTAAGCATGCATGGAAAATATCACGAATAGAAAATATGTATCTTTTACGAAACTATCAGACAAGATAGGTTGGATAATGATGCCGACTTCAGAAGGTTTAACAATACTTACTTTGATGGTTTGAACAGACAGATTTATCCCCTTGAACTTCAGTTAAACAAGGCAAATTCATCTTATACCGTGGCCCCCTTTTTGGATTTACATTTATCTATTGTAGATGGATTTGTTTCTTGCAAAATTTATGATAAACGTGATGATTTTGATTTCGAGATTGTTAATTTTCCTTTTTTGGACGGTGTTGTTCCTCGTGCGACATCGTACGGGGTTAATATTTCGCAGTTAATTCGATTCACAAGAGCGTCTAGTCATGTATCCGACTTCAACACTCGTAATAAATTATTAACCGCTAAACTTCTTAATCAGGGGTATCGGTATCATAAACTACGTAAAGCCTTTTCTAAGTTTTATAGACGTCATTCTGATTTGGTTTCAAAATTCAATGTTGGACTTAAACCACTTCTGCAACAAGGCCTATCGGAAGCCGAATTCTATGGTGACTTAGTATATAAATTTAGAAAAATACATGCCTGTAATGACTTGAATACCCAATTTCGTAAAATCGTTCGTCGATATATAAAGATTAGGTACAACATAAATGTTATAAAACAGACTGCATGCATGGTGGTTAACCCAATCACGGTTGGCAACTTTGCTTTCCAACTTTCATTGCATACCGGTGGGTCGGGCCTAAGATTATATGACTTTTCCAGCGTAAAAACATAATGAAATTTTATTTTATTTTAGTATTCTTTATGTTGGTTGGCGCCTGATGCTCCGTCTTTGGTCGGGTCCCTCGGAGTCTAACAGTTGGTTTTCTTTTGCTCCAGCTTTCTGTTGTTGTATGCTGTCGAGTCCTCAACCTTGTTTCATCTCTGTAGTTTTTTGATTTGTATGTTCTCGGAGATGTTACACTGATGAGTTAGGAAGCCTTCATGCGAACCCCCCCCCCCCCCCCCCCCCCCAGTGGAATTATTTCCACTGACCGTTCCAAGGCGATTCTTCTGTGGCGGTTTATTTATGTTGTTGTTTGTAACTTACTGTGTGTATCACTTGTGTCTTTTTATTTTGGATGGCAATTTGGCCATATTGTGGGAAAGTAACTGTCCTTATGGCCTTCCTTTGTTTAGGTTTCCATTATGGTCTGGTCGCTTCATGTTTGTGTTTCTTTCCCTTTGTTGTCTTTGATGGGTGGAGTAAATTAATTGTACCGATTTCCTGATCTTTGTTTTACTTCTACTTTAAAACAATGCATCCATAATTAAAAGTAGCTTCCATATGGACGATGTCCGTAGACAAACCCTCCTCTGTAGCTGCATTTACAGTAGCAAGGCTTTGGGCAATTCTGCCTATAGACAAGGAAGCCAAGCAATGTGCAATATGCAGTGTCTTCTCCAACGATATTTTTTAAGCATATAATTACTGCTTGTCCTGCTTTTCTAAGAGAAAGAAAAAAATCATTCACTATGTAATATAATGTTATTAATCAGGTAATTTCGTATTGGCCCAGGTACAGGTCCGAGGTCTGCTGTATTGGCACGAGGCCGAAGGCCGAGGCCAATACAGCTGACCGAGGACCTGTAACTGGGCCAATACGAAATTACTTGATTAATGACAATTTTATTAATTGACGCAATTGAAAACATGATTTATGATTTTTTAATATTGGTTGACCTTGTGTAATATAGGATAATCAATTAATAATTAACAATAAAAGCGATGGGATTGGACGCTTCTTGCAAAGCACGAACTTCGAATCTGTCTACTGCAGCCTTATAGGCTCCAAATACTATGACTGTTTCAAATGTGACGACAATATTTACGATATCTTCTCCTTCTTCTTCTTCTTTTTTTTTCTCTCTTGTTTTTAAAATCGCTGTATAAACGTGCCATATTCCCATATTTGTTGTTTTGTGATTTGTATACATTGGTGTATGTACATTTGTATGGATTTATACTTGTACACTTATTGTTTTCTCTGTCAAAGAGGAAATAGAGAGAATATATAAGTAAATCAGTCACAATGATAATGGTGTTTTATGAGGTACTCTATATTCTATAACGCAAACAATATCGGAAAACGTTAAAGGTCAATATTTCATTTGTCTTCTAACAACGTTTGGATTTATAGAGACATTTAATAGTTGAATAGCAAACACCCTACTGGCTTATCATCACGAAAACACGCCTATATGATTTTGACCCCCCCCCCCCACTCGAACCTCACTTTTATATAGTAAAACTGGGGTTTGCAGGGGTATGCATTACTTTTCTTATTTCTGCTCAAAAACATAGATTGTGGGTACTCGTTAGAGCCGCCTCGCCGAGGCGGTTCTATCGAGTATCCACAATCTATGTTTTTTGAGCAGAATTAAGAAAAATATCGAAATTTTTCAACTGACAATTTTCATTTTTCGGTGGTAAAATTGACAATGTATTTGTATAGGCGTGTTTTCGTAATATAGCCTATTACACGGGGTCGTTAACATGACGTGTGTTTAGTTCATGTGATGAGATCTTACAATAGAAGTGAAGGCAACGATCAGGTATCGATACAATTAACCAACAGCTCCCATCAGAAACACCTAAGGGAAGGAAACACAAACATGAAATAACTAGACCCTAATGGAAACACCACTATCGGAAAGCCAAAATGACAGTCACTTTCCCACAAAATGGCCAATTGGCTATCAAAAAAAACAAAAACTATATAAGCGATACACTAACTCAGAGGACTGCTCATTTTACAGGACAAACGCTTAACGTTGGGTGCGTTCTGTGCCTACATGGCATCTTGAGCGGGGAATGGGAGAGGTAGGATTGACCTACTTCTTACATCCTCCGCGAAAGAAGTCACATAACTCCCAATCGGCTAGCTGATAACTGTCAAGCAGACAGGAGTCAGCATATCGGCAGCCTAGGGAAAAGAGCAGTAACTACAACTAATCCCAGTTGGCGAACTGGAGGTAGCCCCTATGTGCCCTTGGCGCCCGGTTACCTTAAAACAACAGTCAGTCAGACTAACTCGAAGACAGACCATAACAAAAATAAACCGCGACAGAAGAACCGCCTTGGAACGGTCAGTGAAACGAATTTCACCTGGGGGTGCTTAAATCGATTTTACGCGGCCGCAATCCTCGCCTATACTTTCGTCGCGACTTATACAAATAATTTGTTCAGTCAACATGAAGGCCTCCAAACTTATCCGTGCAACATCTCCGAGAACACAAAAATCAAACAACCACAGAGATGAAACAACGGTGAGGACTCGACAGCAAGAATCCACTGGAATGCTAGAGCAAAAGAAAACCAACAGTTAGACCCCGATGTCTCCTTGATTCGCTTTCTTACCTTGTCATTGGTCACAAGCTAATTTTGCGGCTGATATTTTTCAACATTGACAAGAAGTGATGTATGATCAGTTGAGCGATGAAAGTCAAGCAGGTAAAAAGGCTGACAGACTGAGAAAAAATAAACACACACACAAAAGTAAAACAAAACAAAACAAGTACAATTTAATACACGGTTATAGTTTACCAACGACCTTTGAGAGTTCAAAGTTTAAGCGTGACGAGTCGATTCCATTTTTTAGGGGAAGCAGGTTTCGGATACCTTTTTTTTTCTCGGGATTTTAAAGATATAAATCAATGTTTATATAGTTTCTTCTTAGAAGTTATGGTCGAGTGGTTAATGCGATTTACTGCGAGTCCCATTTCTACGGTCATTCTCCCCCTTCCGCTGATTCAAGAAAGGCAGTTGTCAGTTTCTGGCGAAAGAATGTGCACTGTACTGGTTAACCGCTTACGTATAAGCCTGCCCAGGAAAGTGTTGATCGGTAAACTGACCGGCTCAAAAATGACCTAAATAGTGTTGACTGGGCCGTTAAACTCCAATACAAACAAAACAAAAAACACTAAAATTGTTTTTGGCGACGGTTCGAGTCCCAGTGGTACATTTTTTTTATATTTAATGTTTCATTTTTATTTTATCTTTTTTATGTTTAAATTTATTTTCTTTATTTTTTATATTTACATCCTTAATATTTTGTTTCTTTGTTTTATGTTCAACAATTATATTTTTATGTCATTGTAAATCTTTTGGATGCCGGCCTCGGTAGTTCAGTCGGATGCGCGTATGACTGGTGGTCAATAGGACGCGGGCTCGATACCTGCCGGGGTCAGCAACATTCTTTCCCATGGAGATTAATCATGAAATCTTTTCGATGGCCGTTCCCTCCCTTCCGATGATTCAAGAAGGGCAGTTGTTAGTTTCTGGGGAAAGAATGTGCACTGTACTGGTAAACCGCTTACATATAAGCATGCCCAGGAAAAGTGTGGATAAGTAAACTGACCGGCTCAAAAATGACATAAATAGTGATGGCTGGGCCGTAAAAGCCCAATACAAACAAAAGGAAACTCTTTCAGATTCATTTCAACAGCGCATTTGCCTTCACTGACGGCTGTGAACGTACGTTCAATCATAGTAACATTTTTGATAATACCTCTTGAATCCGAGCTACAACGATTCGCTTGTGCTCGTTCCATCCTTTCAATAAAATGAATATACATCTAATGTGATGACACCGCCCATCGGGGCTTGGAGAAATAGTTCGAGCTGCACGATGCTTTCAAGCGGATCTGAAACTAACGACACTTGAGCTATGGTAAACCGCTTAGTAAGTCCGAGCCTGCCCAGGCAAAGTGGTGCGGGTAGGACCGTCCATATTTATTAAACCCGTTTAGTTTTTTTACTGGTTGGCAGGGCTTGAGATGTCATTTCATCTCAATGTCGGGTAAAAACCCCACAAAACTGGAAGCAACTTCTACAAACTTGACGGGGACAATAAACCTCAAATCAATCGAACAAACAAACAAACATCTCCTGTGCTCCAATTTTATGGGTACGAAAAAATGTTAAGAAAAAGTTAAAAAAAAAAAATCTGCCTAAGATTCGAACTCTAGATCTCCAAGATGTGAGACGTGTTACTAGACTGTCTCGACTGGTCGTCAATCTGGGTAAACAGCGCGCAAGTTTAATAATATGACGGTAACTACCGCCCAGTGTAAAAATACCCACTGCAGGCGACTTACCTAAAACACGGACGAGTCCAAAATTAAAAGTGCAGTCACGTCTCACTGCGTTTTGAAAGACTATAGTACATTAGACAATATTCCAGCCTGAGTATACTGTCAGCGTTGTCAATGAATAATTAATTGGGGGTAAAAGCGAGCTGCCAATGCAATTTGACTGGAAACCTCTCTAACCATAATTTCACACCCGACTGAATGCTATTTTATCTGAATTTATCTTAGCCTTTTTCGGAAGAGGTCGATGTTGGTATTCAATACATAGAGGCCAGTAAATGGATCGCCATTCACGAGATGCCGACTATTCACGAGAAGTATATAAAAACCGATCTATTACGCAATAATATTCACTAATTTATTCTTTGCATGAAGGTCAGTCTCATGACAAATTGAACCGGCTATATATATTCACTATAGCAGACGAAATGAACACTTTTGCATGGTGGGTTTGGCAAACAGACAAAATAAGAAAGAGGGGGTATTCCTACACAGATTCCCACACTTTCCTCCCCAGCGAATGCAAGCAGTATTAAACTGTGTAAATGTGAGTGAGTGTTTGAGTTTTACGCACCGACAGCTGAGGTCATACGAAGACGGGACCTCGGTTTACAGACTCACCCGGAAGTCTCGAGAAGCCCGGGATCGATCCTGCGACCCCTGATTTACAAGGCGAGTGGCATAACCACTACACCACGGAGGCTTATCAACTGTGTAGATGTAGATGAAGACAAAAGCAATTGAAACCAACGGGAAATGTTTATGTGCAGCGCTCATTTTCTGGAAGATATAGATGCATATCTAGTGCAGTTTACTTGATTACTACTAAACCATTAACATGTGTAGACTAATAGGGCCCGTATTCATTATACAGTAGAACTTCAATGGCTCGAATGGAACACTGACCACGTTCCATAGCCGCGACTGATAGCCCGCCGTTTTTTTTTATAAAGTGGGAAAACTAATCCTTGACAAGATCTAGCGGTATCTCCTATGTGCTTTACAGTGCCTTAAAAAAATCTGTCACCGAACAACCGAATCGTCACCTTAAAAGCTAATGTCATTCAATCGTCTCAGTTGGGACAGAAATGGGAATTTCCTTGTTGAAAAATATTTGAAAGATTTCTCACTTATGCCTATTCTATTGTCCATTAAACGTACAGGCGTTTTTATCTTTATCTAATTTACTTTTACACTTTGGCAACTGTTGGACACTCATCACGAAAACACACCTATATAATTCTTACCCCTTTCGAACCCCCCTTTTATATAGTGAAACTGTGGTTTTCAGGACTAAACCTTATCTTTCTTATTTCTGCCCTAAATATAGATTGTGGGTACTTGTTAGAACCGACTCGGTCTAGAAGATCTAACGTGTACCCACAATATATATATTTCAAGCAGAAATAAAAAAAATGTCACAAGTTTTCATCTGAAAATTGTATTTTTTTCGGTGGTATAATTTATAATGTAATTGTATAGGCATGTTTTCGAAATGGTGGAATTCAATGTTGTTGTTGTCTTCAGTATTGGAGGTTCAGTTTAAGGAAGTTTCTACTTGTTACTTCCCATTTATTGAAATATCAAGTATTTTTAATAGATTATATCTGTACCATTTCTATATGATGTCGTCCCCACTCAGAAGACCTAAATAATAATTCTTCTGGGGTTTCTTTTATCAATAGTTCGTCTATAATTACTGACAATGACCAATCTTCATCAATGATTGCATGAGGTGCTTCTGCTTGCTAGGAACTAGCAAAGAAAGTTGGTGATATCTTGTCGATTTCAAATTTAGCGGAGTCAGGTTAAATTTCTTTTAAGATCTTTTTCAAAAAATAACTTACTGCAAAAATTGAAGATCCTGATCAGACGCCGTGAACCGCGGTGACTGATTTTTGGTCTGCACTGCTCACCAGTGTCCTGTTTTGGGCTATGAAATAAAATGGGTTAATGAACTTGAAAAAGGTCGATGAAAGTATGTTTGTGCACTCAAATGGAAACTAAACATTTCACCTTCATTTGTGTTTAGCAATGTCGGTTTTAGTTCATTAGCAGATGTTAAGCGTGGTTTTTATGACAAATGGGCATTAACATGTTATTACAGAATTCCTTCTTCGATTAAATAGTCAGGGAATGCTCATTTAGTTAGATGTTTAGAAAACTGAATGGCTTTAGCCCTGTGACGGCGAACACTGCATCTCTAGTCACGTTTTGAGTTCGTCTTTAGTTAGATGCAATACACGCTAGTCAGCCAAATGTTGATAAATAGAAGTGAAGGTAATGATTGGGTATCGATACAATTAACCCACAGTTCCCATCAGAGACACCATTGGGAAAGAATCACAAACATGAAACAACTAGACCTTAATGGAAACATCAAAAGCGGAAAGCCAAAACTATAAAATGGCCAATTGGCTATCCACAACAAAAATGCGAGGACTGTTCAAATATGAATGCAACACAGCACATAAAAATGATTCCGTAATAGATTTCGATGAAAAATTTATTTTGTCCCCTCAAAGTATTCCCCTTTAACAGATATACAAACTTTCAGTCTTCTGATCCAATCATTGAATGTATTTTGGTAGTCTTTTCGAGGTATACTATGAAGGCACTGGAATATTGCAGAACCGAGGTGTTTGCGCTGTACACATTTTCGACCAGAAAGGTATTTTTTCAGCAGCGGGAACAAAAAAAAGTCACACGGGGCAAAGTCAGGGGAATACGGGGGGTGAGGGAGTTCAACAACCTTTTCCTGCTTCAGATAGTCTTGCACAATGCACGCCTTGTGCGATGACGCATTGTCATGTAGCAATCTGACATTGGCCAAACCAGTTGCGCGTCTTCGTTCTTTGAAATATTTCTTCAATTTTCGAAGAACTTTATTCTTGTAAAACTTCGCATTTACAGATTTGCCTTTAGGCACAGCAACCTGAATAGCAGGGCCCTGATTTGAAAAGAATATGGCATACATAACCTTCTTGACGCTCATGATCCGCTTTGCAATGCATGGTCTTTTGCAATACTTTGTTGCCCATATTTTGTTCTGAATCTTTCGTTTTGGCTCAAAAAAGTGAACCCATATCTTGTCACCTGTGACGACAGCGAAAGACCGTGCATTGTAATTTGGAAACTTTTTAAGCAACTTCTTGGCGCACTAAATGCGTGTCTTTTTCTGCTCATCTGTCAACAGATGGGGAATCCATCTACCACAGATCTTTCTCATTTTCAAATCCCGTTTCAGAATTGTATGAGCTGTTCCTAATGAGATGCCAACCATACTAGCTATTTGCCTATTGGTGTATCGTGCATCAGTAGCAACTATTTCTTTCACTCTAGCAACCATCTTGGCAGATGTTGCTCTTTTCGGCCGACGATCATGTAGTGCATCTTCTGTTGAGCCTAGCCCACAGCTGAATTTCTTACACCAACGAAAAACTGTCGGAAAAGACATTTCATTATGCCCATAAACCGAACATATTCATCAAAAATGTCTTTGTACCGTATACCAAGAATACAACGATTCTTAATATAGGACCGTATTTCAACGGCGTACTCTGACCTTCTTCCAACCATGTTTTGCATTAGTATACAAGAGTAGACAGTGTTTATCGAACGATATACATGGCTAAAGTGGACGGATTTTAACAGGTTTGGTATCAATGTATAGGTAAAATATTTTTCTATGCTGTGATATTTATTTCCAGGTGATTTTCGCATTAGTGCATGAGAAAACGTTCTACTTGCATTCATATTTGAACAGTCCTCGTATAAGCGATAAACACACTCAACGACAAACCATAACAAAAATAAACGGACAGAAGAACCGCCTTGGAACGGTTAGTGAAACGAATTCCAGTGGGGGCTTTACTCGATTTTACGCGTCCGCAATCCTCGCCCCTTACTTCCGTCGCCATTTAGACAAATAATTTGTTCAGTCCGCATGAAGGCCTCCTAACTCATCAGTGCAACATCTGCGAGAAAAAAAAAAATAAAAATCAAACAACCACAGAGTTGAAACAACGGTGATAGTCTGTAAGATGCATCATTACGAAAACACGCCTACACAAATACATTGTAGATTTTACCACCGAAAAATGAAAATTATCAGATGAAAAATTTCAATATTTTTCTTATTTCCGCTCAAAACATAAATTGTGGATACTCGTTAGAACCGCCTCAACGAGGCGGTTGAGGCGGTTCTAACGAGTACCCACCATCTATGTTTTTGAGCAGATATAAGAAAAAGTAACGTATACCCCTGCAAACCCCAGTTTTACTATATAAACGTAGGGTTCAAGGGGGGTCAAAATCATATAGGCATGTTTTCGTGATGTTTAGTTGAGTAACTGTAATACTCAGCGTCACTATAATGCAGTCCACAACCCATATTTTGAGCAGAAATAAGAAAAGTATAACATCTTTTTCATCTTAAAATTTTCGATTTTCATTTTTAAAATTTACGGCGTGTTTTCATAGTGGTTTTCTCCTCTATATAGCTTTCGTTACTTCCAAAATCTTTAGCTTAAACATTTAGATCACGACCTTCACTTTCTTCCTGTTTGTCCTTGTTACACCACAATATATTGATGCTTTATTTTTCTTATTTTTCGTTTTCGTTCGATGATATTAGTGAATCTAAATAGTTGCGTTATAAGCACATCTAATTGGAAGGCAATCTGAGATTTATTTCGAATGCTTCAATTACTAATAGGTGTTTATAAATCAATGTAAAAATTGCAAAAGTTAGAAACCCTGCTAGCATTCTACATAAATCTACAGCGGGCCGTTAGCGGCCCGTCAGCTACCCTGACGGGCCGCTAACGGCCCGCTGTAGATTTATGTAGAATGCTTACTGGGAAAGCGGTGTTCGTTGGTATGAACTGGTTAATCAGCTGATTTAACCCTTTTTGTACCAAATGGAATCTTCCTCCTTATATAAAACAGGAGTTCATTTAAAAATCTAGGGGTGACAGGTTGTTTTTTCTTCAAAATATATTTTGGAAACTGACTGAACTTTTAGTAAACAGTGTAGGTCCTGATCAGACGCCGCGTTCTGCGGCGTCTGATCTGGGCTTGCACTGTTTGCCAAGGTACTGAATGGGTTAAACATATCAAAGCATTACATCACAGACATGTTACTTTGACAAACGGTGTAGACTCAGATCAGACGCCGAAACAACGCACAGTCTTATCAGAGTCTATTCTGACGGCTTAAAGTATAGGCATTGTTCTCTGAAAAGGAAAAACACACAGCAAATGAAACACATCTGACACCCCTTCAATCGGAAAGGGATCTGTTCAAAGCGATAGATGCGACATGGTAACATTATATGGACTATTGTTTGCAACAGAAAATTATGAAGAACTACAAGCGGGAAAGCTCTCAAATGGTGGTCAGGGTACCCTTAAAGCCATCCCCAGGGACTCCACCAAATATTCCAACCGAGCAAAGTGGCGTTGCCACATAAGAATGGGTGCTGGTTAGTTAAATTGCGTAGCTAAGTCAACACCAACAGAGCGTTCATCCTCTGACCACTCTTCCTCTATCTGCAACAGGCAGTTAAGAGCTAACATTGGTATCATAAATCAGCTTATAACTAACAAACAGTAGCACTTAATGCACTTAAGAGGAATGAGAACATCTTCAGGGGAGGCAACTCCTGCTAAAGTATTTTTGTCTCCCATGTCAACAGGGGTCAACTCTTAAAGGAAAGAATTTGCAAATTCTTTCCTTTAAGAGTAGACCCATTTTTAGTGGGATAGGGCTTATAGAAAAGCAAGCGAAAAGGAAGTCCCGAAACTTGCCCCCTTTGAAAAAAGGCGGAAAAATATTCCAGGTGTTCCTATTCCCCTTAAGATTAAGATTGATCATTGTAAGTAATGACAGATGAACTATTATTATCAAATAGGTTAAAGCATATAACAGCCAAACCCAGACAGCCTAGTCAGACCATACACAAAACACGCACGAGCAAAATGATGACTATGGCATTTTTTCAGAGGATAATGAATGAGGTTTAATAATAGTTTACTGCAAAATAAACTACATGTAGAAAGAAGAGGTCACTCAGGTGAAGGCCACAATCAAAGAACACATTCATCTCAACTCACCTAAAGAAAGAGGCACACAAACGGCACAGAGGCACCAAAGAGAAAGAAACACAAACATGAAATAACTAGACACTAATTAAAACATCAATAACGGAAAACCAAAAGGATAGTTACTTTCCTGCAAAAATATAAGCGATACATACACTCAAAGAAAAACCAGAACAAAAAATAAACCGCGACAGAAGAACCGCCTTTAAAAAGAATTTCACTGCGGGGCTTAAATCGATTTTACGCGGTCGCGTTTTGGGCTTGAATTGAAAACATTTTTCAATTCAAGCCCAAAACCTGCACATGAGCCCAGTTCAAGACCCAATCACAGCGATAAGCATAGCGCCATCAACAACACGGGCGCCCGCCTGTTGTCTACAGAACGTAAACAACAAAGTGAGCATTCGTTGGGCGCCTGCGTACATCACGAAAACATGCCTGTAAATATTTGACCCCCTTAAACCCCACTTTTATATGCAGGGGTATACCATTATTTTTCTTATTTCTGCTCTAAAATGTAGATTGTGGGTCGATGAGGCGGTTCCAACGAGTACCCACAATCTATGTTTTGAGCAGAAATTAGAAAAAAAATATCACAAGTTTTCATCTTAAAATTTCGGAGTCTAACAGTTGGTTTTCTTTTACTCCAGCATTTCAGTGGTTTCTTGTTTCATCTTAAAGTGTTCTCAGAGATGTTGCACTGATGAGTTAGGAGGCATTAATGCGGAACTAAATACATTATTTGTGTAAATCGCAACGGAAGTAAGGGCGAGGATTGCGGCCGCGTAAAACCGATTTAAGCCGCACCCCCGCCCCATGGAATTCGTTTCACTGACCGTTCCAAGGCGGTTCGTCTGTCGCGGTTAATTTTTGTTATGGTTGTCTTTGAGTGTGTGTATCGCTTATATATATATTTGTTTGTTTATTTTGGATAGCCAATTGGCCATTGTGCGGGAAGGTAACTGTCCTTTTGGCTTTCCGCTATTGATGTTTCCATTAGGGTCTAGTTGTTTCTTTCCCTTTGGTGTCTCTGATGGGGGCAGTGGGTTTATTGTATCGGTTCCTGATCATTGCCTTCATTTCTGTTTACTGGACATGAACAGACTCAATAAAACCGAGTCTGCTATTTTCGTTTATTTCGTGTACTCTTTGCTTCCAAAAGATCTACCTATTCAGAACCCATTTATCTTCTCTGCAGCTGGTGTTGTGTGGTGTGGCGGCAGTAGAAACACTCCCCGTACAACATCATAATGCAGATGATATTTTCTGGTCCTTTGGGATAACTGAGTTCATTTTACATAAAGGTTTAAAACTTACTCATTCTTTCTCTTTGTTATATCCGCTCTGTATATTGCAGGTATATTAGTATCACCAATCCATTTATTACAAGCTAACCCTTGTCCTACTGAATAAATTAATTCCCAACCGCTCAACAACTCTAATTACTTGATATGAGCCCCGCCAAGCGAATTTGTGTCTTCGAGCATTCCGTCATGACAGACTTTAACTGCGCATGCCCAGCCATTCAGAGGGGCCAGGGATATGGCTTTCTGTCTGAAGGTTCCTCTTGATTCACTGCTTGTATGAGCGAGCAGCGAAGGTTCTGGCGAGACTGCGCGGATGCGCAGGCTCGCCTGAACCTTCGCTGCTCGCATAGGCGATAAGTACCAAAATCGCTTGACGGGGCCCATATAATGTATTCGTTCAATCCACGAAGTGAATGACAATAGTCGTCTGATCTTGATCAACACTGTTTCCAATGGTAGGGGGCTACCCTGTCCAGCTGGTAAAGGGTGTATAATATTCGGTTGAAATTTTTTTTATCGACCTTGTTGAAATATTTCATAAAAAGATAAAGTCGCCTTCCCTTGCCTTAAGGAAACGAAGTCGATGGGCACGACTGAAAACTTGGTTACTGAAGACAATAAAAATATAAAACTGTGTACAAAGCAGTACCTATAGTTTTAAGAAGAATAGCTGCACCTGTCATACTTTCCAAAGCTTGATAAAAGATGGACAACTTTTTGAACATTATATTCGCATTCATGTAGTCTGGAACCCTCTGCCAAGGAGTCCACACTAGAAGGAAAGAATTGCTCCCTATAAGCGAATTCTTTACTAAAGGCGTTAGATGTGTAGGATTGAACTGCTGTGCTACAGTGAGTTTACCCAGCAGGCACACGTCGCCATGGCAACGTCAAATCAACGTCGGTGCAACGTCATGACGTTGCACCGACGTAGATTTGATGTTGCATAAACGTCGTGACGTTGTACCTACGTTGATGCGACGTCACAATTACGTCATGTGCCTGCTGGGTTAATTATATGTGTGGTTTGTCAGCTGGCATTTATGTAAGAGTATAGACTTTAATTATGTCACTACTGTCACTGGTTATCAGCAATGTCCCATTACTCTCATTAAAGGTCACGGACCAGGGATCCAGCATCTGTTCCTTACCCAGGAGGCAACGGAAATCAATTCCATGCATTGTTATCTGGTGCAGAGTGTTAGACATGTAGCCACAGACGTAAAGATTGCCTTCGCTGTCTATATCTATTCCACGTGCGTTACGTAGCGACGGCTCTTTGTAAATGGAAGTGATGTTGCCATGACGATCCATACAGACGATACGATCTTTGTCAGAGACATAAATCAGTTTACCGGATGGAGTTACGGTCATGTAGTACGGGTCTTGAAGGATCCTTTGTCCGGCACGGTCGGTGTCTATCGTGTGCTTAATGCGTCCTGTTAAGCTGACAATCTGGATGGCAGGACCGATGAGGTAATCATTGCAGACGACAAGAAGCTCCTGATTACGGTAGATGAGGCCGTAACAATCCATGTCAATCTTAATGACCCGTGTCGCTTTCATGTTCTCGCTGACGGCAATGAACTGTATTTTGCTCTCAAATGGGAGACTCACAGCTAACTCTTTGGCTCCGATCACGACTATATCCCAGGGCCCAGACGACAGGCTCAAACTCTGACCACGATACAGCTTCGCATCGAACAATTTTACATTATGGTTGTCATAGTCAGCTAAAGCGATCCTTCCGTCGTGTAAAAGAGCAGCGCCCTTCAAACTGCATACGTACTGGTCCGATTGTAATCTGACGTTGAACTGACCTGCAAGAACGGCTCTTCTCTCCGAGTATGGTGGCTTATCTCCCTTTAATTCTGACCTTCTTTTGATGGGGGAAGCCTGGGCGAGAATATCGGATTTAGGTGTTTTTGAAAATTCATGACCCGCCAAAGGTATAGGGTTAGGCCTTCGTGGGATAGCATTTAACGTTGCTCTTTCGGTCTCTCTCGGCATTGAACCCCGTGATGCATTAACAATTGTTGCTCGCTCTGTTGCAATCAGGTCCGCTCTAGTAGGTTCTCTCTGGCTCAATCCCGGGCTGATTAGAGAATTAGTACCTACAGTGCGCGCTGACTGAGGTGGGAAATCCTGTCTCTGGTTGTTACGGTAGGTGAGATAGCCTGGCTCGGATCTAGGCGCTCGAGTATTTTCGATCAAAGGCAAAGATATGCGATCAAATTCATCCCGGTTGCCTTTTACACCCATTGTCATCGTAGCTGTTCGATTCATTAGCGGGCGATCGATATCAGAGAAGGCATATCGTGGTGTCGGCGGATCGTTCGTGTTATATGTCTGAAAGCCTTGTAGACTCAACCGATCGAAGCGATTATCGATTTGTGGTGCACGGCGAACGGACCCATATTCAGTAGGTTCGGATAAACGATAGCCGGAGCTACTAAAGTCCGGCACAGAACCTGTTACCAGCTGTTCTCGAGACAAAGGTGGTAATCCGTCTGATCGTGGCGACTGGTATCTTTGTAACCTGGCCTCTCGCTCTGATAAGGGACGATTAAAGTCAGTTTGTGTTTTGTAGTTTATTGATTGATAACTGGGTTGATAACCTTGTTGCTGAGGTGTTATCATGTTTTCGACAATTGGATTCTGGAGGTTACGAGACTTTTGATTATATCTGACATTGCTGGAACTGATGCAACGGCCGTCATACATCTGCATAGATTTTGCTAATCTTTCCAATGTCTGATCAGGTTTGTACTCTAATTGAATATTCTGCACGGTTCCCATTGATCTGTTCAAAAGATTTAGGTATTTGTTTCTGTCTGCTACACTTCGCTTACCAGCCACAAACAGCTGCTTTGGGTTTGCGTGTCCAGCAGCTGCGTCTAAAATGTGAATAGAACTGTCAATCTGGTTAAGAATTTCTTTAGAACTCTCAGAATCTTGACCCATATCTTGACTGACCTTTTGAATTATAGTTTCCATCTCTAGCTCACTAGAAGTATCAAGTTTATCCAATACATTCATTATATGATTTCTTAAGGCATCTCGTCTTTCACGAATTTCGTACCTTTGTTTTTCAAGACTTTCGAGTATTTCGCCCGTATCCTTTGTAATATCATCAAAATTTTTCCGTATTTCGCGCAACTCTACCGCCGCTTCAGCGACAATCTTTCTGTCTGTAGGTTCCTCAGTTATGTCTTTAATGAACATTACTCTGTCACATCTTCTATGGTCAATGTTTACGCACGCGCTGCAACACATGACGTCATGATCTGCGCAGTAGTACTCGAGGTCTTTGTCGGTGTGAACCATGCAAACCATAATTAGTGGAAGCTTTCCTACAGCTCCTGTATCCTGAAAATTGAGAACGCAGATTTTAATCCTTAAGACGCCAATACCAATAGTTGCCGTCTGCTTTGTTCTCTTCTGGTTACTTTGAAAGCCATTGTTGCAAACAGTGTGGACTAAAATCAGAGCGCCCCTATCGAGACATTCTGATCAGAATCCACTCTGTTTGCCTGTACGCAAATATTTGCAAAGCATTTGTCAGAAAAGACAACAGACGACATCTTTAGATGTAAATGTTTGGCTTCTTGAGGCAAAGATATTATATTCATGAGTGAAATAAAAATTGATCTTTACACTGCAAAAATCATTTTTTTTCTGTTTCTTTCATGCTTTAAGCCGAAACTATTAATGCAGTCTTTAAGCGCCAGCCGTCACCACAGCGAACAAACTTTCTCCACAACAAACTTTCTCCACAGAGATTTCATTTCGATTTAGATAAGTTCAGCTAGTTTACAGGGTATAACACGGGTTGCAAACTTAGCTAGTGTGGCCCGGAAAACATGTATATTCCATATTTTCCAGTTCTGTGGTGTATTCCTTGCTTCCAAAGGATAACTCTTTCTAGAACATATTAGGTGTAAATCATATGATCGCACGTGTAATAACAAATGGTTCCAGAACTAACACCCCTGGTCATTTCACATGAAATTTATGAAACTCACTGATTGTCCGTTTCAAAAATGTTTTATCATATGACGTCGTGTCTGAGAGTGTAATAACGCCATGTAATAAATTCGATAATCCACTTGTGGATTAAATATGCAAATTAGCTAGATACGTCCCGTAACGTTACATGTACGACGTCGCGGGCGATGGACAATCGAGCGGAAAAATCCAAAGGTCATAGTGGACAATCGAGCGGATTTTAAGTGGACAAACGTGCGGAAAATAATTCAACAGATTACAGGTAAATTGGACAGATAAATAGTGTTCACTTTAAGTATATAAAACATATTTATAACTTGATTCTAGCAGATTTGGAGGCACACCCTTCAAAGTCAAATTGAGCATCGTGCGTTAAAGAATTACTCAGTCGACTAGGATTTGGTGAAGTTTGGGATTTCCAAGGAGTGGGGAATATTAATACATTTCTAATATCATTCAAACAGAGGGTAAGGGATATTTTTATCCAGGAGTGGCATTCTAGATTTGAATGTCATCACGGGCAAGATGTTATATCACCTTTTCAAATTTTCAGTATAAAACTTATTTAAATGAAATGAAAATTAATAAATACAGGAAAAGTCTTAGTCGTTGTTAAACAATCGTGAATAAAATGCATTTTAAATGTCATATGATAAAAAGAAGCTTGCGTTCGTGCCCATGTATTATTGAATTTATTAAACTCGTCGAAGAAAAGGGATAAAATGCCCGGCAGCCGAGCATTTTATCCCTTTTCTTCAACGAGTTTAATAAATTAAATAATAAATGAACACTCATGTAAGATCCTCTACATATAAAATGACCATTCGTATAAGATCCTCTTTTTATCAGTAAAAATCTACAAAGACACAATAGAGTTTGAATCACCCTCGATAGCTGAGTGGTTAGCCTATTCGACTTTTGATCGAGAGCTTTTGTGGTCGAATCCGGCCACCGGAAGCGAGGTGTGTCCTTCCTTGGGCAAGACACGTTATGATCTGTCCCACTCCATCCAGGTGTAAATGGCTGGCAGTTGTGCAAAAGGCATTTCCTCTCTCTCGCGTGCGGGTGATAACATCCGGAATGAGTGTTTTCGCAAACGATTCAAATAAGCTTGAATCTTCATCGCAATCGAACTAAAATAAATTAGTATAAGGTAGAGTTCGAATCAGAGGAATAGTTGCGTCATCAGCACTGACGGCTGTCAAAGGACTGAACTGAATGCGTTTATGCACGGGGACTTCTCTAAAAGAAGACAACCGCTCTTCCGAGCAACCAATTTTCTAGAGTAGACCCTTACTGAAATGTGCACCAAACGCTTTTAAGAGTTTCCTCCTTTTGAATGAGCATTCGTTCCCATCTCCTCTAATTTGCCGTAGGTATCATTCACAAACTTGCAGCGCCCATTAACCCTTAAAGTGCTACATACAATCATAGCAGATGACAATTTTACTTTTTAAATTATTCTTCAAGAAAGTGAAGCCAGACATTACATGTAAATCATGTAAATCGTCTGCTCAGCATGTAATGTCGAGCCTTATTTTCTCTGAAAAAAAAAAAAAAAAGATGACCATTTTATTTTTTAATATTTTTTTTCAGAGAAAAAAAAGATCTTGTATGATGTCCAGCCTTATTTACTTTGAAATAAAAAGTCAGAAATGTTTGAAAATGATATCTACAAATATCATGACTGGCAGTTTAATCCTTTTTGTACCAAATGGAATCTTCCACCTTATATATAGTAGAAGCCCATTTCAAAAACTCTTTGGAAATTGGCTGAAAATTTTGCAAACAGTGTAGGCCCTGATCAGACGCCGCGTTCTGCGGCGTCTGATCTGGGCCTGCACTGTTTACCAACTACCCGTTTTGGGGGTCTCCGGTACAAAATGGGTTATGTTAACATTACCTTTGGTATCTGATCACCTCTGAGGATGGTATGTTGACGAATGGTCTTAAACTTGTTGTGTTCGGTACAACAGGTGTCACATAACAGTTCACTACACTCCAGACAAAATCCTGTAAGAAAGAAATACTGTTGTATATCTACAGTAAAAATACAATATTAAGACCACCTTTTGCACTGTTAAAAAATGGTCTTAAAGACCACTTATGAACACCCTTACGGAAGGATCCAATTTTAGAAATCACAAAGACGGGAAAACTGAAATTTTTAAATATGTTTTAAAAAACTGAACGTAGTCTTGATTTATTCCGGGCTTAAAAGGGAAAAATTTACTTGTTTGTTTGTATTGGAGTTTAACGGCCTAGTCAACACTACTAAGGTCATTTTTGAGCCGGTCAGTTTACTTATCGACACTTTTCCTGGGCAGGCTTATACGTAAGTGATAACTGGCCAGTACAGAGCACATTCTTTCGCCAGAAACTGACAACTGCCCTTCTTGAATCACCCGAAGGGAGAGAATGACCGTAGAAAAGATTTCATGATCAGTCTCCACGAAAGAATGTTGCCGATCCCGGCAGGTATCGAACCCGCGTCCTCCTAATCACAAGTCAGACGCGCAACCGACTGTGCTACCGAGGCCGGCCTCGGGAAATTTGCTGCATATCTTTATGGTGATACTGTTATAAAAAAAACCCGTGTCCTTAAAGGCGTCTATCATATCCGTAGAACAAGCATTATTCAGATGAAATGTTTAATACTTTTTTTTTGTTTTTAGCCCAAGCATAAATTCTGAGTGCTCGTTAGAACCGCCTCATTAAGGGGGTTCTAACGCGTACCCACAGCCTATGGTTTTGAGTAAAAATAAGAAAAAAATCTTTACCCCTGTAAACCCCACTTTTGTCTATATAAAGTGGGGTTTAAAGGGGTGTTCATTACACGGACTTGTTAAAGTGGTGAGAAGCAGACTCTTCCGTGTTCGAGGTTGCATTACGAAATCACTCCAGTGCAACATAGTGCATTTTTTAATATCTCCAAAATGGCTACTTTTCTGATAAAAATCCAGGATATTTTTCTTATTTATACTGCAAACATAGGTTGTGAGTGCTCGTTAGAACCGCCTCAATGAGGCGGTTCTAACGAGTACCCACAACCTATGTTTTGGAGCAGAAATAAGAAAAATAATGTTTACCCCCCGTAAACCCCAGTTTTCTCATTATAAAGTGGGGTTTAGGGGGGTGTTCATTTCACGGACTTGTTCACGTGATGGAAACACCCGGTGTTGTAATCAAACTCATTTACATGATAACTTGATTGGTTGGCTCTTAATGAGGTTCATTGTTGCAACAACACAGATATCTATAGCGGTCTTCAGGACTGAAAGGATTAACTGATCTACAGCAGAACTCCAATGGCTCGAACCCCGATGGCTCGTTTACCATGGATAAATCGGACCCGTTCTTGAGTCCGCAGGGAATTCCTCCAAATATGATATAGGGATAATTTAGGGTGATTTTCTTCTTTTATCTTGAATGTATGTTGTGTGTACTCATTAGAATCGCATCGATGAGGCGATTCTAATGAGTGCACACAGCATATATTTATAATATAGAACAACAATAAGATATCCCACAATTATCTCAATTATGCCTCCTGGTATATATATGGCATTAACAGTAACCCTCCGTGGTTCTAACTATACCACTGTCTCGAACAAATTTCCATGGTCCCAAAGGGATTCGAAGCATCGAAGTTAATCTGTATTTAAAGAAACTGTTCAACGAAGACAGAAGAAGTTACCCAGGAGCAAACGCGATGAAAATCAATTCCCATCACGAAAACACGCCTATATAATTTTGACCCCCTCGAACCCCACTTTTATGTGGTAAAACTGGGGTTTGCATGCAGGGGTAAAACTTATTTTCATTATTTCTGCTTTAAAATATAGAGTGTGGGTACTCGTTAGAACCGCCTCTAACGAGTACCCACAGTCTATATTTTGAGCAGAAATAAGAAAATTATCGTATTTTTTTCATCTTAAAATCTTCATTTTTTCGGCGATAAAGGTGGCAATGTATTTGTATAGGCGTGTTTTCGTAATGACTTGTTTGTTCTCTTCTTTCCCAGCAACTTCCTAGATCTCGTGCTCTCATATTTGTTCTTGCCTTTAAGGGGAATGGTTTTTCCGCCATTTTTCAAAGGGAGACAATTTTCGGGACTTCCTGTTGTGTTCTCATTTCTATAAGACCTGTTCCACTGAAAAAGGGGTCTACTCTTAAAGGAAAGAATTTGCTCCTTTAAGAGTTGACCCTTTTTGACATAGGAGACAAAAATACTTTTGCAGGAGTTGCTTCCCCTGAAGGTGTTCCCATTCCCCTTAAATTAAAATAAGAATCCAGAACAACTACAAGGTAAATAATTTATACAGCAGATTATGCATGTGAACTTTTTGTTTGAATTGAGATTTTAAATTAAGTCCCTGACAACACTATTTAGGTCATTTTGGGGACACTGCTTCAAATTTTGTGGGATTTTTACCCGACATTCAGCTGAATTATATCTCAGTCCCTCCTATCGGGGCTTGGAGGAATAGATTAGGCTGCATGATGCTTCCACACAGAGCTGAAACCGACCGCACATGCGTATCAGTAAACCGCATAGCGGTCTAAGCCTGCCCAAAGCAAAGTGGTGCCCTTTTGGTTTGTTTCGGCGGTAGGGCTTGAGAAGTCATTTCAACTCAATGTCAGGAAAAAAAGTCTCACATAATTGGAAGCAAAGTCTCCAAAATGACCCAAATAGCGTTGACTGGGACGTTAAATCTCAAATCAAACAACAACAACAACAACAACAACAAAAAAAAAAAACTTTACGTTTAGGGCACTGGTGGCTAAATTCCCGCTGAGTTTATTGGAGTTTGGGACTCCCGTATTTTCAATAAACAGTGAAGGACCTGATCAGACCCACATCAGACGCTGTGTTCTGCGATCTGGGTCTACGCGACCGGTGTTTCTGCACACAAGCCCAGTTCAGGTCCCGAGGTTATAAAAGAATTTTTCATGCTCAACTAAAGTGAGCATAAAATTTGTAAAGCTCATAAAATTAAAATACAAAGAAGTTAAGGTATTGTAACGGTTATGGATAAATACCACTTCTACAGCCTTACTGTAGGAGCCGGCTCTTTTAACGACGCGGGTAGAGTGGTTGGTTTATTCACGAAGTTAAGCAACGGAGATTACGGTTAGTACCTGGATGGATGACCGCGTTACTTGACTTCGTGGACGACCCGGTACACGCTACTTTGGTGGCAGCGGTGGGATAGAAACAGTGGCGCTGGTTTGTTACATAGTCTCCGCCCTCGGGTTTGCCTCGTGAGGCATGTGTGACTTCGGAACGAAGTCAAGAGAGGAGGGAAGAAATGTAATGGTTATGGATAAATACCACTTCTACAGTCTTGCTGTAGGAGCCGGCTCTTTTAGCGACGCGGGTAGAGTGGTTGGCTTATTCATGAAGTTAAGTAACGTGGATTGCGGTTTTGGATGGGTGACCGCGTTACTTGACTTCGTGGACGACTCGGTACACGCTACAGTATTTTTCTACTTCAGTTCAGCAGAGAATGCCGTTTGTCCTATTCATAAATTTTATTGTTGGCATTTTAAGCATCACGAAAACCTGCCTATATAATTTTGACCCCCTCAAACCCCACTTTCATATAGTAAAACTGGTTTATAGGGTTAAACCTTATTTTTCTGATTTCTGCTGTAAAATATTGATTGATTGTTGGTACTCGTTAGAACCGCCTCATCTGGTACTCGTTAGAACCGCCTCGATGAGGCGGTTCTAACGAGTACCCACAATGTAGATTTTAGAACAGAAATAAGAAAAATATCCCAATTAAAATTTTCCCTATTAAGTTTACAATGTATCTGTATAGGCGTGTTTTCGTGATGATTTACGGGGAGGACAAAATTCATGCTCAAGTGAGTTGAGCAGGAAAAAGATTTATAACCTCGGGGCCATGTTTGTACAGATAACCTTCTTTACATAGCATTCTGGCGCCATACCGACAGTCGACCCAGAAATCATCCTTAGGGTATGACGTCAACATTAAATCTTGAAGCGTATTTGGATTATGATACTGACATTTTTCTGCAAGTGTAAGCAAATTTACCTTTATAATGCAACCGGTCAGATAACGCAAAATCAGTCCAAACATTTTGTCCGACTACGCGAAATTCTCCAGACCCAGTCACTTATTGTAATTAAAAATAGTTCATAGTCAACGTTGTGGTATGAAGTCATATTTTTCTGTTAGCACGTATTGTTGTCAGAAGAAGTTTTAACTATACATAGTACATTCCGGCCAATTTAAATAAAACTCGTATTTTATGAGTACACGTATAGTAGTCGCAAATAAGATTGACTAGGCGGAGCTATAGTTTGTACCTGCCTTAGGAATAAGGTAAACCAAGTCACCCGATTGTGTGAATTCAACTATAACACAAGTATAGCTGTGGCGTATAATATGACAATTTCGTCCGCTTGTAGAAAGCGTGCGAAAGGCACTCTACCGAATCTTCTGGTGGACTCAGCGAATTTGACATATACTGAGCCAAACACATAACGCAACACAGATATGGTTAAATTTTCGTGGTAATTTGTGGTGCAGGATAGTCTGGATGACATATGTTGCTGACCTTTCACCATTGAATGATTTGGTTTCATTGATTTCGTTTTCCAAAGCATGGTTTATGGAGGTCGAAACCGATTGGTCGAAACATTGATTTTGATTCCATGCACTTCAGGAGACATCTGGAATGCTATTTTTTTTTTCAAGAATTCCTTTCGAAATGACCCCCCCCCCCCCCCGGAATAAGGAAAGATTTTGTGATTTAAAAATGTCTTTCCTATTGCCTCAAAATTTAACGAGAAAGTTCTAACGACTGACATGTTGGCGTTTTCACTGAACATTCCATAGACAACAATAGAAAATTAAAGTGGTGACAAATTCCAACAATGGGATTTTTAAATGAAAACCTTGTGAACTCCGTTTACTTTTATTGTTGTTGGGCGTTAGAAAACAAAATTCTGTGGAATTATTGCATCAGGACTCAGAACTGTCTTCGACAAATTCTGAAATTGCCAATTGGACCCTTTATGCCATGGTTCCATAATTTCTTGTCTGGAAGCGAAAACATGTTGTCGCTTGTGATCAAAATTAAAGAAAACCTATTGACTAACAATAAAATTAATCATTACACAAAAAAATCACAGCAATATTCTCAGAAAATGATCTTCATTTCAGGTGTACGAATGCATGTCACATGCTTCGTTTTTGAAAATCACAATGTGTTTCATTTTTAACAAACACCTAGCTCCAGAATTTGATTTGTTTCTTGAACAGATCGATACAGAATGTTAAAAACAAAGTGCTGCTTGATGCTTGGGACATTGGCCAGTGTTATTATATAGACAATTCGTAGAATATATATACATTCTGCTCATTATTAGCAATACAAACCACTGTTGCATTATAACTTTGGCTCAGTATATATTGACAACACCTGAATAGCTCCGCCTAGTCAATCTTATCTGCGACTACCATATATGTTTATGATAAACATCATAACATGCGTTTTTTTTATTTGGTTTTATGACCCTTCAAATATTATTTCACTTATTTCGAGCCCATCGTTATTCAGAGATGGGCGAAAACAGCAGTACCCGAAGAAAACTCACCTGACCTTCCGTTGCATAACATGGCGTCTCACATGTGACCGCAATAAATGCGGTATTTGTCATCAACCGAAGGACCAGAAAGAAAAAAAAATGAACGCCATAAGGCCTGTAGGACCTGGGGCAATCCCTTGAAGTCCCAATCACGAAAACCCCATGTCATAATCTCTATTTACCAGATGCAGGTGTTGTTTTGTCTTCAAACTTGCACGGTGCACACTCGCCATTGTCGCCATGGTCACCCGAAGATTTAGCGTTCTTCTCTCTTTCACAAACAACACATTCATAATCTTTGACTGCCACTAATGGAGTTTTTCGTCCGCCCCTTTGTGAGCCTGTCAGAAATAAATAAATAAAGAAAAAACTTTTAATGAGAGAGCCATCATACGAATTTCTATACCTAACCCGTTGGATGAGAAGAAATTCTGCATTTGAAGATTTTGTTTGTTTGAATTGAGGTTTGACGTTCCCGTCAACACTATTTAGGTGCCGTCTGTTCATGTCGCCTGTTGCATCTTCGTGCCAACTTTATCAACTATATTTTTGCGTACATGCAAACAGTATGGATCTTGTCATACTGCTCATCTTGGTCCACACTACTTTCAAAGCAACCACATACGGCAATTGTTTTGATTGGCAACCCAACGGTTAAAATATATCGCAAAGGTGATACATGGGTCAACTCTTAAAAGAAAGAATTTACGCCTGAAGGTTAAAATTCTGTTAAGAGAATAGGAGACAAAACTATTTTAAGAGTTGTCTCCTGAGAAAGTGTACCCGTTCCCGGTAAGATGAGCCGATACACATGACAAAAAAAAAAAAAAAAAAAAAAAAAAAATCAGACCGCCATATATGTAAACGGTTAATTTCGGGATCCTCAAAAATAAATTAAATAAATAAAAAAAAAAAAAAAATAAAATAAATAAATATAAATAAAATTCACTCCATCACATTAACTAGTCCGTGAAATGAACACCCCTCTATATCGCACTTTGTAAAGCATGTGTCCCCACGAGCGCAAACGCTTTCTTTATGAGCAGTCTCAAATAGAAGAATAAGCCCCCGCCCATCGGGGCTTGGAGAAATAGATTGGGCTGCATGGTGCTTCCACGCAGAGCTGAATCTGACCACACACGAGTACTGGTAAACCGCATAGAAGGACTAAGCCTGCCCAGGCAAAGCGGTGTGAGTCAGATCGCCAAATGCATATAAGCCTTCTGGTTTCATTTGGCGGCAAAGCTTGGGATGTCATTTCATCTCAATGTCGGGTAAAAGTCCCACAAAATTGAAAGAAACGTCTCCAAAATGACCTAAATAGTGTTGACAGGGGCGTTAAACCCCTAGTCAAACAAACTCAAATAGAAGAAAACATTCAGAGAAGAGTATTTTAAATTCCCTTGGATCAGAAACATGTACAACATCACGGTACCAATTAAGAATAATAAATGCCATTGAAGACGCAACTTTTCAGAGAAAAAACTGGAGTTGACCAGGGTATATAAAATTGCCTTTATTCTTTCTCATTGTTATAGATTGTGGGTACTCGTTAGAACCGCCTAACGGGGTTAACGAGCACCAAAGATTTATATTTCAAGCAAATATCGGAAGGTTTTACTAAACAAGAGGGCCCAATGGCCCTATATCGCTCACCTGTGTACCAAAAAATCATTAGTGCAGGAGACCACTTGACATTGCTACTTACTAAATATCTAATCTCTGAGCCTTATGGTTTCGATAAGGAAGATTTGTGATGTTTTTCCAGTATAAGTCTAAAGGAGCTAATGACCCCTGGGGCATGACCAATTTTGACCAAAAGGGCATGGTTGGCAGGATTTATGTAGGCGACCATTTTATGTTGCTTCAAACTAAATAACTAAGGTCTGTACTTCATGGTGTCAAAGAAGAAGATTTTGAAGCTTTTTGTTTTTACATTATAAGTTTATTGACATTAAGGGGCTACAGGATTTGGCCAATTTGGACCCCAGGGGCCTGATTGGCAGGATTTATGTAGGTGACCACTTGCCCTTGCTACATGCTAAATATCTAAGCTCTGGGCCCTGTGGTTTCAGAAAAGAAGATTTTTGAAAATTTTCCCATTATGAGTCTATGGGAGCTAAGGGACCCCAAGGGCGGGGCCCATTTGGACCCTAGGGACATGGTTGGCAGGATTTATGTAGGTGACCACTTACCGTTGCTACATGCTTAATATCTAAGCTCTGGGCCCTGTGGTTTCAGAGTTATTTTTGAAGTTTTTTTTTCAATTATGAGTCTATGGGGGCTAAGAGGCCCCGGGGCGTTGTCCATTTGGACCCCCCAGGGGCATGATTGGCAGGATTTATGCAGGTGACCACTTGCCGTTGCTATGTGCTAAATATCTTAGCTCTGGGCCCTGTGGTTTCAGAGAAGAAAATTTTTGAAGCTTTTTTTTCTATTATGAGCCTATTGGAGCTTAGGGGCCCCGGGGCATGGCCTATTTGGACCCCAGGGGCATGATGGCAGGATTTATGTAGGTGACCACTTGCCGTTGCTACATGCTAAATATCTAAGCTCTGGGCCCTGTGGTTTCAGAGAAGAAGATTTTTGAAGATTTTTTTTCCATTATGAGTCTATGGGAGCTAAGGGGCCCCGGGGCGTGGCCCGTTTGGACCCAACGGGCATGATTGGCAGGATTTATGTAGGTGATCACTTGACGTTGATACATACAAAATATCTAAGCTCTGGGTCTTATGGTTTCAGAGAAGAACATTTTTCAAGTTATTTTCCATTATAAGTCTACAGGAGCTATGGGGCCCCAGGATGTGGCCCATTTGGACCCAAGGGGCAGGGTTAGCAGGATTTATGTAGGTGACTATTTAATGTTGCTAGATACTAAATATCTAAGCTCTGAGCTTTACAATATCCGAGAAGATTTTTAATGCTTTTCTCCATTATGAGTCTCTGGGAGCTAAGGGGTCCGGGGCGTGGCCCATTTGGACCCCAGGGGCAAGATTGGCTTGATTTATGTAGGTGACCACTTGCCGTTGCTGCATGCTAAATATCTAAGCTCTGGGCCCAGTGGTTTCAAAGAGGATGATTTTTAAGCTTTTTTCTGTTATGAGTCTATGGGAGGTAAGGGGCCCCAGGGCGTGGCCCATTTGGAACCCAGGGGCATGATTGGCACGATTTATGTAGGTGACCACTTGCCGTTGCTTCATGCTAAATATCTAAGCTCTGGGCCCTGTGGTTTCAGAGAAGAAGATTTTTGAAGCTTATTTTTTTCCAATAATTATATGAGTCTATTGGAGCTAAGGGGCCCCGGGGCGTGGTCCATGTGGACCCCAGGGGCATGATTGGCAGGATTTATGTAGGTGACCACCTGCCATTGCTACATGCTAAATATCTAAGCTTTGGGTCCTGTGGTTTCGGAGAAGATATTTGAAGCTTTTCTTCCATTTTGAGTCTATGGGAGCTAAGGGGCCCCGGGGCGTGGTCCATTTGGACCCCAGGGACATGATTGGCAGGATTTATGTAGATGACCACTTGCTGTTGCTACATGCTAAATATCTAAGCTCAGGGCCCTGTGGTTTCAGAGAGAAGATTTTTGACGCTTTTTTCCATTATGAGTCTATGCGAGCTAAGAGGCACCCGGGGCGTGGCCCATTTGGACCCCAGGGGCATGGTTGGCAGGATTTATGTAGGTGACCACTTGCCGTTGCTACATGCTAAATATCTAAGCTCTGGGCCCTGTGGTTTCAGAGAAGAAGATTTTTGAAGCTTTTTTCCATTATGAGTCTATGGGAGCTAAGGGGCCCCGGGACGTGGCCCATTTGGACCCAACGGGCATGATTGGCAGGATTTATGTAGGTGACCACTTGACGTTGTTACATACAAAATATCTAAGCTCTGGGCCTTATGGTTTCAGAGAAGAACATTTTTCAAGTTATTTTCCATTATAAGTCTACAGGAGCTATGGGGCCCCAGGATGTGGCCCATTTGGACCCAAGGGGCAGGGTTAGCAGGATTTATGTAGGTGACTATTTAATGTTGCTAGATACTAAATATCTAAGCTCTGAGCTTTACAATATCCGAGAAGATTTTTAATGCTTTTCTCCATTATGAGTCTCTGGGAGCTAAGGGGTCCGGGGGCGTGGCCCATTTGGACCCCAGGGGCAAGATTGGCTTGATTTATGTAGGTGACCACTTGCCGTTGCTGCATGCTAAATATCTAAGCTCTGGGCCCAGTGGTTTCAAAGAGGATGATTTTTAAGCTTTTTTCTGTTATGAGTCTATGGGAGGTAAGGGGCCCCAGGGCGTGGCCCATTTGGAACCCAGGGGCATGATTGGCACGATTTATGTAGGTGACCACTTGCCGTTGCTTCATGCTAAATATCTAAGCTCTGGGCCCTGTGGTTTCAGAGAAGAAGATTTTTGAAGCTTATTTTTTTTCCAATAATTATATGAGTCTATTGGAGCTAAGGGGCCCCGGGGCGTGGTCCATGTGGACCCCAGGGGCATGATTGGCAGGATTTATGTAGGTGACCACCTGCCATTGCTACATGCTAAATATCTAAGCTTTGGGTCCTGTGGTTTCGGAGAAGATATTTGAAGCTTTTCTTCCATTATGAGTCTATGGGAGCTAAGGGGCCCCGGGGCGTGGTCCATTTGGACCCCAGGGACATGATTGGCAGGATTTATGTAGATGACCACTTGCTGTTGCTACATGCTAAATATCTAAGCTCAGGGCCCTGTGGTTTCAGAGAGAAGATTTTTGACGCTTTTTTCCATTATGAGTCTATGCGAGCTAAGAGGCACCCGGGGCGTGGCCCATTTGGACCCCAGGGGCATGGTTGGCAGGATTTATGTAGGTGACCACTTGCCGTTGCTACATGCAAAATATCTAAGCTCTGGGCCCTGTGGTTTCAGAGAAGAAGATTTTTGAAGCTTTTTTCCATTATGAGTCTATGGGAGCTAAGGGGCCCCGGGACGTGGCCCATTTGGACCCAACGGGCATGATTGGCAGGATTTATGTAGGTGACCACTTGACGTTGTTACATACAAAATATCTAAGCTCTGGGCCTTATGGTTTCAGAGAAGAAGATTTTTTAAGTTAGTTTCCATTATAAGTCTACAGGAGCTAAGGGGCCCCAGGATGTGGCCCATTTGGACCCAAGGGGCAGGGTTAGCAGGATTTAAGTAGGTGACTATTTAATGTTGCTAGATACTAAATATATAAGCTCTGAGCTTTACAATATCCGAGAAGATTTTTTATGCTTTTCTCCTTTATGAGTCTCTGGGAGCTAAGGGGTTCGGGGGCGTGGCCCATTTGGACCCCAGGGGCAAGATTGGCTTGATTTATGTAGGTGACCACTTGCCGTTGCTGCATGCTAAATATCTAAGCTCTGGGCCCTGTGGTCTCAAAGAGGATGATTTTAAGCTTTTTTCTGTTATGAGTCTATGGGAGCTTAGGGGCCCCAGGGCGAGGCATATTTGGACCCTAGGGGCATGATTGGCAGGATTTATGTAGGTGACCACTTGCCGTTGCTACATGCTAAATATCTAAGCTCTGGGCCCTGTGGTTTCAGAGAAGAAGATTTTTGAAGCTTATTTTTTCCAATATGAGTCTATGGGAGCTAAGGGGCCCCGGGGCGTGGTCCATGTGGACCCCAGGGGCATGATTGGCAGGATTTATGTAGGTGACCACCTGCCATTGCTACATGCTAAATATCTAAGCTTTGGGCCCTGTGGTTTCGGAGAAGATATTTGAAGCTTTTCTTCCATTATGAGTCTATGGGAGCTAAGGGGCCCCGGGGCGTGGTCCATTTGGACCCCAGGGACATGATTGGCAGGATTTATGTAGATGACCACTTGCTGTTGCTACATGCTAAATATCTAAGCTCTGTGCCCTGTGGTTTCAGAGAGAAGATTTTTGAAGCTTTTTTCCATTATGAGTCTATGGGAGCAAAGAGGCACCCGGGGCGTGGCCCATTTGGACCCCAGGGGCATGGTTGGCAGGATTTATGTAGGTGACCACTTGCCGTTGCTACATGCTAAATATCTAAGCTCTGGGCCCTATGGTTTCAGAGAAGAAGATTTTTAAGCTTTTTTCCATTATGAGTCTATGGGAGCTTAAAGGCCTCCGGGGCGTGGCCCAATTGGACCCCAGGGGCATGATTGGCAGGAATTATGTAGGTGACCACTTGCCGTTTCTACATGCTAAATATCTAAGCTCTGTGCCCTGTGGTTTCGGAGAAGAAGATTTTTGAAGCTTTTTTTCCATTATGAGTCTATGGGAGCTAAGAGGCACCCGGGGCGTGGCCCATTTGGACCCCAGGGGCATGATTGGCAGGATTTATGTAGGTGACCACTTGCCGTTCCTATGTGCTAAATATCTAAGCTCTGTGCCCTGTGGTTTCAGAGAAGAAGATTTTTTTAAGGTTTTTTCCATTATGAGTCTATGGGAGCTTGGGGCCCCGGGGCGTAGCCCATTTGGATCCCAGGGGCATGATTGGCAGGAATTATGTAGGTTACCATTTGCTGTTGCTACATGCTAAATATCTAAGCTCTGGGCCCTCTGGTTTCAGAGAAGAAGATTTTTGAAGCTTTTTATCCCATTATAAGTCTATGGGAGCTAAGGGGCCCTGGGGTGTGGCCAATTTGGACCCCAGGGCCATGATCGGCAGGATTTATGTAGGTGACCACTTGACGTTGTTACAAGCTAAATATCTAAGCTCTGGGCCCTGTGGTTTCAGAGAAGAAGATTTTTTATTTTTTTCCCATTGTAAGTCTATGGGAGCTATATGTTGCCATGGCAACGAGAATTCCAATCTGATCAGTCCAAAAACCTTATGCACCCTATCCCCCTACCTGATGATGCTTCTCATGAAATTTGATCAAGATTGGCCATGGGGTATTCGAGATATACTTATTTGAAATTGTTTACGGACGCACGCACGGACGGACGCACGCACGACGGACAAAATGTGATCACAAAAGCTCACCTTGTCAGGTGAGCTAAATAGATACCAGCTTTTTGAGAATGCAATATGTCACACGGATGTGTTACCCTAATCATTCCCCGTACCCCTTCCGCTCATAAATATAGACCGCGGGTGCTCGCTATATCTGTCTCATTGGGCGTCTCTAATGAGCTTTCCGCAATCTATTAAGCTTCTCGCACAAATAAGAAAAATACGACATATACTCGTATGACAGTTTTACAGAACTCACTGAAATCACGAAGGTGTTTTATCTTTATACAGTGAAATTCCTATATTAAGATCACCTTTGGGACTGTTAAAAGTGGTCTTTGAGTCCACTTTTGAACAGTCCAAAAGTGGTCTTTAGGACCAATTTGAACTGTGCAAAGGTGGTCTCTTATTAGGAGACACTGGGGTTAGAAAACGGAAAGAAAGAATAGCTTAACCACCTTGTTAACTGTCAATAAGGTTTTAAAAGCAGATTTAATCTTGATTTAGTCTTAGGTGGTCTTAATCTAGTTCACCGTGCCATAATGCAACATACCTTTTGTGCTCCTTTTACTAGTGGCTTGCTCTTTCACGCTCTTAACCGGACATTTGTTGAGGCAGTTGAGACAGTAATGATGTTTGCATGGTAACTGCGCCAGAGACTTATCGTGTTTACCGCACATCGAACATACAACTTCCGGCTGTTTACCGCCAGTACGTGACTTTGCTCCACCTCTGACGGAGGAAGGTGGTCGACTTCTTACCGAAGATGGTGGGCGACTAGTTGGCGTCCTGCGAGATGATCGCGGTGTTGCTCGTGTTGACATCTTTTTTAATAGCTCTGCTGCTTTTGAATTTGATATTTTACATGTACTTTATCTGACTTGGGGAAAGCCAGTCAACGTCGCTACATGTCCGTGAAATTACAATCCCTGTTAACCCTTTATAGAGAGAAAAGTTATGTCATTATTTTTCTTACTTTTGTTCTAAAACAGATTGAGGTAGTTCTAACGAGCACCCACGATCTGTGTTTGAAGCAGAATTAAGAAAAATATCACAAATTTTCATCAGAAAAAAAAAATGTCCGCCGCACGTTTGGAACCACGAAATAATATGAAATCATCACGAAAAACGCATTTTCAAACATATTAAAATTCGGCTATTTCTCATATTTCTGCTCATAACAAGAGATTGTGGGAACTCGTTAGAACCGCATCGGCGAGGCGGTGCTAACGAATGCCCACAATCTCTTTTTTGGTTCTAACGAGTGCCCACAATCACTTTTTTGAGCAGATATAAGAAAAATGTTACCCCCGAAAACCCAGTCTTACTATACAAAAGTGGGGTTTAAGGGGAGGGGGGATCAAAATTATGTTTTCGTGATGCGTGCGGATGTATTATCCTAAAGCTTTGCACAGTTGTTTTTAATCGTGTTGTTTTACTTATCTTATTCTGTCTTCAATGCACTAAAATGTCCTTTTGTTTAACAGTTAAACATGAATCCATTTCTGTATCACAAAGTTTCTGATTAATTATGAAATTAAATTTTGGTCAGGAAAAGAAGAAGAAAATGTGAAAGTTGACATTTTTAACTTAATTGCACAAATGGTAAACACCAAATCATAATTTTCGCATAGTTTACGCTTTTGTTTTTCAATGCTTAATCAGATATACTCTCTTTAAATATTTTTAAAACCAAATATCTCTTTTTATGAGGGTTTTGTTTTAAAACGATTTGGGTGACTGGTCATGATTGTTTGTGAAATCGATTTGTGAAGTTTGAATATATCGTAGTTTTAAAGCTTTTAAATTTTATACCTCTTTTTTTTCATGAAGGGCATTTCATGGTGCTAAAGTAACTTTACACGTGTATTCAATTCATATGAGATTATTTCATTAGAAATTTATGAAACAAGCCTTTACTCGAGTTTAATGAATATAATATCAAATGTTCGCCCCCGCCCATAGGGGCTTGAAGAAATATATGGGCTGCATGATGCTTCCACGCAGAGCTGAATCCGGCATGCACACTAGTACTGGTTAACAGCTTAGGGGATCTAAGCCTGTCCAGGAACCGCGGTGAGAGGTGGACCGTCCATGCTAATAAACCCTATATATTGGTTTCATTGGGCGACAGGGCTTGAGATGTCATTTCACCTCAATGTCGGGTAAAAGTCCCACGAAATTGGAAGCAACGTCTCCAAAATGACCTTTACAGAGTTGACGGGGACGTTAAACCTCAAATCAAACAAATTAATATCAAATGGTCACTCTTGTAAAGTCCATTCCTTATCATTTAACAACTTTACATCCATTACGGAAACACGCCTATACAAATACATTGTAATTTTTTCTGCCAAAAATCTAAAATTTTAAGAAGAAAAATTGTGATTTTTCTTATTTCTGCTCAAGATATAGATCGTGGGTACACGTTAGAACCGCCGCATCGAGGCGGTTCTAACGAGTACCCACAATCTATATTTTAGAGCAAAAATAAGAAAAACAATGTATTTACCCCTGTAAAACCCAGTTTTACTATATAAAAGTTGGGTTTGAGGGGGTCAGAATTGTTAAGGGGCGTTTTCGTGATATGTTTTTATTGCCACCGAAGATCAAAACGATTTTCAGTAAAGTCTTTCAAAACGCAGTGAGACGTGACTGCACTTTTGATTTTGGACTAGTCCGTGTTTTAGGTACGTCGCCTTCAGTTGGGTATTTACTTTGGGAGATATAGTTTTCCTGAGATTTGTACTACATCATAGTAACCACTTGGCCACGACTTCTACATAATGACATTATCAAAAAACGTATTTATAATTTTAAAATCCTTTGAAAAAGAAAACCGAAATCTGCTTCCCCTAAAACATGGAATAGTCTTGCCACGCTTGAACGTTGAACTCTCAAAGGTCGTTGATAAACTATAGTAATCATATTATTGTCACGACCATTGAAGACCCGGACAGCCTGCGTATCTACGCAGTCTGATCAGAGTCTTCGCTGCTCGCAGGTGTCTTCTATTGCTTTCAGGCAAACCCACATCATGCTAAAAAGATATTGAAATGAACACCCCAGTAAACCCAAATTTATATAGAGAAAACTGTGGTTTACGGGGTTTTTCAAGATTTTTAATTTTTGCTCCAAGACATAGATTGTGAGTACTCGTCAGAAAAGCCTCAGTGAGGCGGTTTTAACAATGTCTTAAGGGGGATAAGAACACCATCAGGGGAGGCAACTCCTGCAAAAGTATTTTTGTCTCACAGTCAACAGGGATCAACTCTTAAAGGAAAGAATTTGCTCCTCAGGAGCAAATTCTTTCCTTTAAGAGTAGACCCCTTTATCAGTGGGGCAGGGCTTATGGAAAAGCGAACAGCGAATCCCGAAAGTTGTATCCCTTTGAAAAATGGCGGTACAATCTTCCAGGTGTTCCCATTCCCCTTAAGTAAAAATAAGGAAAATATCAGAGATTTTATTCAGAAAATTAACCATTTTGGTGGTATGGAAGAATGTACTATCCTAGAAGGCACACGTCGCTGGGGCAACGTCAAATCAACGTCGGTGCCACCGACGTAGATATGACGTTGCATAAATGACTTTGTACTGACGTCGATGTGACGTCATAATTACGTCATGTGCCTGCTTGGATGTTACACGACAGTGATATCGTAATGAAAACGAGATAAGCGAATCTCTCTCGTCAGACATGGAGGGTGCGCAGAATGATCTGAGTCTTAGCAGGTCGAACAGGTCTTACTGTAGGATTGGTCATGCGCTGGCTTGATATACGCTTAATGTTAGTAAGTCCGCGTACCGGACACACTCGTTAACCCCGCGGCAAGTAGGGTTATCCCATTTTGTACCTGAAACCCCAAAACGGGTACCCTGGCAAACAGTACAGGCTCGGATCAGACGCCTCTGATCAGGGCCAACACTATTTGCAAAAAGTTCAGCTATTTTCCAGACAAATTTTAAAGATAACACAGCCTGTCAGCCCTAAATTTTGGAATAAACTCCTGCTATATATAAAGAGGAAGATTCCATTTGGTACAAAAAGGGTTAACATGGGTTTTCATTATTCAGTCCATACTTCTGAAAAAAAAAAACAAAAAAAAAACGTAGGTTGGCGGGGTAGGAGTTGGGGTCTCGTTAGAATCGTCTCCGAGACGTCTCTTACGCGCACCAACAATCTATTTTTGGAGCAGAAGTAAGGGAAATGTCATTTCTTTTCCATCTGAAAAATGCTAGATTCACATGAAAGACGTAACTGATGGTATTAATTTAACTTATTTTGAGGTAGTATCTATCGGCGGCGATGTACGTCTCACGGCTTTGGGGTGCCCTACTGGTTTGTTCGTGTCGAGGTTTTATGTCCCCATCAACAGTACTTACAACAGCGCAATCGGCAAGTTAGCAATCGGTCTTCTCCCAGACGTACTTTTGATGTTGTTTGAGACGAATATCAAATACGTGCCGAAAGCTTTGTTGCACCGTTTTGAACTTTCCATCACGTGCTTCTGAACCGGTATTTTAGATGATTGACACACGTCTTTGGACGTTTTAAGCGTGGGCGGGATAATAGCGCTGTCAGTTAATGTTTCAATCGATTTTAATACTGCTCAAAAGAAGATTGTGGATACTCGTTTAAACCTCGAAGCGGTTCTAACCAGCAGTACCCACAATCTATAGTCTGCTCAAAACAGAGATTGTGGATACTCGTTAAAACCTCTAGGTGGCGACATGGCTTGAGATGTCATTTCATCTCAATGTTTGGTAAAAGTCCCACAAAATTGGAAGCAACGTCTCCAAAATGACCTATACAGTGTTGACGGGGACGTTAAACCTCAAATCAAACAAAACATAGGGAACAATCCTCGTAGTTTCACAAAAATATCCGATATCGATTTGCGACAGTCGCCGCAGAATTACCTGTAAACATCACCACCAAAATTATATAGAAATTAATAGGAAAGCCGTATTAAATTGATTAAATTACAATTTTAGAAGAATGCGACAAAAAATTATAAGTTATTTTCAAAAAGTTCTGTTATTGATGAGGAATTAGATATAAAATTTGTAAAAATAAATTAACGACTTAGTTCTTCCATTTTACTTTGAAAAGTGGAAGTCGTATTCCTATTCATCTTATATATATTTTGGCAAAATGCTCCTGAACCTACATTCCAATGCTAATTTAAAACGTATTACTTTCTCCTTGATTTTTATATAAGTCATGACTAGGAAGAAAATTTCTCAAAGTTTGCAATGATATATACAATTTTATACTCAATTAAAAACATAGTGCTTCCATTTTGATTTGAAAATAAGGAAGTCAGCTTTTCGGCACCTGCATTTTCTCTCGTGAAAATGGCTAAGTCCACGAGCGCCAGCAGGACAAGCTAGTCATGGCCAGAAATTCACTTTAGCGCAGTCTCATATTGTTTATTTATTTATTTATTTTATTTATTTATTCTATTTATTTGTAGATTTATCAACTATTTAATTAATTTATTCCATCTGTATGAAGAACTCGGGATCTGCATGATAATATGTGACGAAAAGCTATAAAACTTAGGAAAGAAAGAAATGAATGAATGAATGAATGAATGAATGCGTGATTTTCCTTAATTCTTGGTAATGCATGGCATCATGTCTTAAATATAAAATAAGATCGAATGACTGACTGTGAGACAGACAGGCGCACAGACGAACGGTAAGAAGAAAGGACGGATGAAAGAAGACTCTAAGTTATATACAAAGGCTGAATATAATACGTAGAAAAACTACAATTGGCTACCATTATGTAGAATTTAAATTAAAAGGCACTGAGAAAAAATTATAATTACATGTTTGGCGTGATAATTAGGAGCGTGATAGCTCAGTGGTTAGTACTCTTGCCTCTGATGCTAGAGGCCCCCGGTTCGATCCCCGGAAGCGTGGGTTATTTCGGTGTCCGAACACGCTCCATTGGCATCATTTGCAGGGATGAATGCCAAAAAGTGCGCCGTCCTTCGGATCGGGACGTTAACTGGAGGCCCCCTGTGTCATCTCTTGTGCAAGTTAACCCATTCAGTTCCAGAAACCCCTAAAGGGGTACCTTGGCAAACAGTGCAGGCCCAGATCAGACGCCACAGAATGCGGCGTCTGATCAGAGCCTACACTGTTTGCAAAAAGTTAAGCCATTTCCAGAATCAATTTTGAAGAAAACACAACCTGACACCCCTAAATTTCGAAATGGACTCCTGCCATATATAAGGTGGGAGATTCCATTTGGTACAAAAGGGGTTAACGATCCCTACCGTAATTACATGATTACTTAGTAGGCTTTCAGTCCTGCAAACCTGGTATGTATGTACTGTACGCCTGCGAGTGATGGTCAAATGTGACCGATTGCAGTTTTGGTAGAAAGAAAGAAAAAGAAAGAAAGACAGTTTTATTGCAATCATTTTTAGTAGGCCTTCGCAGAGCCGAACTTTGTTTGCCGCTTTGCCCGGCGGGCGGACTTATCACATGAAGAACATCATTAATTGGCTCATTAACAATTTGTTGACCCAATGTTGCAGACATGAATTCAAAAACTTTAACATAATGAAAACACATCTTTACAAACACATTGTAAATTTTACCGCCGAAAAAAGGAAAAATTTCAGATGAAAAATTGTGATATTTTTCTAATTTTCAAAATATAAATTGTGCGTACATGAGTACCCACAATCTATATTTTAGAGTAGAATTAAGAAAAATAAGGTTACCCCTATAAACCCCAGTTTTACTATAAAAAGTGTGTTTAAAAAGGGGTAAAACTTATTTTTTCTCATTTCTTCTCTAAACTATAACAGATTGTGGGTATTCGTTACAATCAGTTCTAACGAGTACACACAGTCTACATTTTGAGCAGAAATAAGAAAATAACCAAATTTATCATCCTAAACTTTTCTCTTTTTTTTCGGTTTAATCTGCAAAAGAAATATCAGACCTTTGGGAGAAAGAAAAGGCTAAAACTCAAAACTGAAAAAAAAGAAAGAAAAGGCTGAAAATCAAAACTGAAAAAAAAGAAGAATAACAAATGAAATAAATACTGCACACCACAAATATCAGCAATTACTAAAAAAGAAAATGAGAAATCTAAGGATATGACAATTTCAGAATTAAAAGAAAAAGAAATAAGACTCTTGGGATTGTAACAAAATTAAGAATACGCCAAAAACTGATTTCACTGATTAAGGACACCTTGAAAGAGAACCAATACGAGTCCCGCAATAAACACAGTTTATGGTCAGGCGACCGAATATCTCAACCCATCAATGACAAAGGAATCCATCCAGGTATAAAGTTTATAGCGGTCCATTTCCAATGTTTGGAGTGTTAAAACGATTTCTTTTATTTGTCAAAAGTTTCACAAAAATATGTAGAATAAGCAAACAGTGTAGACCTTGATCAGACACCAATTTCTGTGGTGCATTATATCGTTTACACTGCTTGCGAATGCCTCCCAAAAGGGACGCTTGGCATATATGGGTCAAAACTTGTTAGTTAAATAGCTTGCAGCAAATAAGACAGTAGACGACTCAGTCATAAAATATCACTAATAGGGATAACATACCTATGTTAGATTATAGAGGATTTGCCTGATGGTAACTTGGGACGTTTTCCTAATTCTTTTCAAAAAGTATATTGTGGGCACTCGTAATCCACCGAAAACGATTTTTTTTTCAGATAAAAATCGTGATATTTTTCATATTTGTGATCAAAATATACATTGTGGGTAAGCGTTAGAACTGTCTAGGCAAGGCAGTTCTAACGAGTAGTACCCAGAATCTGTTTTGAAGCAGAAATAAGAAAAATAATGTATACCCTGTAAACCCCAGTTTTACTATATTATTTTGGTCAAAATTATATAGGCATGATTGCGTGATGTGTGCCCATTTTAACCCTGATCCTGCAGAACACGACAGCCCCAACATTTACAAACAGTGCATGTCCCGATTAATCTGATCAGGATCTACACTGTTTACTAGTACACATATTCGATCGGTTTTAGCTCTGCAAGCACGCTCTGTCTGGACAGGCTTAGACCCTCTAAGCGATTTACCGGTACTCGTGTGCGGATGGTTTCAGCTCTGCATGGAAGACTCATGCAACCCATCTATTTCTTCAATTCCTGATGGGCGGGGCCCAATTGTGCTGTGATTCTTCTCTAAAATGCTAAAGGAATACGTGCAGACACAGACTAGACAAAATAGCAGTCCGATCAAAGTCTACACGAATGATGAAAATACTAGGTGGTTGAATCGGCCGCTGATGATTGTTTGAATATTGAGATAATAAAAATTATCATATAATAATCAATAATTGCTCTTCTTAACTTCTGACCTGAGCTTATGACACTTTTTCATGCTCGACTCATCTGAGCATGAAATTAATAGTGTTTATAAATGCTAAAGTTTTGTATACGGGCTGAAGTTGTCTATCCTCCCATTACGAAAACACCCCTATTCATATATTATTGATATTTTTATTTTTTTTATTTTTTTTGATAAAAGATTGATATTTGTCACATATCTACTTAAAACATAGATTGTGGGAACTCGTTAGAACTGCTTCTTTGAGGCAGTTCCAATGAGTACTATACCCGTAATCCTTTTGTGTGTATGTGTGGCGCGGGGTGGGGGTGCGCAGAATAAGAAAACTAATGTATACCCCTGAAAACCCAAGTTTTACTATCTAAAAGTGGGGTTTAATGGGGTCACAATTACAAAGGGGTGTTTTCGTAATGCTAAATAATGTTGAAATGTTGAAATTGTTGGTATCATAACATTTAGTAGCGGGATAAATTACATGCCCAGTTGAGTAATGCAAAAATACGTTTCAATATCACGACCCACGATTTTGGTAAATGCATGTATTTTGCGCCCTGAAATGAAGTTTGTCACTAAATTAAACGATAGGGGCTTTAATCATGAAAAACAAAAATGACATTTTTTTTTATGAATCAAGCCCCTATGATTAAACCGAAGGCAAGGCACCCCTGAACATTAACGAACAAATAATCAGTTGGTGACGTTCGAGCCTCGCTCGGGCCACGTGTGAGACGCCAAGTTCTGCAACGGAAGGTCAGGTGGTTTTTCTCCGGGTACTCCGGTTTTCGCCCACCTCTGATGAACGATCGGCTCGATATGAGTGAAATAATCTTGAAAGGGCCGTAAAACCCAAACCAAAAAAAAAATCAGTTGGTGACTATAGGATTATATCCTACGCTGGACAGGTAGGAGATAGAGAGAATCCGATAACTGCGAAAGTGACTCTAAGGGAAATAACTTCATTTTTTTGCCAGCGGCTTATTGCGGCTTAATGCATATTTGTCTCCCATACTTCTCTGACGAAGATTGTTCCAGATGATACACAAAACCTCGAGGCGGTTCTGACCAGCAGTACCCACAAGCGAATATATAACATCTCAAAACAGATTGTGGATACTCGTTTAAACCTCGAGGCTGTAGCAGAAACAAGAAAGAACAATGGATGAACCCCTGTATATACATGTATTAAAGTGGTCGAGCCGGCACTCGACATTGAATCAAGCGTGGTAGCTCAATGGTATAGTGCACCTGCCTGTGATGCTAGAGGCCCCCGGTTTGATTCCCGGCAGCGGTAATAAAACTGCGGTGTCCGAACATGCTCCGGGTGAATGCCACAAAGTGCACCGTCCTCCGCATCGGGACGTTAACTGGGAGGCCCATTCTGTGCAGGTTAAAGATTTCTTCGTTATTACATGATTACTGTGTATGTTGTCATCCTGCAGACCTGGATCGGCAATGACCGATCACACTAGAATTGAAAACGCTCCAATGTTGATTCGACCGATATAGATAGAAATAGTAGAAATAATGAATTGGAGAGGAGCAAATTCTTTCCTTTAAGAAAAGAAAATAAATAAATAAAAAAATCAGAAAATAAATAAATAAAAAAATATTTGTCACTTAATTGCTCGACTCGACGGTTACTGATTTTTGCGTGCCCCCCAAGTGACCTGTTGGGTCCACACTTTAAAATTTTGAAATCTTCCTGCACAACTTCATTTTCATATCTGTCTAGTGGTTACTGAGAACTTATCGGGACAAAAATTGGGCGGAAAAAAGAGAAGAAACCCAGAAAAACTAATGTCTCGTTTTGGAGACTTAACCCTTATCCTGCTGAATAAATTAATTTAGCCACACCCATTGTTGGCTACCAAAGCATCATGCAGCCTATGTATTTCTTCAAGCCCAGATAGGCGGGGGCCGCAACACTGTATAGGTCATTTTGGAGACGTCACTTCCAATTTCGTGGGACTTTTACCAGACATTGAGATGAAATGACATCTCAAGCCCTGTCGCCCAATGAAACCTATAGGGTTTATGTACATGGACGGTCTGACTCGCAACACATTTCCTAGGCAGGCTCAGAACCTCTAAGCTGTTTACCAGTACTCGTGTTCGGTCAGCTCTGCGTGGAAACATCATGCAGCCCAGTCTATTTTTGCAAGCCATGATGGGCGGGGCTATTCACAGAAACAGTAGGAAGTTCCAACTTTGAGCGGTAGGGGTCAAAATTAAAAAGGTGTGTTTGTATGGTTCGAATCAACTACGAGACTATGAAGATGAAATCACAGTGTTGGGAACAGAACTTTATTGAGCATCAATGATGGGAAATGCCGGATCCGGCGTATTTTTTACGCCAGTTTGTTTGTTTGATTTGAAGTTTAACGTCCCCGTCAACACTGTAAAGGTCATTTTGGATACGTTGCTCCCAATTTTGTGGGACTTTTACCCGACATTGAGATGAAATGACATCTGAAGCCCTGTCGCCCAATGAAACCAATAGGGTTTATTAGCATGGACGGTCCGCCTCGCACCGCGGTTCCTGGACAGACTTAGATCCTCAAAGCCGTTTACCAGTACTAGTGTGCGGGCCGGATTCAGCTCTGCGTGGAAGCATCGTGCAGCCCATATATTTCTTCAAGCCCCTATGGGCATTTTTTACGCCAGATTTTGCGTAAAGTTTCCAGTCGTGGCCAGTATTTTTTCTCCTGTCGCGTTCGTCTTTGTAAATGACAGCGAGTGCTCAATTGATCAAAGGATTTAACAGTCTCAGGTCTGTAGGCTGGTGGGTATTGCCTATCGCGACTGCGGAAAAAAATGACAGGTCCATCAAGCGACACTCGGGTGTGCTGTGACAAATCAAGCATGTGGCTGATTAACACTTATTGAATGTTTTGCTTCCCGGATTTTTTAACACACTTGGATTATCGGTAATTTGATTGTTGAGAAAATGACGGGGTATAATTAAAGAAAGCGCTCATTACCTATATTTTGATTAAAAAAAAAAAAACAGAATCGTCGATATTGCGATTCCCTATCTAACACCATTATCCATACCATCAACAAATAACAAAATGCGTTAAACTGGCAAATAAATCAATTTTGGGCTATTAAACTTTAAAAATAGAATAACCAAACTAATCATAACTGAACTTTATTTTATCAGATGCATTAGTTTGAATTTTAAAAATTGATTCGAAAATAAACATTTTTTATGTGGAAGTTCGCCATTGCGACTGACCGGAGAAATGACCCGAATTACATATGGTCCAAGCCCCAAAGTCTTTCGGATCCTTACGCGACACATGTTCATGGTGCTGCCTGACACAACAGCCTATAATACTGGCACAGCATGCAACGCTTCAGATGTCTGTAAACTTTAGCCATAAACTCCCAAAGCCTGCCCTGGCGAGTCGGACATGCAACGCTTCAGATGTCTGTTAACTTTAGCCATAAACTCCCAAAGCCTGCCCTGGCGAGTCGGACCATCCGAGCATATAAACCATATCGGTTTAACTGGGCGGCAGGGATTGAAATGTCATTTTATCTAAACGTCGGGTAAAATTTCACACAAAACTGGAAGTAATGTCTCCAAAATGACCTAAATAATGTTAATGGGGATGTTTAACCTCAAATCAAGTAAACAAACAATCTAACAGAAAAGCAGAACTATTGGTCAATTAAAGTCCGTTATTGGTCACATGAAATCTGATGGGAATGACTTGGCAGATTTTCCACATTTTTCAAAAGGGGGCAACTTTCACAGTGAAAAATGAACAAAATAAGGACAAATACGCAATGCGAATTTACACCAATACATACGGATACACTGGCAATACAGTACGTATTTACGTCCGTCTTGTGCGCAAATACGGAAATAATAAGCAACTGGTGTGACAAAGTTTACGCAACAAAACGCGTGCGTATTGGAGAACGTATTTTTGAAAAATACAGAAGAAATAAGCAGCGGATGCAACAAATGTTACGCAGCAAAATGTGTATGTATTGAAGGACGTATTGTTTAAAAATACAGAAAAAATACGCAGCTTGTGCGGCAAACCTTGCGCAAAAAAACGCATGCATATTGGTTTGTATACATTTGAAAAATACGGAAAAATACGCTGGTGGTTTGACAAAGATTCGGTTCGTGTTGACATGTGTATTTATGACAGAATAGAAAAGAAAAACTAGCCTGTCAGTTTCACGTTGTGCAGCTATTCGCATACGTATTATTTATATGGATCACAGAAAGTAACTATACATGCATATTGTCCTAGCCTAGGCTGGGAATATTGTACTTTTAGGCCAAGATTTTGCAGAAACGTACATATTTTGTATATTATTTAAATACAATGCATGTCCGACAAGAATTTCACAGCAATATGATAATAGTCTACATGTAGACAAGGAACACCCAAAGATTCTTGGTTCATTCTAATTCAACATTTCATCACGAAAACACGCCTATATGATTCTTACCCCCATGAACCCTCCTTTTATAAAATAAAACTGTGGTTTACAGGGGGTAAACCTTATTTTTCTTATTTCTGCTCTGAATTATAGATTATCGGTAATCGTTAGAACCGCCTCATTGTGGTGGTTCTAACGTGTTGAACCGCCTCATTGCGGCGGCTCTAACGTGTACTCACAATCTATATTTTGAGCAGAAATAAGGAAAATATCACAATTTTTCATTTAAAATTTTCGTTTTTAGATGGTAAAATTCACAATGTATTTGTACAGGCATGTTTGCGTAATGAATTCCAGAGTCAGGCCTACTAATGAAGCTGAAGCTATTAAACAACAAGAAGCAACCTCTAGCCCTTTCTTGATATGCGCAGCTTAGTAACGCCCCGTCAAGGAAGCTAACTCTGTTGTTGTCGACATTCTATTGTTAGATTAGCTTGTCTAAGATTTCGGCGGTTAGCAATCGCCAACAAACGATCGAACTATTGGCTTGAAAACCTGTCAATCAATTCTGGCGCAGGACTAAATAGGCCCACTCCGGTAATAGATGATAGGGACAGGGGTGCAGATTGCCTGCGGTCAAAAATCTTCAAGTTTCAGAGCCAATACACAATATCTGGCATGGGGTTACATTGAGGTTAACTGCATTTATTACATATTAAAATCCATTCCTGAAGTGAAAATGAAATTGTGCAGATTTGGTGTGTAAAATGCTTTAACAATGGTTACAAAAGAAAGGTCTGGAGAAAATGTTGAAGTGACAATAATATGCCACATATGCAGGGTGTGACCTTCATTCTTTTCCCAAAACCAAGTGTAGACTATGAAAATTGTAGGTTTAAAAGATTAAATAATGGAATAGTCTGTACTGTTTCGACTGATAGATTAAAATGACAATTTGATATAGTATATCCACATTTTTCATCACTTTACGACCAATCTTTGATCAACGTCGAACTAACATCGATTCGATGTTTAATTGGTTTGTTTGATTTGAAGTTTAACGTCCCTGTCAACACTGTAAATGCCATTTTGACGACGTTGCTTCAAATTTTGTGGGACTTTTACCGACATTAAGATGAAATGACATCTCAAGCCCTTCCGCCCAATAAAACCAATAGGGTTTATAAGCATGGACGGGCCGACTCGCACCGCGTTGTCTAGGCAGGCTTAGATCCTCTAAGCGGTTTACCAGTACTCGTGTGCGGGCTGGTTTCAGCTCTGCGTGGAAGCATCACATCACGTGAATAAGTGAATCCACCTAACCCCCACTATATATAGAGAAAACTGGGGTTTACGGGGTATACATTATTTTTTTCTTATTTCTTGACACAAGACATAGGTTGTGGGTACTCGTTAGAACCACCTCATTGACCACCTCAACGAAGCGGTTCTAACGAGCACCCACAACCTATGTTTGCAGTTTAACTACCATGATACGCACCGGAATTTGGAAGAAACGCCTGTAAAATGACCTAAATAATGTTTGCAGGGGTGTTAAATATCAAACCAAACAGCAGAAAAAAAGAAAAATAGTGTATACCCGCTTAAAGAGGGACCCCATTCTTCCAGGGTGAATATCAGACAGACACATATAAATTACTCTCCGAACGGTCTTCACACCTCCCATGAGACTCATTGCTGGCCATAATTTACCTGCAAATGCCTGAGTTGTAAAATTAACTCCACCATTGGTGTATTCTTCTAGGTTTTCAGAAAGTCAAAGGGGAACTTGAATACAATTTGCACACTCTGTATAGCTACCATTTTCTAATTGATAACTTGAAGTGCAATATCATTCCATGATAATCATATGGCTATGTGTTACACACACACACACACACGCACGCACGCACATGCACGCAGATGGAGTGAGAGAGTCTTGAAATTAAAAGAAAAATAGAAACTAGAGGCAATATACAATCTAATCAGCAAAAAAAAAACAAGGGTGCTGATCAGACTGCATAGATGTTCAGGTTGATCTTCAACTTTTTTGGCGTTGAAACCACAAAAGCCTTTTTATATTTTGGTTATTATTCTATCACCTGTGTAACATACTGGTGAAAATCTTTTCAAACATAAATTGTAAGTGCTCGTCAAAACTGCGTAAACGAGGCGGTTGTTATGGGTATCCACAATCTAGGATTCCAAAACTCTTCGTAAATTTGGGCATAGGTACATTGTATGATTTGTAATGCATAGCATATCTTGAGAGCCATGAATGCTATTTTTTTAAGTTTATATATGGAATAGATGACATGTGTTTTTTTTTGTCTCTCTCTCTCTCTCTCTCACTCTCTCTCTCTCTCTCTCTCTCTCTCTCTCTCTCTGATTATGTCCCTTTCATGAGATATGGCCCTTGTGAAATTTTTTGATGAAATCTCGTCGGCAATATAACTCAAAAAGTATCAAAGCTGCGCCTTGAAAGTTGATGAATGGATCTCACTTTAACCATGTGAAGTATTACCTTTTCAACTAGGAGCAAGCAGTGTTGGGGGCATAGTGTTTCATAAACACCAGCTCTAGTTTCTCTTATTTCGACCCGAGGTGTGCAAAAACCGGAGTATTCGGAGAAAAACCACCTGACCTTCCATTGCAGAACTTAGCGTCTCATGAATGGATTGGAAGTGATGGGTAGACATTACGCTAACACATCCGTGCGACATAGTGCATTTTTCACATCTCCAAAATGGCTAGTTTTCAGATGAAAATCCCTGATATTTTTCGTATCTATACTGCAAATTTCCCTAAAATAAAGTGGGGTTTATTGGGGTGGGGGTGGTGTTCACGTGATGTTGACATTGTAGGTACCGATCCGAGTCTTGAACACATCGTTTCATGATAGTTAACATTTCTGCCAAGTAATTTCAAAATTCATTCAGGAATAGTTGTTAACTAACCATTTTTAAACTTTGACCTCTACGTATGACCTTGGACCTCGATATACTGACTGAGTCTTGTGCGCGAAACATCGTCTCATGATGGTTAACATTTCTGCAAAGTGATCCGGGAATAAATCAAAGCACTGAGAGTACTGGTGGGTCGATCGTCTCTGAGTGTAGGTTGGGAAATTAGTCTTGAGCTGAGAATCGAACTGTTCGTTTAACTTGAGCTAGCACAGTTGATCTGATCAGACATCGCGTTATGTGGCGTCTGGTTATGTAGATTCTGTTTGCCAATGCCCAAGTGCCCGAGCACAGTTCACCCGCGCCCGCCTATCGGGGCTTGAATAAATAGATTGGCTGTATGATGCTTCCACGCAGAGCTGACAGTCCCGTAACATTGAAAGTGACGTCTCCAAATGACCTATACATTCTTGACGCGGACGTTAAACCTTAAATCAAACAAACGAGCACAGTCCAGAATTTTCTTCTTACGCTGCGCTCTGACGTCTAAGGGTAGTACTTGGGTTTTGTTCAACAGGGTGGGGAGGGTGCAAACGCAGCCCCACCCATCTTTTGGAAATTATCTCAGATTCATGCAGTTTTTCACCCTCTGCAAAATACCTGAAATTCGCATCCTCAACCTGCCCCTTTTCAGAGTCTGCGTACGGCCCTGAATCATGTTCAAAACTGTTATTGCATACATACATAGCGAACAGTGCCGACCCTGATCAGAAGCAATATACTTTAAATCCGATCTTGGTCTAAGTTGATGTCTAAAAACGGTACCACCTATAAAGTCTGCGCGACTCATTTTTGCCATTAAACATTTCAGGGACGGGCCTCCGTGGCCTAGTGGTAAAGAGCGCTGACTCTTGATCATTAGGTCTCTCACCGCTTTGGTTCGAGCCTCGCTCGGGTCATTTGGGATACGCCAAGTTCTGCAACTGAAGGCCAGGTGGTTTTTCTCCGGGTACTCCGGTTTTCGCCCACCTCTGATTAACGATTGGCTCGATATGAGTGAAATAATCTTGAAAGGGCCGTAAACCCAAAACCAAAAAAAAAAAAAAAAACATTCCGGGGCTCTAAAATTAAGTTCTTAGCAGAAGTGCGAAAAGTTTATTTTTACTCGACTTGGCATACATTTGTGTAACAGTTTAAAAATGGAGTTTCCGAAAGACGTCACGTGACAGTGTGGCCTGGATTAAGTTATTGTTTTTTCTCATTACGAGAGCGACCTGGCAATTTATACTATTTCGTTTAACCCTCAAATGCCACTATTTAAGCAAACAGTGTAGTCCCTGTGCAACCGGCTGAGCAGACGCCACATTCCGCGGCGTCTGATCTGAGTATTATCCAGCACACGATTCCTGTCAAGACTATTGATAGCTCTTGTTATAGCCTAGCCACTAGGTGTTAAATGAATAATATGGAATTAAAATCATATTTTGCATTAAAATGAACAGTGTATAAAAGTGTAGCTAGTCTAGTCTCTCTGGCTCAATTTTAACCTAAGATTTGAGACTCTACCAAATAGACTTGCCATTACTAAGAAGGTGATAAATTTTTAATAAAAGATACTTACAAAAAATGATCAGACTTTTATTATCAAACTAGTAGCTAGTCTACTCTTGTTACATCGATAAAAATAGCGCAACGTTTAAAGTTCTATTAATAAAACATAAAATTGGTTTTCCCAAATCAGTGATGGTCACGTGGACAACTGCATGAATACCGTTTGCCATTTAGTAAATTTGGGCCGATCGTAAACCGATCGATCCAAAAAGCTATTGACTGAACACGCAAAATAACCTTTTTTTGACATTTGACCACTGTGACCTTGACCATGGAGGTACCGACCTGGGTCTTGCGTGCGACAAATTTTCTCATGATGGTCAATATTGCTGCCAAGCTATTTTCAAATCCATCCAGGAATAACAAAGGTATTGACAGGACACAAGAAAATACACTTTTCTTTACCTTTCACCACTATGACCTTGACCTCGGGGGTACCGACCTGGGTCTTGCATACGACACATTCTCTCATGATGGTTAACATTTCAGCCAAGGAATTTCCAAATCCATCAAGAATAACAAAGATATTGACGGACGGACGGACGGACGGGCAGTCGGACGGACAGCGCAATGTCATAATACATGTACTTCCTTTTTCCCATTTGTCGATTGATTCGATTGATTGATTCGAGGTATAACGTCCTCGTCGACACTGTAAATGTCATTTTGGAGACGTTGCTTCCAATTTTGTGGGACTTTTACCCGTCCTTGAGATGAAATGACATCTCAAGCCCTGTCGCCCAATGAAACCAATAGGGTTTTTAAGCATGGACGGACCGACTCGCACCGCTTTGCCTGGGCAGGCTTAGCGGTTTACCAGTATTCGGGTGCGGGTCGGATTCAGCTCTGCGTGGAAGCATCATGCAGCCCATCTATTTCTTCAAGCCCCGATGGGCGGGGGCCATATTGTCGATTGTATTGGAGTTTAACGCCCAATCAACACTGTTTTAGGTAATTTCGGAGCCGGTCCGTTTACCTATCCACCTTTTTCCTGGACAGGCTTAAACGAAAGTGGTTAGCCAGTACGGTGCATATTCTTTCGCAAGAAACTGACAACTGCCCTTCTTGAATAAGCGGAAAGGAGAGAATGGCCGTAGAAAAGATTCCATGATCAGTCCCTCGAAAGAATGTTGCCTATCGTGGCAGGTATCAAACCCGCGTCCTCCTGATCACCAGTCAGACGCGCATCCGACTGAGCTACCGAGGCCGGGTTTTTTTTTTTTTTTTTTTTCAAAACTGGCGTATAAAAATCAAAGCACTGAGAAATCTGGTTGGTCGATTATCCCTGAGTGTAGGTCGGACAGTTAGTCCTGGACTGTGATTTAAATTGTTTCATTTAACCCTGAAATTCTCGATTTTAAGCAATTAGTGTCGATCTTGATCAGATGCCGCTTTATGTTGCGTCTGGTCTGGGTCAATGTTTGCCAAGTCAAACCTATGATTCTTAGATAACCCTCTTTCGCAACCCTCTGACCTCAAGGCGGCTACTGTAAAACCTTGTATAGTGGCCACCTCTATTTAACAAGCAAACCTGTCTTAAGCAAGCATACCCTCGGTTCCCAAAATAGGAAAGAAAATGCATTAAAATTCACCTGTATTAAGCAAGCACCAGTCCTAAGCAAGCACATTCTGATCATCTCTTTGGTGAAGAAGAAGGCAGAGCTGCAAATGTGATATTGCGAGAAATCAGTTGTGTGTTACTCTATCTGCCATAGAGAGTTTAATAATTGAGAGCCCCCGCCCATCGGGGCTTAAAGAAATAGATTTGGCTGCATGATGCTTCCACACAGAGCTGAAACCAAACGCATATATGAGTACTGGTAAACCATTAAGGTCTAAGCTTGCCGAGGCAAAGTGGTGCGAGCCGACCCGTCCATGCACATATAATTTATTGGTTTGATTGGACGGCAAGGATTGAGATGTCATTTCATCTCAATATCGGGTAAAAATCCCACAAAATTTGAAACATCGTCTCCGAAATGACTTTAATAGTGTTGACTGGGACGCTAAACCTCAAATCAAACAAAGCAAACAAAGACTGAAAGTTTGTTAGATTAATTTTCATTGCACATTGAGCTGATCATTACGGTAACACATCTGCGCGGTATTTTCCACATCTCCAAAATGGCCACTTTTGATGAAAACCCATGATATTTTTCTGCAAACATATAATAACGAGTACCCACACCCAATTACAGAAATACGAGAAAATAATAATGTTTATCCTTGTAAACCCCAGCAGGTGCCGGCCCCGGTAGCTCAGTCGGATGCGCGTCGGCAGCATTCTTTCATGGAGATTGATCATGAAATCTTTTCTACGGTCATTCTCGCCCTTCCGCTGATTCAAGAAGGGCAGTTGTCAGTTTCTGGTGAAAGAATGTGCAGAGTAATGTGTAACTTTAAATCTGGACTGGACTTGTATACTTAGACATTGTTCAAGCCTAGGAAACTGATTAGAGGTTCTAAGCCTGCCCAGGAAAAGTGGCGCGAGTTGGCTTGCCCATGTATATAAACCCTTTTGGTTTTATTTGGGCTTGAGATGATGTCATTTCATCTCAATGTCGGGTAAAACCCCTACAAAAATTGCCTATGAAGTGTTAACAGAGAATTTAAATCTCAATTCAAACGAACAAGTTGTTCAAGCCTACTCTCAGAATCAATTGCAGTTACATCATACATTTGGTTTAAAAGCCTCCGTGATGTAGTGGTTACGCTACCCGCCTTGTAAACCAGGGGTCGCATGATCGATCCCGGGCTTCTCCAGACTTACGGATGAGTCCTTAAACCGAGGTCCCGTCTCCTATGACCTTAGCTGATGGTGGGACATAAGACTCAAACACTCACTCACTGATTTGAGGTTTAACATCCCCGTCAACACTGTATAGGTCATTTTGGAGACGTTGCTTCTAATTTTGTGGGACATTTACCAGACCCTGAAATAAAATGACATCTCAAGCCCTGTCGCCCAAAGAAACCAAAAGGGTTTACAAGCATGGACAGTCAGACCCGCACCGCTTTGCCTGGGCAGGCTTAGATCTTCTAAGTAGTTTACCAGTACTCGTGTGCGGTCGGTTTCAGCACAGCATGGAAGCATTATGCAGCCCATCCATTTCCTCAAGCCCAGATGGGCCACGGGCCGGTTACATCATAGTATCCCAAAAAGTGTAAACAAGTCGAAAATAATGTTAGCGAGCCGATGGGTGGGTAGGTTCCACTAGGAACAAGACTGAAATAAAGAATTTATGAGCATTAAAACACAAAATAGAAACCCGGAAGTAATTTTTATTGTTGCATTCCTCATGTTAGTTTTACGTCCACCAACAGCTAAGTCATACGGCGACGGGACCTCGGTTTAAAGACTCATCCGTATTACGAAAACACGCCTATAAAAATAAATTGCAAACTTTACCGACGAAAAAACGAATATCTTAAGAAGAACAAGATGTGTTTGTGAAACACGAATATGTCCCAGGGCATGGTCATTTTTTTCTTCGAAGCTGATCACGGGTCAAGATCAAGGTCACAGGTCAAGATCAAGGTCACAGGTCAAGATCAAGGTCACAGGTCAAGATCATGGTCACAGGTCAAGATTTTTTATTTGAGTAGGAAGACATTGTTACAAGGAGCCTACATGCTCAATATAAAGTTTCGAACTCAACAGGGTCAAAAGATATGACCAATAATACTTTTATCTTTTGGTTGGATGTTGTCGGTCGTCGTCGTCGTCTGACGTCGTATGCCTTCTGGCGTCAACACTTTCAAACGACATCTTCAAATGACAACTCCTCCTGTACCCTTTGCCCAATTTCATTCAAACTTCACAGGAATGTTGGCTAGGTTACTCCCTACCAAAATAGCTAAATTTGTCCAGATGGTCCCCAGAGCTAAAAATAGAAAAAAAAATTCAAACGACAACTCCTCCTGTACCCTATTCCCAATTTCATTCTAACTTCATAGGAATGTTGCTTTGGTAAACGTCTACCAAAATAGCTTAAACGATCCCGCTTCAATGAACAAGATGACCACCAGAGCTAAAAACTAGAGAAACTATCAATAAAGGTGATGATTAATACTCCCGCCTCAATACTTGACACAGAAAGCAAACATAAACAGTGTCCACTGAGTCCATTTAGGGGCAATAACTCCATAATTGTTGGACAGATTCTCCTGAAATTTGCGTCTTGCACATCTACTTATCCTAGTGAATAAGTACGTCAAGTATCCATTGAATCCGACTGATAGTGAAGGAGGAGTTCAGCGGACAAATTTTTGCAGCAACCACTTTTCAGTGATTCAGGGGCAACAACTCCATAATTGTTGGGCAGATTCTCCTGAAATTTGCGTCTTGCACATCTTCTTATCCTAGTGAATAAGTATGCCAAGTATCCATTGAATCCGACTGATAGTGAAGGAGGAGTTCAGTGGACAAGATGTTTGCAAGCAAATCAGGGCCAAGAAAGTATGTTTCAAATTGATTCAGGGGCCATAACTCCGTAAATATAAAATTTGCGTCTTACAAATATACCCCTCCTTGTGAACAATTATGGCAAGTATACATTGAATCCGACTCATAGTGAAGGAGGAGTTGAGCGGACAATGTTTTTTAGCACATTTTTTAGCAAATCAAGGGCCATAACTCCGTAATTATGGGACAAACTTTAGTGAAATTTGCGTCTTGCACATCTACCCCTCCTGGTGAACAAGTATGGCAGGTTTCAATTGAATCCGACTGATAGTGAAGGAGGAGTTGAGCGGACAATGTTTTAGCACATTTTTTAGCAAATCAAGGGTCATAACTCCGTAATTATGGGACAAACTTTAGTGAAATTTGTGTCTTGCACATCTACCCCTCCTGGTGAATAATTATGGTAAGTACCAATTCAATCCAACTGATAGTGAAGGAGGAGTTGAGCGGACAAAATTTTGCAGACATACCACCCGACCGCCCGACAAACCAACTGACAGGCCGATTCCAGTATACCCCCTTCAAACTTCGTTTGCGGGGGTATAAAAAGAAAATCATCGTAAATTTGCTTCAAACGCGAACTCCTCCTAAAGCCTTAGGCCAATGTGATTCAAACTTCATAGGAACGTTGCCTAGGTGACTCTCTATCAAAATAGTTAAACTCGTTCCGCTCTGACAAACAAGATGACCACCAGAACTAAAAATAGAAAAATTTTGAAACAACAACTCTTCCTTTACCCTTGGGCCGATTTCATTCAAACTAATGCTAAGATGACCATCTACCGAAATAGCTAAAACGATTTTGCTCGGATGAACAAAATGACTGCAAGAGCTAAAAATAGAAAAACATCGTAAATTTGCTTCAAATGCGAACTCCTCCTAATCCCTTGGGCTAATTAGATTCAAACTTCCAAGGAATGTTGCCTTGATGACAACCAAAATAGCCAAAATCGTTATGCTGTGACAAACAAGATGGCCGCTAGAGCTAAAAATAGAAAAAAATCTTCAAACGACAACTCCTCCTCTACCCTTGAGCCATTCATACAAACTTCGTAGGAATATAAATGACCTTCTACCAAAATAGCTTAAATGGTCCCGCTCCGGTGAACAAAATGGCCACCGAAGCTAAAAATAGAAAACATTGTAAATTTGATTCAAGCCAGAACTCCTCCTAAACCTTTCGGCCAATTTGATTCAAACTTTGCAGGAATGTTACCCAGGTGACTCCCTTTCAAAATTGCTAAAATCATTCCGCTCTAAGGAAAAAGATGGCCACCAGAGCCAAAAATAGAATGTACTAGAGACAGTGATACTCAGGTGAGCGAATCAGGGCCCTCTGGGCTCCCTTGTTCATTAGACCTACAACTGTTGACTGGGTGGTAAAACCACAACACACATATTGAGGCGGTTATAAAAAGTACCAACAATCAATTTTTAGCAGAAATTTTCATAATTACACCAAACCTTAGGAGCCATACCTGAGCAGTTTCGGGATATTTTGCTCACAAGCTTTCCCTGTGTTAAAATGCCAAAGTCCAATGACGGAGGCTGCCATACTATAAGCCACCCCCCCCCCCCCCACCCCACCCAGAGCCGTCGACTCATGTGAGCTAAAAGCTTCATGCGGATGCAGATGACAGATGCCGTCAAGGCCAGAAATTACCCCACCCCACCACCACGGCAGCTCCTGCAGGGAGCACAATGAGCCAAGACAGCAAACTCTACATGACGGTGTGCACAGTGAATATTAAAAATAGCCTGCACACGTTCATGTTTTGATCAAAGGCTTCACTTGACTTCTTCATGCTGACAATGAATACCCTGACCGGACTGTGCCCATGTGCAAGCTGATGTGTGTTTACAGAAAAAAAACTTCAATATTGTATATATACATTTTGCTGCACCCCCGCCCATCGGGGCTTGGAGAAATAGATGAGGCTGCATGGTGCGCCCAAGCAGAGCTGAAACCAACCGCACCTGAGTACTGGTAAACCGCTTAGAAGATGGAAGCCTGTCCAGACAAAGCGGTGCAATTCTGACCGTCAATGTATATAAACCATATTGGTTTCATTGGGCTTGGGATGTCAATTCAAAGTCCCAACAAGGGGACCATGATGGCCCTGGGTCGCTCACCTGATTCATAGTGTAACAAGTGGACCCCGGGGACAGGCCCCAGGGCTATAATTTGCATAATCTTGGTAGAGGTCTAAACGGAGATGCTTTCATACTAAATACCGAAGACCGGAGCCTTCTGGTTTGAGACATACAGATTTTTAAAGGTTTTCCATATATGAGTCTATTTAAAACCTGTGGTCCCCGGGACTGCGCCTTTTTTGGCCCAAGGGCTATAATTTGAACAATCTTGGTAGAATTACACAAGACGAAGCTTCATACCAAATATCAAAGACCTTTGCCTTCTGGTTTCAGATAATATTTCAAAAGTTTTCCCAATATAAGTCTATGTAATCAAGTGGGCCGTGGGGTGGGCCCATTTTAGCCCCAGGGCTACAATTTGAAAAAGGTTGGTTGAGGTCCACTAGATGAACCTTCATACCTAATATCAAAGACATTGGCCTTCTGGTTTCAAACAAGGACATTTTCAAAGGTTTTCCCTGAATCAGTCTATGTAAAACAAGTGTGCACTGGCATGGACCCATCTTTGGACCCAGGGCTATAATTTGAACAATTTGACCTAGGCTTTGTGATTTCAGACAAGAGTGGGCCCGGGGCAGAGCCATTTTTGGCCCCAGGGCTATAATTTGAACGATCATGGTTGAGGTCGACTAACAAAGCTTCATATTAAATATCAAAGAACTGAGCCTTCTGGTTTCAGACAAGAAGATTTATAGAGATTTTCCAAATATAAGTATATGTAAAACCAGCGGGCCCAGGGGATTGGGCATTTTTGGCCCCAGGTCTGTAATTTGACAGTCTTGATAGAGGTCCACTAGACGAAGCTTCATATCAAATATCAAATACCTGCTACTGCTGTTTTAGAGAAGAAGGCTTTTAAAGACATTTCCTATCTAAGTCTATGTTTAACCAAGGGGCCCGGGGCGGGGGCACTTTTTACCTCAGGGCTATAATTTGAACACTCTTGATAGAGGTCAACTACATGTAAATGAAGCTTCACACCAAATATCAAACACCTGGTCATTCTGTTTTCAGACGAGAAGTGTTTTAAAAAGGTTTCCCTATAAAAGTCTATGTAAAACCGGTGTACCCCGGGACGGTGGCAGTTTTGGCCCTAGGGACATAATTTGAAAATCTTGGTACAGGTCCATTAGACACAACTTTATACAGAGAACCCGCGTTATAACGACAGTATTTGTTCCCTATTATTGGCAGTTAAAATGAATTTGCCGTTATAAGGAATCCCAGTTAGGATTATAAAAGGTCTTATCCACATAATTACTCAAAGAAACAAATGTTATAGACTTTTGTTAGAATCGCCTCGATGAGGCGATTCTAACAAATGTCTATAACAATTATTTCTTGGAATATTAAATTACAAGAATCTTTCATGACTGTGCATTCGATTTGGGCATTTCCAACCCGAGGGAAGCCCAAGCCGCTCGTACTTGAGGCTAAACCTTGAGCTAAGAATTTATCCAATTGAAATTGTCGTTATAACGAGTTTTTCCGTTATAACGAATGTCGTTATAACGCGTGTCCTCTGTACCAAATATCAAACACCTGGGCCTTCTGGTTTCAGACAACAGACTTTTAAAGGTTTTCCCCCATTTAAGTCTATGTAAAACCGGTAGGCCCTGGCGCCGGGGCATTTTTTTTGCCCCAGGGCTGTAAAGTGAACAATCTTGGCAGAGGACAACTAGATACAACTTCATACCAATTATCAAACACCTGGGCCTTCTGGTTTCAGACAAGAAGATTTTTAAAGGTTTTACCCTTTATATAAGTCTATGTGGGTGGGTCTATTGGTGGGCCCCAGTGCGGGGGCATTTTGGCCCAAGTGATATCATTTGAACAATCTTGGCAGAGGTCCACCAGATACAACTTCATACCAAATATCAGACACCTAGGCCTTCTGGTTTCAAAGAAGATTTTTAAAGATTTTCCCTATATAAGCCTATGTAAAACTGATGGGACCCGGACCGGGGGCATTTTTGGCCCAAGGGCTATAATTTGAACATACTTGGTAGAGGTCCCATAGATGAAGCTTCATACCAAATAACAAAGTCCTGGGCCGTACGGTTTCAGAGAAGAAGATTTCAGTAAAAATAATCAATTTTTAGCTCCTGTGACCTAGATGTCCAACGGACCAGAACCGTTTAAACAACTTTGAAAGGAGACCACCTAAGGATAATTCCTGTGAAGTTTGGTCAAAATCCAATCAGTGGTTTAAAGAAATTGTTTACGCACGCCCGGACGCACGACGGACGACGGACGACGAACAAAAAGTGATCCTAAAAGCTCACGTCGTCACTACGTGACAGGTAGCTATTTACGAAGAGGGTTTAGAGATGAACCCCTAAGATGCCATGAAAAAAATATATCGGAAAATGTTGTCTGTTGCATCTTCTTGCAGGTTTTGCATCCTGGCAAACTGTGTGGACCCTGATCAGACTGTACCTCTAACAGCGTGGACATTGATCAGACTTCTCCTAGCATATTTTGCTTCTATTTTTTTACGTTTCCTTACCTAGGTCGATAGTTGCTAAATGCAGTATTTGAGAGAGTCTACAATGTATGAATACAAAAGATTGAAATTATTATTACTGTCAGATTAACCATAAACTGGAAATGGCTCTGCCCACTCAAGAAGAATTCATTTGGCAGAAGTGTGTGAATATATAGTAAATAATGCAATAACAGTTGAAAAAAGTCAGCTTGGTCTTCTGCTCTGAATCATGTTTTTTATTTTGGTTTTACGGCCCTTTCAAGATTGTTTCACTCAAATCGAGCCGATCTTTAATCAGAGGTGGGCGAAAACCGAAGTACCGGAGAAAAACCACCTTACCTTCCGTTGCAGAACTTGGCGTCTCACATGTGACCCGAGCGAGGCTCGAACCACAGCGGTGAGAGACCTAATGATCAAGAGTCGGCGCTTTTAACCACTAGGCCACGGAGGCCCGTTTCTGAATCATGTACATGTACTTTCATTTCGTGACTATTATATCTAAAGCATGATCTCACAATGTGCTAGTAACTTATCCTGTCTAGGAACAGTGAAGGGAACTGACTGGCCCAACATGACCTTAGCTGTTGACTGGGTATTGAAACAAAAACTGTATCAGAGAACCCTGTTATTCTGTTTATTCTGTTGCAGTGTGTTGGAGTTTATCTGACTTAATATCAGGGAACTTCAATTAAGAAGGGCAAGAGGTTATTCCCTACTGTTTAATTGCTTCAAGCCTAGCTGACACTAGAATTTACTAGAATTTAATGATGCATCAAAATGAGCTAAGAATCTGCCTACATGTACGAGTATAGTGCATCATGCTTGGTTGAAGAAGACGAGGAAAGAGGAAGAAGAAGAAGAAGAAGAAGAAGAAGAAGAAGAGAGAGAGAGAGAGAGAGAGAGAGAGAGAGAGAGAGAGAGAGAGAGAGAGGAGAGAGAGAGAGAAAAATCCAGATAAAAATAGGGGCTAAATTGCCCTTTAGGAGACATTATCACTGTACTGGCTAAGAATGAAGTAAAATTTATTTATCTGTTTATTTATTTTCAGTTTGTTCGTTTCATTTGAGGTTTAACGTCCCCGTCTACATTGTAAATGTCATTTTGGAGACGTTGCTTCCAATCTTGTGGGAATTTTACCAGACGTTGAGATGAAATGACATCTCAAGCCCTGTTGCCGAATGAAACCAATATGGTTTATAAGCATGGACGCTCCGACTCGCACCGCTTTTCCTGGGCAGGCTTAGATCCTCTAAGCGGTTTTCCAGTATTCGTGTGCGGGTCGTATTTAGCTCTGCGTGGAAGCATCGTGCAGCCCATCTATTTCTTCAAGCCCCGATGGGCGGGGGCCTTATTTATTTTAAGTATAATGGCCCATTGCGAGGCGGTTGAAACCAGTACCCACAATCCATCATTTTTGCCGAAATAAGAAAAATAATGTATACCCCTGTAAACCCCATTTTTACTGTATACAAGAAAAACGCCAAATGGCATTATGGACGGGTTTTTTAAAAAAGGTTTACCAAAAGGTAAACCGAAAAAGGTAAACAGGGACGCGGACGCCCGGCCGCCCGCCCGCCCGTCCGCACGGACATCGCTATTCTAAAGGACGGAATTTTTCCTTGAAAAACCCCGTCCAAAAAGTGGGGTCAAAATTATATAGGCGTTCTTTCCTGATGATAAAATGTATTCGCTAGATAGCAAACGGTGTAGAAGCCGTCTGATCTGGACCTACATTGTTTGCAAAGGTAGACATTTTCGTGTTCAACGGGATAAGGACTAACAAAGGACAGACAGACGCACAGAACCGTAGTAAAACAATGTGTCTCCTCCCCTTCCAGGGGAAGGGGCATAATAATAATAATAAAACAAATAAATAAATAAATAAACTGTCAATGAAAAAAAATGAACCTATAAATTCCGTCGTTGAGACTGATCTTTAAATCTTTTCCTAGTCATTCTTTCCCTTCCTCTGATTCAAGAAGCGCTTCTGGTGAAAAGGGTGTGTGCACGTATACTCAAAATAAATAAATAGATAAATAAACTTTACTTCTGTTATCGGCCCGCCAATCGGGGCTGGCTGGATGATGTTTCCATGCAGAGCTGAAACCGACCCGCACACGAGTACTGGTAAACTGCTTATAGGATCTAAGCCTACCCAGGCAAAGCGGTGCGAGTCGACCAGTCCATGCTTATAAACCCTGTTGGTTTCATAATTGGGCGGCAGGGCTTGAGATGTCATTTCATCTCAATGCCGGGTAAAAGTCCCACAAAATTGGAAGCAACGTCTCCAAAATGACCTTTACAGTGTTGACGGGGGCGTTAAACCTCAAATCAAACAAAATTACTTCTGTTACTCAGAGATATTCTTAGCCAATGGCCCAATGCAGTGATAATGTCTCCCAAAGGGCAATTAAGACCCTGTTTTCTTCAAGACCGATCCTAGCTATCTAATTGCTTAATCAGTGGCATTCGAGAGAAATGGCCATTAATCTGACTTTAATATAATTTATGTTGTTGTACTGGTCAGTTGTAAGTTGATTTCTTACACAATGTTGCAATATGTAACTGATGTCAATGGCATGTACTTTGGTTTGTGTTTTACGGCCCTTTCAAGATTATTTCACTCATATCGAGTCGATCGTTAATCAGAGGTGGGCGGAAACCGGAATGCCCGGAGAAAAACCACCTGATCTTCCGTTGCAGAACTTGGCGTCTCGTACGTGACCCCAGCGAGGCTCGAACCCACAGCGGTGAAAGACCTAATGACTAAGAGTCAGCGAGGTATGTACAAGTTAGCCTGCTCCCAACAAAACGACTAAATACTTTTTTATATGTACATGTCTGGGCAAACAATGCAGACCCAGATCCGAGAGGAGCAGTATAAGGATCTGCATTCTTTGACATATGACGCCTATTCAAATAAATTTGCAATATGTTTGCACCAAAATAAATAAATAAATAAATAAATAAATAATAAATAAATAAATAAATAAATAAATAAATAAATAAATAAATAAAAATAGAACCAAACTTTTCAGATAAAAATCGTGATATTTTTCATGTTCCTGCTCGAAATACAGACCGTGGGCACTCGAGAGAATCGCCTCGGCGAGACTGTTTTTATGACTACCCACAATCTATGTTTTTGAGATAAAAATCCTGATAGTTTTCATGTTTCTGCTCAAACCACAGACCGTGAACACTCAATAGAATCGCCTCGGTGAGGCTGTTTTTACGATTACCCACAATCTATGTTTTTAAGCAGAAAAAGAAAAATAATGCTTATCCGAGTCAACTCCAGTTTTACTATTTCAAAATGGGGGTTAAGGGGTCAGAATTATATAGATGTACTCGTAATTTGTGACAATATACAGACCGCGAAGGTAAAGAAAATAAAAGCCAAATGAGAGCAAAGCCCCTCCCCCCCCCCCCCCACACACACACACCCCACCCCACACACAAAAAATAGCCGTGTTTTTGCTAACCCAACGACCCTGCTTCAGACACTGACTCTACTAGTTTTATCAATAAAGAACAAAATAAAAATTAAAACACCAACCCTACCATTTTCAATATCCGATCCTACCCAGTATCGTCTTTGCATTTTCCCATATTATTTTTGCGTTTTAAGTACATTTTTTTAGTTTTTGTCATTTAGTACCTTCAAAAATACAGAGCTGACTTTTTTGAGCATTTAAAATGAATTATGATATACAATCCAAGTCTCAACATGACAACTTTATTGACAAAAAACATGTACAAAAACAAAAATACATAAAAAAATACAAGCCCGATCCTGTATTTTTCGAGGGAAAAAAATAAAATAATAAAAAAAAGTTTCTCGCACCTACTGACCAAACGTATTTTCAGCATGATAGTAGAAGCACAACTATGTTTTACGCCTAGGTCAAGATATCAAACACTTGTTCTTAAACATCGAGGCGGCTGCGTTTTTGTGATTGTCGTATTTCAAATCCGCAAAACGCGTTTGTGTCACACACTCAATGCGTATTGTTTTTCAATAACTCCATCTGCGTCAGCATGCATACGCAATGTGTATTGTTTATCGATACGCTCAATGCGTCTGCATGATTAAAACTTCACAATACGCGCATTGCGTATTCGTTTCATATACGCACAATGCTTTTGCACACGTAAACTTTGTCACACACGTATTTGCGTATTTTTGTTTATTTTGGCGACTTTTTCCTGTGTTTCGGAACTTCCTGTTTGCTTTTCTATAAGCTTTGTCCCACGAAAAAGGGGTCTACTCTTAAAGGAAAGAATTTGCTCCTTAGGAGCAAATTCTTTCGTTTAGAGTTGACCCTCATTGACATGGGAGACTAAAATACGCTTGAAAGAGTTGCCTCCCCTGAAGGTGTATGCATTCCACTGAAAGTCTGAAAAAATATATTTGTCACTTAATTGCTCGACTCGACGATTAGTAAAATATTTGGGCGGATTTTTTCGTGATTTTATGGGCCCACCCTTTTAAATTTTGAAACCTTCCTCACAACTGGACAAAAAATGGGCGGGAAAAAGAAACCCAGAAAACCCAATAAGTCTTAACCCTTATCCTGCTGAATATATATATTTAGCCTCAGCCATTGCCGACTGTCAAACATGAAAATTTCTTAACATTATTCACAAGCTGCATGGCAAACAGTGTAGGACCTCATCCCTGTTTGCAAAAGTAGGAGTTGTTATGGGTTAAATATACACTAAAGCCACTTTATAACTGAGCCCCCTGTTGTGCCCATTTCTGTTTGTTTGTTTGATTTGAGGTTTAACATCACCTTCAACACTGTATAGGTCATTTTGGAGACGTTGCTTCCAATTTTGTGGGACTTTTACCCGTCATTGAGATGAAATGACATCTCATGCCCTGTCACCCAATGAAACCAATAGGGTTTATAAGTATGGGCGGGCTGCCTCGCATCGCTTTGTATGGGCAGGCTTAGATCCTCTAAGCGCTTTACCAGTACTCGTGTAGTCTGCGTGGTAGCCTCGTGCAGCCCATCTTTATCTTCAAGCCCCGATGGGCGGGGGCCGACCATTTCTGTATGCATTGGAATTGCACAAGGAGGGTAAATTACATTCGTGTCAAAAATACATTGTGTATAAAGAAGTTGTTTTGTGAAAGCAAAATGTAGGACAAAGGGTTAATTCTTTCATGGAGGTTTAAAATATTAGGCAATAGTACTCAACAAGCTGTTGTATGATAAGCACTAAATCAAGGCGAGATGCAAAGGACTAAACTCAACCATTATAGAAAGGCGACCAGCGGAAAGGGGAAGCGTTCCCGACTGCCACCGTGTGTAGGCTGGGAAATTTTTTTTTTTTTTGGTTTTACGGCCCTTTCAAGATTGTTTTACTCATATCGAGCCGATCGTTAATCAAAGGTGGGCGAAAACCGGAGTACCCGGAGAAAAAACACCTGACCTTCCGTTGCAGAACTTGGCGTCTCACATGTGACCCGAGCGAGGCTCGAACCACAGCGGTGAGAGACTTAATGATCCAGAGTCAGCGCTCTTAACCACTAGGCCACGGAGGCCCGTGTAGGCTGGGAAAATAGTCCCGGACTGAGATCCAAACTTTCGTTCAAGCCCTAAATTCCACTTTCTTTGTAAACAGTGTAGACCCCGATCAGACGGTGCGTTCTGTGGCACCTGATCTGAGTCTCCATTGCTTGCCAAGCCTCTCACAGCGAACATTCTCTACTGAAATCATATACGCTAATTGGTGATTGATTTTTTTCATGACCCGTGGCGTCATGCAGTAGATTTTTGACAATCGCTTAGCTCCGCCCTCTCCTGTGGTTTAACCGGTATTGGATGGTGATGTTAAGTATTGATTACTATGGAACAGTATTAAGGTAAAAACTCAATTATGCAATGTGCAATTACAAAATGAATTGTTGAAACCGCACTTTGCATTATGAACCTTTCCATATCTTACTACTTTATTCGAATATGCAACATGCGCATTCTAATTTGAGACCTTTGTATTTAAATATGGCATTTGGACGTCCTATTTTGCAATATTCAGTTTCGATTCTGCTGTGCTTAGACGGGGTACCAGTCATTGAGGTGACGGTAACGTTCGGTAATGTCCGTGGATTTGCCGTATTTTTTTCCGATGACAAGCGTCCGTTTGAGAAGATCGCATTCGCTTTTCCAGGGGCAAAATTCAAGCCAGCAGCAATAAATTTTATCCGGCTATATAATAATTCGGATATTTACAATAATGTGTACGTTTGCATCTTTAAAAAAAATTTACAGCGGGGTTCCTTATTTATATATTTATGAGAAACAGGATTTTTATTTAAAAGTTAATACTTGTTTGACGAAGGGGAAAGTACTCTATCGTTGAATATTTACTAAAATAAATTACCATGTGCCGAATCCATGGATTTGAAATGAGCATAGATTGTTAAAATTGATTAATTCATACAATTTTCATAAATCTGATCCTTCTGAGGTGTTACTTATAAAGATATTAGTTACTAATTGCAACCTCACTCAAAACTCAAATGCTTGGATATTATAGAAGTATGTATATGTCCGCTCAGGGAGTAACTGCGCGATAAGGCGTTTTCTTTGCCATGTCAGGGGTGGAGGCAGAGAATAATGGAAGCCAGAACTGATAATGTATGTTAGGTTTTTTTCCTCGGCCAGACATTCGAAAACAGGGCTGTGCTCTGACACATTTGGCAGTCGAAATTGGCAACACGTCATCACATACTAGAGCCCGTCTTTGGTCTGATTCCTGCACTCAAAATTCTAAAATCGCTATAGAACTGTGTTTCTTAGGACAAACGCTGTACCTTGGGTGCGATTTGTGCCTTCCTCCGATTAAGAGTTCAGTATATTGCCATTGGTCAGCTGACACCTGTCGAATTGACAAGTGCCAGCACATTGGAGGCCCTGGGAAGAGCAGTTCATAAACTAATCCCATTTAGCGAGATGGGGGTAGCCCCTATGTGCTTTTAGCGCCCGGTTACCTTACAAAATCTATCAAGTCAAGTAACTGCGCGATGGTCTCCCTGTTCGCGGGCATGGATTCGTTCCCTGGGACCTTACCAGCTGACCGTGCGGGAAACTGGTAAACAACAACCAGTGCCTCTATTCCCATTGTTACTCTGATGAACATTACTTACTCATACTCAGCCCCGACCCACAACCACGGCATAGAAACGCACCTGTGGTCACAATGACAGCTGTCGTATTCATATGTCCGTCTGTCGTCATAAGTTAGACTTGGGCATGATGGCTTTCATCCAACAGAATCACAACGCAAAAAAAAGCTAGTCGTCTGTCAGTTCGTCCGTTCGTCTCTCTTCAGCCAGCAAAACCTTGCTGAGCTAGTGTCGCGACTGTCTTAACCAGCCTACTACATATTTCTTCAAGTTCTACATGTAACGATTTGGCAAATGGAGTGGCTGAATCCAAACCATTTTGTACTTACATGTATTTCCATGTATTAGGTCTACGCCAAAGTTTTATCTTCTTCTTGTTTTATTACAGTTAGACCGCGTACAGCGTACCCAGGCGGAACTTAACGACATTATTTATTTATTTATTCACTTATTATTAAAGTGTACAGAATCTAGAAAAAAAAGTTTTTGATGCATTAGATTTGTACATTTTACCGCCGAAAAATACAACAACAAAAATTGTAAGATGAAAAGTCGTGATGATATTTTTCTGACTGTTGCTTAAAATATACATTTTGGGTACACGTAGAAGCGCCTTTTCGATGCGGTTCTAACGAGTACCCACAATCTATATTTTGGAGTAGAAATGAGAAAAATAATGTTTACTCCTGTAAATCCCAGTTTTACTCTATAAAAGTGGGAATCAAGTGTGTGTGTGTGTGTGTGTGTGGGGGGGGGGGGGGTCAGAATTATAAAGATGTGTTTAATGGTGGGATGCGCTTGGTGTGTGAGTGCGTTTTTAGTTTTACGTCTCACCAACAGCTAAGGTCATACGGAGATGGGACCTGGGTTTAAAGACTGATCCGAAATTCTGGAGAAGCCCGGGGTCGATCCTGCGATCCCTGGTTAATGAGGCGAGTAGCATAACCACAACACCACAAAGGCTTCCAGCGCTTGATATGTTACACTGTAGCAGGTGCGGGTTTTCCACCTGCACTCCGGTATGAAAGTATTTGCTTCGCGTTGTGTTTTGTCAAAAAGGTGGAAACCTTTGCGTTTTGTCACTTGAAGCCAAAAATCTAGTATAAAAGTCAGATAGTTTTCTATTTTCTTATAAATTAATGAATGCATTTAACACAAACAGTTACGAACATCTATATAAACATGTGACAAAATAAACAGGGAATCAGACCCCCGGCCCTCGGGGCTTGAAGAAATAGATAGGCTGCATGAACTGAAACCGACCCGCACACCAGTACTGGTAAACCGCTTAGAGGATCTCAGTCTACCGAGCCAAAGCGGTGCTTACAAACCCTATTGGTTTCATTGGGCGACAGGGCTTTGATATGTCATTTCATCTCAGTGTCGGGTAAAAGTCCCACAAAAATGGAAGCAAAGTCTCCAAAATGACCTGTATTGTGTTGACGGTGACGTTAAAACATCAAATCAAACAACAGAACCAAAATGCCTAGTTTTAGAAATTCCGTTGGATATGCCCTAAATCAGAAATAAATGTTAGAGGGAACATATCGTAGTTCATCTGAAAGCATTACCACGAAAGAGAGTTGTAACTATGTTTGCTTTCAGGTGATCATAAAGGAGCAGTCTCACAAAGGTCTACACGATTAGGACAGGGGCCTTTCTGTGCCATACAAAATTAGTATAGGAGGTTTTTTCGTGACGTACTTCCGGTTCTAAAAATAGAACGGGAAAAGCCCTGGCCGTCATCTGGAGTATTGCTTCAAAGGCAATAGGTCAGATAAAGTGTTAATTACAGCGTAAAACAGTGGAATTCTTTTAAACTTTTGGCGAATTCTAATGTAAGATAAATGGAGAAACACCGATATGCTGCCAGATGTGAAATTTCGCATTACGAAAATGATATATTGTACATACGACCCAACAGCCCCCACCCCACCCCACCCTCCCTCTCTCTCTCTCTCTCTCTCTCTCTCTCTCTCTCTCTCTCTCTCTCTCTCTCTCTCAGCGCACGAACAATTAGCGAGCGCAGGCAAATGTAAATTACAGTTTGTAGTTAAATGACGCCACGTCAACCGACATGTAGCGTGTCAACGACGTCGTGTCTACATCAAACCAACTTCAAAGCGATGCATTGAATTTGACATTGCAACGTTGGTGAAACGTAAGAACGTTGCATTGGCGATAATACAGCGTTGCTTAATAAAATGTCATTTGCCCAGTGCTCGGACCCATCAAGACTCAGTGGGATTGGAACATTAAATTCAAAACCAACGTAGAACACCCTTTCAGTGCATAAGAATGAAACAGTCCTTCGCAAGTGCAAGATTTTACAGTAAAATCTGGTAGATTTGTAGATTGGTTCAACCTGCCCAGCCCTCAGGTCTACATTAACCATTTTGGTACCGGAAACCCCAAAAGGGTTCAGTGACAAACAGTGCAGACCCAGATCAGGCGCCGCAGAACGCGTCTGATCAGGGCCAACACTGTTTGCAAAAAGTTTGGCCATTTTCCAAATAAATTTTGAAGAAAACACAACCTGACACCCCTAAATTTTGAAAACGACTCCTGCTATATATAAGGAGGAAGATTGCATATGGTACAAAAAGGGTTATGGGCTTCTTGGATACAGGGCTCAGTCAAACCTCTCTCTCATCTCAGCTGTCACGCACGTGACATTGAAGTGAGGTGGAGCGGTTGTCGACGGCATGACGTCGAGCCAACGTTGACTCGACGCCCGTCTGTAAGTCCACTCATTGTTTTTTTCGACTGTCAATATGTTTATTTGTCTGTCTAACAGTCCGTCCGTTCGTCTGTTAGTCAGTCATTCAGTCGGTCGGTCTGTGTGTTGTCTGTCTGTCTACTGTCAGTTTGTCAGTCAAACCTCTCTCTCTCTGTCTCTCTCTCTCATGCCAACGGTCATGTGACAATGAAGTGAGGACAATGAAGTGAGTTGGAGTGGGTGTCGACGGCATGACGTCGAACCAACATTGACTCAACGCCCCTCCGTCAGTCCACTCATTAGTTTGGATCGATGGATAGATAGTTTAGATAGATAGACAGACCGACAGACAGACAGACAGACAGATAGATAGATAGATAGATAGATAGATAGATAGATAGATAGATAGATAGATAGATAGATAGATAGATAGCTAGCTAATAAAACGAAAATTACGCAAACACTTATCTTGTAAGTAAGCATTCGTGAATAACGGCATCTCAAGCCATTGACATGGGTCATTCACGAGAAGATTTTCGTCAATTAAAAACGGATTTAGGATAAATGAATTTCGGTAATAAAAGCGAAATATCATTCTTTCCTTCTCGAGGCATTATTTCAATGAAAACGGGTATATTTTCTCTCAAAATGTCTGAATATTGTTAGCATTTTAAGTTCCGCCAATACATTTGAATAGCTATGGCCGTTTCAATTGACGGCCAGTACTTTGCGCATGCGCAAGTATGACGTCATAAACGAAATTCCTAAAACCTCCTATAAGTATTTACAACAAATTTATATTTTAGAGGTGCAATGGCCTGAACACATTTGCGATATATTTAGATAAAACTTGGACACAAAACAAACCAAGCAAAGCTGATTCCTGGTCTGACATATAAAATAAAAATTATGTGTAAATGATTTTATCGGGAAGGGTGTAGTGTCCCCAAATCGTCCGTTTTATGCCAAAAATATAGTTCTCTCATTTCTTTCACTCCTCCGTGTCACCAATACGCTTGCAGATTTTTTTGGGTATCTGCCGAATACAGGCGGACGTTTACGGGAACGGTACGAAAGAACGATCACAGCGCCACTGAACGAGAATAATGGGAACTAGAAGAAGCAGAATCGGAATTTCAAGTTGCAAAATAGGACGAGAAACAGAAAGAAAACTACACAAATTCCAAAATCAGACTACAAAAATGAATATCATAATGCAGTGTTGCACAATTGTAACTGAATAAAGCATAACACAATATCAAAATTGCATATTGCAATCTCAATGTTGCATAATTGAGTTTTTACCTAAATACTGTTCCATAGATTACGGTCAGTTTGACATTCTTGTCACTTGATACACCTATTCTGGTGTAGCGTGTCAGTGTTTTTTGACGTATCTGCTCTTTAATGAACCGACGGGACATGACGTATTGCTAACTTGCTGGGTGCGCGGTTGTAGGTCATTTTGGAGACGTTGTTGAAATGACATCTCAAGCCCTACCGCCAAAAGAAACCGTAGAGATTATAATACATGTGCAGTCCGATTCGCACGCCCATGCCCATCGGGGATTGAAGAAATATATGGGTTGCATGATGCTTCCACGCAGAGCTGAATCCGACCCGCACACGAGTACTTGTAAACCTCATAGAGGATCTTAGCCTGCCCAGGCAAAGCGGTGCGAGTCGGACCGCCCATGCATATAAACCCTGTTGGTTTCATTGGGCGGCAGGGCTTGAGATGTCATTTCATCTCAATGTCGGGTAAAAGTCCCACAAAATTGAAAGCAGCGTCTCCAAAATAACCTTTACAGTGTTGACGGGGACGTTAAACCTCATATCAAACAAAACAAAGCAGTCCGATTCGCACCACTTTGCCAAGTCTTAGACCTTCTAAGCAGTTTTTCCGTCAGTTTCAGGTCTCCGCAAAAGTAATGTGCAGCTCACTCTACAATGTATTTCTCCAAGCCCCGACGGGCGAGGGGCGGGGCAGGCCCAACTAATGTTAGCTTTCGTCGGGCAAGGCCTATGCAGCGCGTTAAACTAAAACATCCATGTGCAACATCTCTATATGTGGAGTTGAAAACAAAAATATAGTTCCAAAACAGAGTGCACGTGCTCGTTTTAACTGCGTCATTGATATTTTCAGCACGAATTTATCCTTCAAAACCAAATTTGTGTCTGTAGAGTTTACATCACGTTAACAAGTCCGTGGAATGAACACCCACTAAACCCCAATTTATATATAGAGAAAACTGGGGTTTACGGGGGCGTACATTATATTTCGTATTTCTGCTCGAAGTCATAGGTTGTTGATACTTGTTAGTCGCCTCAATGAGGCATTTCTGACTAGCACCCACAATTTTGCAGTATAAATAAGAAAAATATCACGGATTTTCATCAGAAAAAAAAGCAATTTTGGAGCTGTGAAAAAATGCACTGTCACATGGGAGTGATATCGTAATATATTACAGTAGAACTTCGATGGCTCGAACACCGATGACTCGTTAACCATGGATGTGTCGAACACATTTTTGAGCCCCTAGCGAAATCCTCTTCATAAGAAATAGTGGGGTTAATTAAGGAGATTTTAGTCTTTTATCTTGCAAATGTATGCTGTGTGTACTCATTAGAATCGCCTCGATGAGGCGATTCTAATGAGTACACACAGCATACATTTTTATTACAGAACACCGAAAAGATGTTAAAAAGTATCTTGTTATGCCTCCTGGCAGTAACCTCAGTGGCTCGAACTACCCCTGTCTCGAATTAATTTTCATGGTCCCAAAGGGGTTCGAGCCATCGAAGGTCGACTGTACAATGAAACATGTTATGGAGCGTACCGTAAAAATCCTAAAAATTCGGAAAACTTTGAGGACTTGCTGTAATTCTCCTAAAAGTTTAACCACTTTGTTTCATGATACAGCAAGGAGTCCAAAAGGTGAAGACGGGTTGGCAAATAGTATAGACACATGTCTGCACGGTTTGCTTAGGCAAATCTGTCCAAAAATGTTTTGTCTGATACCGTTATCCACCGATCTTATTTATTTGCAGATGACACAAATTTGATAGGAAACAAATACCTTAAAGTGAATAACCACCATTTTTTTTTCTCAGATCCATTTTACAATAACACCATTGAGGAATGATAAAATCATATTCTCCTCCTAAACTGTTGCTCTAATTAACTGTAATGGCTCATTAAAGTTGTTTATAGGGTGTCAGACATTTTTACGGATTATATCTCCTGCAGTGATCTCAAGGAGACTGTTCAGTCCATGTTCCGACAGCTATCTTCAGCAGCTGAGGATTTTAGAGGAGAAAGTGCAACTTTAAAATAATAAAAATGCCTTCTTGTAAGGGCAAATACTGGACAAAGAATTAACTGTTTTTCTATCCTTGACCCTTAGAAAAATAGAGAGTTAAGTAAAAAATGGATTCATAATCTTGGAACAGAGAATCTTTATTATAAAACATCAAGACATTTGTTTATGCAAAGCATAACATTTGTGCTAAACATTTTGAAGATAGCTGTTTTCAAGTGGACTTGAAAGTGTGTTGATTACATGTTTCTTTTCTTTTCTTCATTAATTAATGCCTATCAGTATCATTTAACCAATCATTTCCTTGGCACGCCTTGACAATTTTAGGTAATATTTCATGGCACTTCATATGGTCTTTTGTGATATTTTTCTTTACCTTTTTTGTACAAATTGGAATCTTCTTCCTTATATATACCAGGAGTCCATTTCAAAATTAAGGACTGTCAGGTTGTTTTCCTCAAAATTTATAAGGAAAATGGCTGAAAATTTTGCAAACAGTGTAAGCCCTGATCAGACACCGTGTGCTTCGGCGTCTGATCTGGGCCTGCACTGTTTGCCAGGGTACCTCTTTTGGGGTTTCGGGTACTAAATGGGTTAATCCAGATTAATGCATAGATTGTGGGTACTCAATGAGGTGATTCCTTTGAGTACCCATAATTTATGTTTTCATTTTTGGATAAAGTCCAGGGTTTTATGCAAACAGTGTACAGGTGTACAATGTGATTAACTGTAGATCAGACAAGGATTACAGAAAACAATTGTTTTGTAGGAAAGAACAGTTTTTGTTTGTTTGAATTGATGTTTAACATTCCCATCACCACTATTTAGGGCATTTTGGAGATGGTGCTTCCAATTTTGTGGGATTTTTACCCAACATTGAGATGAGTGCCACCCAATGAAACCAATGTCACCAAACTCAGGAAAACTGTCTTCAAAGTCTTTATTTTCATCCAAAAACATATTTAAGCCAGTATGTAAGATCCTGAACTGACAGCCTATTCAAAGGATTTTTGAGAATTCAACCTGATTAGAGAGCCTAATCACTTCTCCTTTAGTAGCTGCATAGAGAGACATAGAGCTTCTACAGTCTCCATGAGATCAGGATTTTAGCAAACATGTTGAACCCTGGGAAAGATTTGGACTACCTTGGGGAAAATATGGCCGCTGCCAGAAGACTTCACTGAAACCATTAAATGTTGATTTAATTACCTTAACAGATTTCAATTGGTAATAAAAGTCAGAGATTAATCATTACAGTAACTTTTTCTTGCAAATGAAGTAATTATGTTATAAAGGTGGTCATTCACTTTAATATGAATGGTCACCAGGACAGGTGAAAAAAAAAAACTCTGGGAGAATTCTCCTTTCTATACTATTGTGGGTTGCTGACTTCAAGCAAGACAGTGAGAGCACCGATATTCAGTCGGTCTTTACACCCAAACCCCCCCCCCCCCTACACTACGCCAACTAGCACTCATGGCTGTACAGAATTGTGTGGATGATGGCAAGCTTCATCCATCCCAATTACCAAAAGAGACCCTCAATTCTGTTCCGCCCATGTCAAATATCACAGTCTCCCTCAATGGCATATTGAAACTTAAAGAATCTGAACCCCCACAAGGCTGCAGGACCTGACCAACTGAAACCCCTGGTTCTTCAAAGATTTCGTGACGTAACAGCGCCTATATTACAGGTAATCTTCCAGAAGTCCCTTGATACAGGAAGGGTACCCAAAGACTGGACTACTGCCTATGTTTGTCCTCTTTTCAAGAAGGGAGACACTAGTCTTGCTTCCAACTATAGGCCCATCTCTCTGACTAGTATCTTGTACAAAGTGCTGGAACACATTGTCACAACCAATGTGGTTTCTCACATGGACCAGCACAACCTGTTGTACGACTTACATGGTTTTCGCACCAAGCGGTCATGTGAGACCCAACTTGTGACTCTCATAGAAGATCTAATGAGAAACTCCATAGCAGGTAGCCAAACTGACCTTGTCTTGCTTGACTTTTCAAAGGCATTTGACAAGGTCAGTCACCAAAAACTCCTACTAAAGCTGCACAAATACGGAATTAGAGGTCTCAGCTTGAAGTGGATACAGGCATTCCTTTCTGGCCGAACACAAACTGTTGTTCTCGAATTTTCTTGATTTATATCAACGACCTACCGGACAGGACTAGATCTAAGGTACGGTTGTTTGCTGATGATACGGCCATCTACCTGGCAGTCTCCGGTCTACAGGATGCTTAAGTACTGCAGAAGGATCTTGACTGGCTTCATGAGTGGGAACTGCAATGGGACATGGAGTTCAATCCAAGTAAGTGTGTTGTCATACACGTGACACGAGCAAGAACTCCAGTCCCGAGTGAATACCTACTGCATGGTCAGATTCTTGAATTGGTTGATGGCTCCAGATATCTGGGCGTTGAAATCAGCACCCAAAACAACATCTATAAAATCGAGATGATCCAACGTAGTGAAGCTAGGTGGACATTTGACAACTACTACAGACATCCGAGTGTTACAGACATGTTAGACCACCTTGGCTGGCGTACTCTGGAACAGAGAAGAAATGATTCTCGGCTCTGCTTGTTCTACAAAATTGTCCACGGACTTGTAGCAATAGACTTACTTATGTTGTGCACCCGACCAGGATTTCCCATAAAAACTCTCAACCACTGGTTTATCGACAAATCCACACCAGATTTGATTATAACAAGTATTCGTTCTACCCCCTCGCAATCGTGCAATGGAACCGGCTGCCATCCAATGTTGCATTACTGCCCACTTTCATATCTTTCAAAAGGGCAGTATGCATGGTTAGCCACCCAATGCCATAAATGCCAGCGCACTGTTTTTATCTTTTAGCCTTCACTGTCAGCTTGTTTCTGACTATATTAACATTTTAACCCTATCATCTTTATTCCACCTTCACTAACAGTTCTTATGAAAACCTTTTAATTTTAAACTTCTTCTACTAACATCGCACTGACGCGCACCTGCACGGGAATCGAGACAGTTCCCCGACAAGACGGTTCCCCGACATGGTTTTTGGAGACAGTTCCCCGACACATTTGAAGACAGTTCCCCGACACTTTTGAAGACAGTTCCCCGACACTATTGTTCAAAGTCAAATGACCTGTGACTGATCATAATTGATTGTCATAATTGATAGTTATGTGTTCATCAATAGTTTGAAGACAATTCACCGACAGACGTTTAGAAATATTAAATTATGGGTTCATCGACATTTTTGAAGACAGTTCCCTGACAGACTTTTACATGTATAAAATAAAAGTTTATACTTCATACAATTATCAATAAGTTTAATGAATCCATCTGAAACTAGAATTTGTTTTTCTACAAAAACACAGATGTCTCCCCCGTTTTTGACTGTTAAGTATAACCTTGACATTGGAGGTATTGAGCTGGGTCTTGTGAGCAACACATCATCTAATGAAGATGAACATTTCTGCATAGTAACTTTAAAAATGTTAATCAAAAAATAAAAATGTTATTGGCCGTAAACAAAAAAAGCACTTTTTTACCTTTGACCTCTAAGTATGGCCTTGACCTTTGAGGTACAGCACATCGTCTCATGATGGTTAACATTTCTGCCAAGTAATTTCATAATCCATCAAAGAATAAGGAAGTTATTGACTGTCCCTTTTTTATCTTTGACCTCTAGGTATGACCTGGACATTGGAGGTATGGACCTTGGTCTTGCAAATGACTCATGGTCTAATGACGGTGAACATTTCTGCATGGTTACTTTATAAACTCCATCCAGAAATAAAAAAGTTAATGACTGGACACAATTTTTTTTTTACCTCTGACCTCTTAGTATGACCTTGATCTTGGAGGTACCGACCTGGGTCTAGCGTGCACCACATCGTCTCATGATGGTTAACATTTCTGCCAAGTAATTTCACAATCTATCCAGGAAGAAGAAAGTTATTGACTGAACACTAAAAAAGACCCCTTTTTGTCCTTTGACCTCTTGTCCTTTGACCTTTTGTCCTTGACATTTGAGGTACCAACTTGGGTCATGCACACAACACATCGTCTCATGGTGGTTAACATTTCTCCCAAGTAATTTCAAAATCCATCTAAAATAAGAAAGTTATTGACAGAACATAAAAAGGCCCCTTTTTTACCTTTAACCTCTATTTATGACCTTGACCTTTCAGGTACCAAAATGGGTCATGCGTGCAACACATCATCTCATGGTGGTTAACATTCCTGCTTAGCAATTTCAAAATCCATCTAAAAATAAGAAAGTTATTGACCAAACAAAAAAAGGCCCCTTTTTTACCTTTGACCTCTATGTATGACCTTGACATTTTAGGTACCAAACTGAATCATGCATGCAACACATCGTCTCATGATAGTTAACATGTTTGCCAATTAACTTCAAATTCTATCTAAAAATAAGCAAGTTATTGACAAAACCCGAAAAAGGCCCCTTTTTTACCTTTGATCTCTAAGTATGACCTTGACCTTTGCAGTACCAACCTGGGTAATGCACGCAACACATCGTCTTATATTGGTTAACATTTCTGCCAAGTGATTTCAAAATCCATCTCAAAATAAGAAAGTTATTGACCAAATACGAAAAAAGGCCCTTTTTGACCTTTGACCTCTAAGTTTAACCTTGACCTTTGAGGAACTGACCTGCCTCATGCGCACCACACATCGTCTCATGTTTGTTAGTAATTATGCCAAGTAATTATAAAATCCATCTCAAAATAAGAAAGTTATTGACCAAATACTAAAAAAGGCCCCTTTTTGACCTTTGACCTCTAAGTATGACCTTGACCTTTGAGGTACCGACCTGCTTCATGCACACCACACATCGTCTCATGGTTGTTAATAAGTATACCAAGTAATTTTAAAATCCATCTCAAAATAAGAGTTATTGACCAAATACGAAAAAAGGCCCCTTTTTGACCTTTGACGTCTAAGTTTGACCTTGACCTTTGATATAACGACATGCTTCATGCCCACCACACATCCTCTCATGGTTGTTATTAATTATGCCAAGTAATTTTAAAATCCATCTCAAAATAAGAAAGTTATTGACCAAATACGAAAAAAGGCCCCTTTTTGACCTTTGACCTCTAAGTATGACCTTGACCTTTGAGGTACCGACCCGCCTCATGCGCACCACACATCGTCTTATGGTTGTTAATATTTCTGCCAAGTAATTTTAAAATCCATCAGAAAATAAGAAAGTTATTGACTGGACACGATTTGCCTATACATTAATACATACCGACAAACTTCCAGGGGAGATAATTCAAAAAGTATAAATGCGAGAGTTATAGTTCTTGCGCACTGCACGTCGTCTAATGCTGATTAATATTCATACGAAGTTTCGTTAAGATAGCTCTTACGGTTTTCAAGTTATAGAGCGGACACGAATGTGTGACAGACGGACAGACAGACGCCCGGGGGAAAAACATTATGTCTCTCCGAAAAAAAATTTTCGGGGGAGACATACATGTAATTAAGCGAACTAGCATGTTTAGTTAATGAACATGCACATATTTAAACAAAACAAAATGTCTTCTAGGAAACGCAATAGTATAATTCTAATTGTCTTTTTTCATATAATAAACATTTAAAAAATGAAGATGAGTTCAAAGCTTTTGTTTTAAATAAATATTACTACAGTATAAGAATATGTATGTGTAGTATCAAAAGCCTATCTATCTATCTTCTTATACTGAGTCGGTCATATTTGGCCATTACCTCAGTTGGGTGCGTAGCTAAATTTAGAATTTAGCTTAAAAAAAAAAGAAAAAAAAAAAGAGAAGTCACTGGATGAGTCCTTAAAACTATTTACAATCTGAATAATAGAGGTATACTAAAACGCATACCTCAATCTTACACTGTATGGGCTTTGAACTCCTCTGCAGTCTTGGCATTCACCACAGAAGAGGGAAGACTATTCCACTGGGGAATAGTCCTAGGGAAGAAGGAATTTTTCAGGGCATCACTGTAGGACTTGTACCTGTGATACTGTGAGTTGTTTACTTTTGATGCCCTTGTTCGAGTTGAAACTGTCACAGGGGTCAAGTATTTATCTTTATTAACGGCCACTGTACCTAAATGTATCTTATAGAAGAAGGTTAAAGAGGACTGCTCACGACGGGCCTCTAGGGGCGGCCATTCTAGCTCGTTAAGCATGTCACCGACGCTGCTTCTATTGCGCCATCGTCGGCAGGTCCATCGAGCAGCTGTCCTCTGCACCTTCTCCACCTGCTGAATCTGAGTTTTAACATAGGGATGCCAAATGGGTGATGCATATTCTAGCTGAGGGCGAACCAATGTTTTATATGCAACATCCTTTGTCTGCCTAGGTGCAAAAGCCAAGTTTCGTCTAAGAAATCCTAAAGTCCTAGTTGCTTTTGATGTTATTTCTGAAACGTGTTGACCCCAATCAAGATCATCAGTGATGGTGATACCAAGATATTTGGCGGATTGAACCTGCTCCAAGATTTGCTGGTGTAGTTTATAGTCAAACTTAATTTGTTTGTCAGGAGGGTGTCGCGACACCCTCATTGAATGACATTTGGCCACATTGAACTTCATCTGCCAATCGGCCTCCCACTGTGCTAGTTGATTCAGGTCATCTTGTAGAATAAGACAGTCAGAAGAAGAATATATATTCCTATAAAGGACACAATCATCAGCAAACAAACGGGCAGATGACCTGATATTATCAGGGAGATCATTAATGAATACAAAGAAAAGGACCGGTCCAAGGACCGAACCTTGGGGGACACCAGATAAAACAGGGACTGGATCAGACGCTTGGCCATCAAGTACAACTTGTTGTGAGCGCCCTGAGAGCCATGAGCTAATCCACCTGTGTGTGGATCCTCTTATCCCATAGTAATCCAATTTATACAATAGCCTCCTGCGAGGTACCTTGTCAAAGGCCTTAGCGAAGTCCATGATAATCAAGTCAGTCTGTTTGTGGCCACGGTTTGTGGCCCCATCCAGATTGCTCACAATGTCATGGTAAAACTGAACCAATTGAGTTTCGCAAGACCTTTGACTTCGGAAACCATGTTGACAGTCAGCAAGAATGCTCTCAAAGGCTAGGTGCTTGTTGATGTTACTAACTATTATATGCTCCAGGGTTTTGCAACAGATGCATGTTAGCGACACTGGTCTATAATTTGCTGCATCGTATTTTTCTCCTTTTTTATAGACCGGGGTAACATTAGCTTGTCGCCAGTCATCTGGTACAGTGCCCTGGGCGAGTGATTCATTGAAGATAAAGGCCAGCACAGGTGAAATTTCAGCACCACATTCTTTAAGCACCCTGGCATTCAGGTCATCCGGCCCAGATGCCTTATGTATTTTGAGCTTACCTAACAGTTTGGCGACCCCGTTTGGGTCAACTGTTATGTCCCCCATTGAGGGGAACTGACTATTACCTTTAGTTGGTAGCTCACCATCAGTTTCACGCGTAAATGCAGATTGAAACTGTTTGTTACATATGTTGGCCTTGTCGCGCGAATCTGTTTTGAGAATACCGTTATCTCTTAACGAAGTGATCCCAAAAGCTTCCCTTTTCAGGGACTTTACGAATGACCAAAACTTTTTTACTTTACCATTCTTCTGGGGACTGTCGGGATCTGTATTATCATCCTCAAAGGTGAAGATGCAGGAAATATGCTCCCAATATGCATCTCTTATTACCTTTTGTACATGTGCTCTGAACCGTTTGTAATGGCTCTTAACGTCAGGGCTACTAGACTTACGAGCACGAAAGTACATTCGATTGCGTCTTCTAATTAGATGCTTGATCTTGTTGTCGATCCAAGGCGCACTATGCTTTGTTTTGGTCATTTTCGTTGGAATAAACCTTTCCATAGCCGCAGTTAATTCGGTCTTAAAATTGACCCACATGTCGTTAACTGACATGTGCGAAAGGTCAGAGGAAAGGAACGAATCTCTAAATCGCGCCATATGGTCTCGCAGACCATCCATATCCGCACGTTTATATAGATATATTTTATGCGGGGCTTGTCTGATTCGTTTTGCTTTTATGTCGTATTCAATAAGGACTATGTCGTGATCGGCTTTGCCGATCGGGGGCATCCCCTTAACTCGATTAACTGGGGATGGGGAATTTGTAAATAATAGATCGAGGGTCTTAAAAGCCGATAAAGGCTTCCTATTCATCTACTTTTGGTAGTATAGAACTAGACAAAGAACCAGTCCCACTAAATGGCAAAACATGCGTTGTCGGCAGACTGATGGCAATACATGTTTTAGGCTTTAAAGCTGACCGAGCATTAAAGACCATCTACATTTAAATTGCATCTTGACGAATGCTGACTGACAAAGAAATTCCACATAACCTCTCCTCTGGCTTAGACTTCCAGACAGATCATCGTCAGAACAAATGTCGGCGAACTGTCTTGAAATCAACGAGGAAATTACAGGCAACTCATTAATATAGTTGCCATAGCAAGAAACGTCCAAATTATACGATACGATACGATACGATATTTTTTTATTAGAGTCTCACTTCCGTATATACAAAGTAAAAGACATAAAAAATCACATATGTATACATATACAGAACCATTCTTAAAAGAATTATGAGAGACTTTTTAAAATTCTTTCATGTCTATTAAGACACAAGTAAATACACTCCGTCAGTGCAAAGCATCAAATCGATGCGACGTCAAGACGCCGCAAATATATCATCATGCAGCGCGATGACGTCACACCGACATCGGCTCAACGTTTTTCACACAACACGATGTCAAAATTTCTTCATACCCTGCCCCTCATATCAACCATTAAAATATATGTTAATATAAAATATTACATTAAAACGCTTACTTTGTACAATCTTTTTACAAAAACTAATTATACAAGAAGGCTTTACGCCTTATTAAGATCTCATTGCAGGTTTTGGCACTTATACGAATTATTTTTATATTGTCACTTCCCAGTATCACAGCTAGCTTTTCGTCGTCAGAAAAAGAGCCAAAATTGAAAATTTCATATGATATTGCACTAATTAAGTTGTACCGCAGATCATTATATAGCGGACATTCAAGCAAAACATGTTTTTCAGACTCTACCTTTTTTGCACAATGAAAACAGTATCTTTCATTTACATGCAACCGCTCGTATCTTCCGGTTTCAAGCCTAAGTGGTGCAACACCACACCTAAACTTTGCATAAGCACTACGGTGCATTCTTGGAATAACGTTAGATATATATATATCTCTGATTTATATTCATGCTTGAAAGTTCGATATGTTCTTAACTTATTTCCATCATTACCATTCCTACCAGTATGCCTATCCAAGTTTTCCCGCCATTTAGCTAGAAACTCGTCATTTAACTTTGTTTTAATGCTTTCTTTTACTTGTTCTTTATTTATTTGACTAATATCTGTATCCAAGAATAGATCTGCTACACCAGATGTTTGAAAGACCTTTTTAACTCTCGAGCACCAATTATTACATCTACCAATTCCACGTCTTGCTGCCCATTTAAAGACTTTAAAGTTTATTCGACTTGTTTCCATACTCCTTACTCTATACCAGTAATTCACAACACTGCCCCATTGCTTTACATGAATGCTTTCCCAGCCTGTATCACCCATTACTGCGGCATTAGGTGTATATTTACCAACTCCCATGAAGAACCGCGCCGCCCTATGCTGAACGGCCGATATGCAAGAAAAAGACCTGTCGCCCCATATGGCTGCCCCGTAGCTTATCGTACCAATAACAATAGCTTCATACAGCTTAGTAAACGTATTGAAAGGCAAACCACCGAATGCCTTAAATTTCGATATAACTAGACCTAGGGCCCTGTTCGCGGACAACGCGACATTTTTTGCCATCATATTATAGTCCAGGTGCTCGGTGAGCATTAAACCAAGGCAAGTATATTGCGTACCGGTTTCAATAACTTTATCTCCTATGCGAAAAACATTATCAGTTTGTGTCCGTGACGCCGGTCTAAAATGGATAATTTTTTACTTTTCTGGGTTTACAAATAAACTATTTGTGCTACACCATACATGTAGGGTGTCCAGCATTGCTTGAAGGTCATCCTCCGTTTCACTTAAAATGACCAAATCGTCTGCATAGAGAAGAACAGCTACTTTTTCACCATCTATACCAATACCTAGTCCGAGCTCCGATATCTGAGTAATTAGGTCATTTACATATAAATTAAACAGGATAGGTGACAAACTACAGCCCTGTTTCAAACCACAGTCAACGCTGAACCAACTCGTTTTAAAACCGTTTAACCTAATGCAACATTTTACATCTTTATAAATTGATAATAAAGCTGTTAGAATTTTGCCTGAAATGCCGATTTTGCATAACTTAGTAAATAGAAAAGTCCTATCAATACAGTCATATGCCTTTTTGAAATCGATAAATGCTGCAAAGGTTGACTGCTTATGATGTTTTCTGGTTTCGATGATATTGGTGAGTGTAGAAATCTGGTCAATAGTACTTCGTCCTTTCCTGAATCCGTTTTGATTATCACTGATGATGTTGTTCTGACTTTCCCAGGATACTAGCCTTTTATTCAAAATGTAACAATACATCTTGTATAATACCGGCGTGAGAGTAATCCCACGGTAGCTTAATGGATCTTTAGTATCCGACGTTGACGATTTAGGAATAGGTTGAATAATACCCTTTTTCCATAACGTAGGCGTGATACCAGTTATAAAGCATTTATTAAATAAAACTGTCAAAAAATTCACCAAAATCGCATTTTTAAGCACCTCAGCCGGTAGTTCGTCTATTCCATAAGCTTTATTATTCTTCATAGATCTCATTGCACAAAAAACTTCTTGAGAGGAAATTTCACAGTTTAAAATACCATTGCTTATTTCGTCAGTTGTTCCGAGTAGCCTTTCTGTGGCACCATGTACAGTGTTGGTAGGGTTTAGTAATGTAGCGAAATCTGATTTCCATTTTTCTAAAACGACATTTATGTCCCTTGAAACGATGCCATTTTCCATAGTTACGTCCATTGGTATATTTTTCCTTCTTTCCCCACCGACACCAATACGACCAATCGATTTCCAAAATTCTTTACTATTATTATTATCGGTTATACTATCTAATTCTTCTTGTTTATGGAACCAGTATTTTCTTTTTTCTCTCTGAACACATTTATCAAATTGTTTCCGTTTTGCCTTAAATAAATCTCTATATCTTCGCCTTGCAATTCCAGTAGATCGAATCATATGTTTCTCTGCTTCGCAGAGCTCGTTCCAAAGACGAGATAGTTCCTCTGTCCACCACGGTTTTTTAAATTTTCTCTTTTTGTTATTTGAGCTACTATTCAAAACAACGTCTTTGGTTCTTAATTTACTTGACATTTCGTTTTTGACAGTTGATACAAAATCCAAGTATAATCTATCCACAGACTCCTGTGTACTTATTTCACCCTCTAACCGAGATATAAAACTATTTAGATCAGGTTCTCGATTATTAAGGAATTCATTCGGAATATTGGATCTGTCAAACCAAGTGTAAGAGCTACATGTTGTCGTTTCGTTATCCAAGCCAGTATATGTATTGAGACTGAAACACCAACTTAACACAGAGTGATCCGGCTTTGATGAGAAACTTTGCAGCCCACTTGTGAGGCCTATATCATCGATCAAATCACTGACATCGCTCCCATCAATGTTTCTCGTCGATTCTATCGGAGGTAAGTAACATACACAACCTAGAAACTCAGAGCCCCCATTAAGTGGACAAAATTTTAGCCACAAAATGCCTTCAAAACTATCATCAACTCTACTAACTAGAATTTGTTTTTCTACAAAAACACAGATGTCTCCCCCGTTTTTGACCTCTATGTATAACCTTGACATTGGAGGTATTGAGCCAGGTCTTGTGTGCAAAACATCATCTAATGAAGATAAACATTTCTGCAAAGTAACTTTAAAAATGTTCAAAAAATTTCAAAGGGCAATAACTCTTGAAAGGGGCATAATCCGGATGAGAAAAAAAATACGTGTCAGCTTATTTTCCATTAGGAATGCATATATGAAATTTCAAAACCATAGCATACACAGTTCTAAAGTTATGCTATGCATCCCTTTTAGCATTCATTACAATGGGCACAAATTACCAAAATGACAAAGGGCCATAACTCATAAAGTATGTTTCGGAATTTTGTCAAAAGTTAATCAGTTCATATACTCATCACCATCAATATACTCAACAACTTTCAAGGCTCTAGCTCCAATAGTGTTTGAGAAATTTTGCTGACAAGATTTTATTTAAAAAATTTCAAAGGGCAATAACTCTTGAAAGGGGCATAATCCGGACGAGAAAAAAAATACGAGTCAGCTAATTTTCCATGAGGAATCCATATATGAAATTTCAAAACCCTAGCATACACAGTTCTAAAGTTATGCTATGCATCACTTTTAGCATACATTACAATGGGCACAAATTACCAAAATGACAAAGGGCCATAACTCACAAAGTATTTTTCAGAATTTTGTCAAAAGTTAAACAGTTCATCTACTCATCACCACCAATATATTCACCAATTTTCAAGGCTCTAGCTCCAATAATTTTTGAGATATCTTGCTGACATGATTTTATTAAAAAAAATTTCAAAGGGCAATAACTCTTGAAAGGGGCATAATCCGGACGAGAAAAAAAATACGCGTCAGCTAATTTTCCATGAGGAATCCATATATGAAATTTCAAAACCCTAGCATACACGGTTCTTTAGTTATGCTATGCATCAAAAGCGTAACGGACAGATGAACGGACAAACGAACCAGAACCAATATGCCCCTCCAACTTTTTCAAAGTTGGAGGCATAAAAAGGCCTCTTTTTGTTCTTTGACCTCTTAGTACGACCTTGACATTTGAGGTACCAACTTGGGTCATGCACCCAACACATCGTCTTATGGTGGTTAACATTTCTGCCAAGTAATTTCAAAATCCATGTAAAAATAAGAAAGTTATTGACAGAACACAAAAAAGGCCCCTTTTTTTTACCTTTAACCTCTATGTATGACCTTAACCTTTCAGGTACCAAACTGGGTCATGCGTGCAACACATCATCTCTGCCAAGCAATTTCAAAATCCATCTAAAAATAAGAAAGTTATTGACCAAACACAAAAAAGGCCCCTTTTTTGACTTTTGACCTCTATGTATGACCTTGACACTTGAGGTATCAAACTGAATCATGCATGCAACACATCGTCTCATGATAGTGTCTCATGATAATTAACATTTTTGCCAAGTAACTTCAAATTCTATCTACAAATAAGCAAGTTATTGACAAAACCGGAAAAAAGGCCCCTTTTTTACCTTTGACCTCTAAGTATGACCTTGACCTTTGAGGTACCAACCTGGGTCATGCACGTAACACATCGTCTTATATTGGTTAACATTTCTGCCAAGTGATTTCACAATCCATCTCAAAATAAGAAAGTTATTGACAAAACACGAAAAAAAGGCCCCTTTTTTTACCTTTGACCTCTAAGTATGACCTTGACCTTCGAGGTACTGACCTGCCTGATGCACACCACACATCGTCTCATGGTTGTTAATATTTCTGCCAAGTAATTTTAAAATCCATCTCAAAATAAGAAAGTAATTGACAAAACACGAAAAAAAGGCCCCTTTTTTGACCTTTGACCTCTAAGTATGACCTTGACCTTCGAGGTACTGACCTGCCTGATGCACACCACACATCGTCTCATGGTGGTTAATATTTCTGCCAAGTAATTTTAAAATTCATCTCAAAATAAGAAAGTTATTGACCAAATACGAAAAAAGGCCCCTTTTTTGACCTTTGACCTCTAAGTATGACCTTGACCTTTTGAGGTACCGACCTGATCATGCGCACCACACATCGTCTTATGGTTGTTAATATTTCTGCCAAGTAATTTTAAAATCCATCTGAAAATAAGAAAGTTATTGACCGGACACGATTTGCCCATACATATATACATACCAACAAACTTCCAAGGGAGATAATTCAAAAAGTATAAATGCGAGAGTTATAGTTCTTGCGCACTGCACGTCGTCTAATGCTGATTTATATTTATACTAAGTTTCCTGACGATAGCTCCAACGATTTTCAAGTTATAGAGCGGACACAAATGTGTGACAGACAGACAGACGGACAGACAGACAGACGGACAGACGGACAGACAGACGCCCGGGGGAAAAACAATATGTAGACTGTAGTAATGCTTGCTTCACGAAAAAACTGACACCTCCAGAGCCCCTCTTTGCATTAATATGGATGTTTTTCCTGTTATGGCCAAACCATACATAGCCAGGTAATTCTAAATTACAATTGTTTACAAGATGTGTCTCTGCTACGCCTATTACATCAAAATCTTGCTGTAAAATACATGTTTCCCTCAAAATCCAACTATCCGAGTCTCTATTAGTATTCCAGCCACCAACATTCCAAAACCCGCATTTCAATTATTGTCTTGACGGTGTATTACCATATTGCTGGCCCTCTCTTCTTGATCTACCTGTTCAATTGTATTGTCTTCTATCACGCAGATCGCTTTTATATTCTGTGTTCCTGTACTGATTTCGAGTGTCTACATGGTATCTCTCTCTTCTGTCTCTATAATATCTATCCCTGCTTTTATACCTATGCGACCTATTACTGTCCAAACCATTCTATGTTCTTCATATTCTCTCTTCTCGACATTTTCATCATCATAGGTGCAACCCATGCTATAACTGTTGGCCTTCCTTTCGCCATTATGACTATTAGACGATCTTCCGTCACTATAACTTTCTCTAACCTTAACTCTTGCTCCTGTAATTTCAAGATTTTTCTTACCAAGCGTTTTCACAATAGTCCTTATATTGGCATTCATAACTCGCTGGTGCCTTGGGAGATCATGTTCTATAAATACCTTTTCATATCTCCTGTTATCTTTCAACTTCTGTTTACTTTTCATAACAATATGTTTCTCTTCTTTTGTTCTAAATTTAGCAACCACTACTCCCGGTTTAGAACTGTCAAAACTGTTCACCTTACGAACAGCACTTTCTACCTCTATATCTTTTATTTTCAGCCCCTCCTTTATCAGACAATTCACTTCATTTACAGTGTTCTCATTTTCTCTCTCAGCAAGATTTCTAACGATCACATTTACGCTTGCGTTGGAATTCAAACTAGAGCTTGAATCTACATCCATTCTCCTTTGTTCTAACTTATCACTATCTTCCAGCTTTTGAATTCTTTGTGATAATTCGTCAATCTCCTCACCTAACTCTTCCTTTAGGGTCGACACTGCTGTATTCATAACGTCTGTGAATTTTTTCATAACTTGGCTTTCAAATTTATCAATCTTTGATTGAAAGACTTTTTCTAAGTCTACATTATAACTAATCTATCTTAAGACAATTCCACGACACAGAATTCACAGGTATACTTAATCTTTTCACAATGATCACTTAGCCTTTATTATCCCCAATTATCCCTAATTGCCAATTAGGTCATTAAGACTATGAACAATAGTGTCGGGGAACTGTCTTCAAAAGTGTCGGGGAACTGTCTTCAAACGTGTCGGGGAACTGTCTCCAAAAACCCTGTCGGGGAACTGTCTTGTTCCCCCTGCACGTAATCCCCGCGAGGGGGTGATGCAGTATTGATATAGACGGATCCAATGTTTTGACACGTGACCTTGTTTACCTGTCATTGCGCATGCGCAAAATTACTTTTCCTTTTGATCACAATCTTTCGTGGTTGGCAAAAAGCCACTGGTTCCATATAAACACATTGTAAATAGGTTAAATATTACGGGCGTATTTTAGTTGACTGTCACAGAAAATCGATCGAATTACACTTCATGAGTAGATAATTATATTTTAGAGCTCATTCATGCATTTTCCAGGTTTAGTCATTCGTTTTGCGCACTTTTATTACAAATAATTAAGACCGTTCCGCCTCGTTACCTGTATAAGTTTAACAGGTAATTTAATCATCGAAACATCCTCAAATCTTCTAGAAACCTATAATTACTAGCCAAGACATGTCTATTATAAAAGTTTAAAGGTCAATTTTGTCATTTCGATTCCAAACAAAATATAAGTTCAGAGAAAATAACTTCGCATTTACAATGGCGATAAACGGCCAAAGACGTTTTTCTGCCAACCACCGGTCAGTCCCGGCAAATAGTATTATTGAGTGATGACGTAGTGTTTGGATGTGTCTATAGATAGATAGATAATGCTCCACAGTTGGACAGGCTCAGATTGAGACAATACATCGCATTGTGATGAAAGATAGACGTGTTAAATCCAACATATTGCAGACAATGATCATGCAACTGTTCAAAGGGAACCGTTCCAAAGGTGATCTTTTCTAAAGAGACACTGGGTGTTGAAATACAAAGAAAATAATTTGTTAAAAAGCAGATTTTGCCTCGATTTTAGGCGGTCTTAATAGCGGAATTTTACCGTATTTTACACCCTAAGCAAATTCTTTCCTTTAAGAACAATCCCTATAACGAAGGTGATCTGCCATCTATGTGTGATGTGTCTGAGGGTTTTGTTTGTTTGTTTGATTTGAGGTTTAACATCCCCGTCAACACTGTATAGGTCATTTTGGAGACGTTGCTTCCAATTTTGTGGGACTTTTACCTGACATTGAGATGAAATTACTTCTCAAGCCCTGTCGCCCAATGAAACCAATAGTGTTTATAAGCATGGACGGTCCGACAGGGCAGGCTTGAATCTTCTAAGCAGTTTACCAGTACTCGTATGCCGATGGTTTCAGCTCTGCGTGGAAGCATCATGCAGACCATCTATTTCTTCAAGCCCCGATTGGCGGGGGCCGGATGTGCATTAGAGCTGTGTATATTATAGACACGCATATATTTTGCAACTTCTTATTCTTTTCCTTCTTCTTCTTCTCCTCCTCCGCTTTCAACTGCAATGTCATTATAATACCTGAGCCGAAATGCGCGCAGTACAAAGCCAGAGCTAAGGCATCACCAACATATCTGTCTTCCTTTTCTATACAACATAAAATTCAGAGCTAGAGTTGGTCTCTTCAGCGATCTTAGAACACACAAACAGTAACATTCATAAAATGTGATTAAGATTGGTCATTGTCTTAATTTCACGGAATTGTTAACCAGATGATTCACAACATTGTCCAGGATGTCACGCCTCGAAAAATGCTGTTCTAGAGATAGAATGCATCACGAAAACATACCTATATACGGTAGTTCAGTCGGATGCGCGTCGGACTGGTGATCAGGACAGGGGTTCGATACCTGTCGGGGCCGGCAACATTCTCAGTTGGTGGAGATTGATCATTAAATCTTTTCAACGGTCATTCTTTCCCTTCCACTGATTCAAGAAGGGCAGTTGTCAGTTTCTGGCGAAAGAATGTGCACTGTACTGGTTAACTGCTTACGTATGAGCCTGCCTAGGTAAACTGACCAGCTAAAATGACCTAAAATAGTGCTGACTGGGCCGTTTAACTTCAATACAAACAAACAAATACTCTATAGACACATGGTAGTTTTACGAACACATTGTACGACTGGTGCGAAATAAAACTACACTAACATTAATTTTGGAACAGCGCCCGTATTATTTTAACCCTTAAGACACCAAGAAAATGTGCATCTGAAAATGTCCTCTGTTTATGTCATCTGGTACATCTTCTTGTGATCTTGCAAACAGGCTAGAAGCCCCCGCCCATAGGGGCTTGAAGAAATATATGGGCTGCATGATGCTTCCACGCAGAGGAGGATCTAAGCCTGTCCAGGACCGTCCTTCTTATAAACCCTGATGGTTTCATTGGGCGACAGGGCTTGAGATGTCATTTCATCTCAATGTCGGGTAAAAGTCCCACAAAATTGGAAGGAACGTCTCCAAAATGACCTTTACAGTGTTGACGGGGATGTTAAACATCAAATCAAACAAACCAACAAAACAGGCTAGAGCAGCCTGATCTGGGTTCACTCTGTGATGACTTAAAGTAACCAGCAGTCAACAAAGCAGACAACAATTGTTGTATTTGGCATTTTAAGGGTCAATGGCTAGAACACCTGTGGAACAATGGACGTTTGCTTGCAATATGAGTTGTTTAGACATAGTACTAAAATCAGTTATAGAGAGGACTCTATGAAACTTCAGAAGGATATAGATAGATTAGGATGTTGGGCACGAAAATGGGGCATGAGATTTCGGCCCGTTAAATGCAATATTATGCAGATAACTAGGAAGAGAAATTGAGGCTTCACACACCTTAAAGAGAAACGTTCCTCGAAAATGTGAATTCCTTTAAATACCTTGGTGTGACAATCACACACGATTTGATATGGAATACACACAATAGCAACATATGTACTAAGGCGACGAATAGAACACTTGATTTCCTAATCTTCATCAGTGTCCTCAGGATGTGAAGGAGACAACATATAAGGGACTTGTTCGCCCAATCATGGTATATGGTAGTTGTATCTGGGGCCCCAGGGGAGTGGTCCTTAATGAAGAAATTGAGAGTTCAGAACAGAGCTGCTAGATTTGTAACAAGCAATTACTGCTGGAATTCAAGCAAAATTAAGATGGGAGTCTCTCAAGAAATGGAGAAGAGACAGTAGGCTCATACAAAGGTCTAAAGGGGGCTGCCAGAATTCCAACAGATGACCTTGTTCCCCCAGCTAGCCACTGTAGAAAGCTCACCAGTCAATGGCATTTCAGACCCTTACTGCAAGAACTGACATATCATTCTTCCCCCAAACCATTTGGGCTCGAACCATTAGAGATTGGAATGCCCTTCCCCATTCATTATTTTGACAGATGATGATGCTGAGGATTGTGTAGCTAAGTTTACCTCTTTTGTTAGAGCTATGCATTAACATCCCATATCATAGGACCTGGTGTATGAATGTCATCTGGTGTGTCACCAGTAACAATTCTGATTGTGATTCTGAGTACCAGGTCAGACGTGCAATGAAGGTGAGTTAGAAATAGCTTTTTTTGGCTTCCATATAATAAAGGCTAAGTTGTGTGAACACATTACAATCACCCCATTAAGGCAATTCTAAAGAGTGCACACACTATAGATTTTCAGACAAAAAATCAACAACAAAAAACAATAACAGTTGGACTCGGGTGGACATTTTTTTCTACTCTTTGTGGCTGCACTAAGAGACAATGTAAGTCTAAACAGTTCTGAAGAGTATGTATTATTCTTTATTCCACAAACTACTTATAATAACCCTTGTCCTGCTAATCCCGGATATGCCTTATCTTTGAAACATTGCAGATCCAGATCAGATGGCTTCTGACGAAGCCATCTGATCAGGATCTACATTGTTTGCCATTCAGATTGTGAATTTGTTGCAATAATTTGCATCAAGTAATCTGATTGGTTGATAATCGGTAGTGGGTGTGGCAAATATGAATATTCAGCAGGACAAGGGTTAATAACCTGAAAATCAAGACAAATTGAGTAAAGTACAGCCTGGCACAATGCACTCAAATTTCCAACAGTGGACCTTGAAGATAAAATGAAATTTCAACGACTCAAACAAAAATGTTGCTGGATGAGTCTGTAGAGACTGGCTGTCATGGCCAAGTTATACTTTTCTCAGGTGGACCTACCGGTAGTCAAGGGAAGCAACTCTGACAGAAGTATCACCAACTCTTCTCACACACGGCTTATCATAAGGTAAATGGACACATCTTAAAAAGAGGCAACTCCTTCAAAAATGTTTGACATCTTTACAAACAGATGTCTTCCCCTACAGGAAAGGACTCCTATCTCATGCAATGCTAAGTGCAGGTGTAACACTCTACAAAAACACACCTACTCAAATATATTGAAAATTTTACCAGTAAAAAAAAATATAAAACAAGAGCACCGCAAGCGGGTGCCAACGCTCGTCTGCAGTTTCTTTTAGAAAACAAAAGTTCTAAGTCAAATCAAATTGCAAGATGGAGTTATAAAACTTGTAGGGAATGTAGCTCTTGTGATGGTGAGTATGTGTATGAAGTTTCATGAAGGTAGGCCAAATACTTTTGGAAATATGGTCAAGGTTAAGTTTTTTGGTTAATTTTTCGAAAAATAGGTCAAAGTTCAAAGGTCAAGGTCACAGGTCAAAAAGCGTGGTATGACTGAAAAGGTCTTGTCCCAAGGAACATTCATGTGAAGTTGGAAGGCTCTGTTGTGAATAGTATTGAAATAAGAGACAAAAACAATTTAAAAAAAACGGAGACAAAAGGGGAGATAATTCAATCAAATTGCAAGATGGAGTTATAAAACTTGTAGGGAATGTAGCTCTTGTGATGGTGAGTATGTGTATGAAGTTTCATGAAGGTAGGCCAAATACTTTTGGAAATATGGTCAAGGTTAAGGTTTTCGGTTAAATTTTCGAAAAATAGGTCAAAGTTCAAAGGTCAAGGTCACAGATCAAAAAGTGTGGTATCACTGAAAAGGTCTTGTCCCAAGGAACATTCATGTGAAGTTTGAAGGCTCTGTTGTGAATAGTATTAAAATGAGAGCAAAAAGTGTGTTTCAGAAAAAAATTGGAAAAGGGGAGATAATTCAGCCAAAATCAACAATGTTGTTATGGTCCTTGGTCAAAATGTAGCTCTTGTGATGATGAGTGTGTGTATGAAGTTTCATGAGGCTAGGTCTAATACTTTTTAAGTTATAGCCAAGGTTAAGTTTTTTTGGAACGACGCAGGACGCAGGACGATGCAGGACGACTACGCAGACGCCGGAGTGATGACAATAGCTCGAAAGTTTTTTTTTCAAAAAACAGACGAGCTAAAAATCAGATAAAAATTCCGATACTTTTCATATTTCTGCTCAAAACATAGATTGTGGGTACTTGTTAGACCCACATCAATGAGGCAGTTCTAACAAGTACCCACAATCTATGTTGAGGTAGTTGTAACAAATACCCACAATCTGTTTTTGAGAAAAAATAAGGAAAATGATTATCACTATAAACCCCTGTTTTACCAGTGTGGGCTTTAAAGGGGGTCAAAATTATATAGGTGTGTTTTCGTGATGAAAATGGTGAAAGTAATCTGCCAGACATATCCAATAACCTTATACCAAGTAGTTAGCAGTACACATTAATAGAAAGTATAAAAATATAGGTTTTACTTTACAGAAAAAACATACAATATAAATGAGGTATAACACTTAACAGTACCTCATTGTTAGAACAAAATAAAATATACCACTCTAGAAATTAATTGTTTCCCATATGGAATGTAAGTTATATGAGTAAATGTTGTTCTCAGAAAAAACAAAATAACAACAATATACAATATATGATACAGTAATGAGAATACAGGCAATTCTTTAACATTTTTGATGAGTACTTCTCAGAAACAAGAGACCCAAAAAAGGGCCTGAAATCACTCACCTAAATGGGGCTGACCATAAGATGTTACATTGTGGCACGGTGGCCATATTGCTACCAGATCAGATTGTCTCTAGCAGATATGAATATGCATGTTGCCTTGATGCCTCTGATAAGTTTCTGAACATCTCAATCTGACTTTGGATTCTGGAGAAGATGGTGGTGCAGATTGAAAGTTATAGCTGTCTCATCACGAAAACATGCCTATATAATTTGACCCCCTTGAACCCCAGACTTATATAGTAATATAAGACTTGAACCTCAGACTTATATATACTTATATTCCGCTATTGATGTTTCCATTAGGGTCTGTTGTTTCATGTTTGTGGTTCTTTCCCTTTGGTGTCTCTGATGGGAGCAGTGGGATAATTGTATCGATTCCTGATCATTGCCCCCACCTCTATTTTTTTATGTAGTAAAACTGGGGTTTGCAGGGGTAAACCTTATTTTTCTTATTTCTGTTTTAAAATATAGCAGAAATAAGAAAACTATCACAATTTTATCTTAAAATTTTCATTTTTTCGGCGATACATCACATGAACAAGTCTGTGAAATGAAGACCCCTCTAAACCCCACTTTATATAGAGAAAACTGGGGTTTATGGTTCATGTTAAAAGTCCGAGTAATGAACACCCCCTTAAACCCCACTTTATAGAGAAAACTGGGATATACATTATTTTGCTTATTTCTGCTCAAAGACATAGGTTGTGGGTACTCGTAACAAGTACCCACAACCTATGTTTGCAGTATAAATAAGAAAAAAATCACGGATTTTCATCAGAAAAGTAGCCATTTTGGAGATGTAAATTGCACTATGCCACACGGGTGTGTTAACATTATGATTTTTTAATATTTTAGATATAGAAACAAGAAGTACATGTACATGTATTGTGTTAACCAAACAATGAACAATAACATTTTTATTAGACTGCATGGATTGCATCTCTTGCATTACGATAACACACCTGTGTGGCATTGTGCATTTTTTAACATCTCACAAAACGGCTTCTTTTCTGATGAAAATCCATGATATTTTTCCTATTTATACTGAAAACCTAGGTTGCGAGTACCCACAACCTATGTCTTGGAACAGAAATAAGATAAATAATTTATACCCCCTTAAACCCCATTTCCCTATATAAAGTGGGGTTTAGGATGGACTTGTTACCGTGATGGTTTGTAAAGGTAAAACAAAACTGGGTTTCTCATAATGTGGTACATTTCTTGGCTTTTCAAATATTGTGTTTAATGATATTTAAATTGGAAAAACTATTTCTTTGTTTGAGGTTTCACATCCTCATCAACACTATTTAGGTCATTTTAGAGAATGAGGTTCCAATTCTGTGGGAGCTTTACCTGACACTGAGATTAAATGATATCTCAAGCCCAATGAAACCAAAACGGCTTATATGCTTTGGATGGTCAGACTGGCACCACTTTGCCTCAGCAGAATTAGTCCTTCTAATGGGTTCCCAAGTTTTCATGTGGAGTCATTTTCAGTTGTGTGGAAGCACCATGCAGCCCAATCTATTTCTCGAAGCCCTGATTGGTGGGGCCCCTTTATTTCATTGGTAAAGATGGTTAAACACAGACAATATTTCATAGTCCACGATTATGAATAGCTCTTAATAAAAAGACAAGAACAATTGTGGGATAGTTTTTATTACTTCTTGTTAGAAACGTACATTATCGATACTTGTTAAAACTGTCTCATTGAGGCGATTCTAACAGATTCTAACAAGTACCCACAACATACAAGGGCCATTTGTAAAGTATTAATAATAGCCTATTGCATAATAGGTTCATAGGTTGCTTGCATTTTTCAAACATGCATGAAAAATCTAACCTTTAATCACTTGACTGAATTAAAATTTGCAAGATGTTATGCATACAGTGCGCTAGAGCGGTCATTGTAGATAACCATGTCTTTGACACGGGGCAAAAATATGGCCGAAACAGCACAATGCCCATTGGCTATCAAAGCCGACTGGGATAAAGTTTGTGGTGAAAATGCACTATCCTATCCAACATTTTGCAGATGGGTGCAACTTTTCAGAGTTGGACAAACTGTTATGTGATGAACGAAAACTATAAACCATACAATATCATAATGCAGCATACAATAATGTCAGCTGATTTGTAACATACAATTGAGTAAAACTGGACATCACATCTATACAAGTGACAAGAAAAGAATATTTTGCAACTACATGTATTATGTTCTATGTATAGAAAATAAGGGACATCTGATTTAGTGAACATGCATATGAAAAATATAAATTATATAAATTGCAGAATGCAAAGTGTTTTTCTCACAAGTTTCTCTCTCTCTCTCTCTCTCTCTCTCTCTCTCTCTCTGCCTCTCTTGTCAGCTCTTTCTCTCTCTGCCTCTCTGTCAGCTCTCTCTCTCTCTCTCTCTCTCTGCCTCTCTGTCAGCTCTCTCTCTCTCTCTGACATCTCTCTTTCTCTCTCTCTGACTCTCTGTCAGCTCTCTCTCTCTGCCTCTGTCAGCTCTCTCTTTCTCTCTCTCTCTGACAGCTCTCACTCTCTCTCTGCCTCTGTCAGCTCTCTCTCTGCCTCATTCAGCTCTCTCGCTCTCTCTCTCTGCCTCTCTGTCAGCTCTCTCTGACATCTCTCTTTCTCTCTCTCTGCCTCTGTCAGCTCTCTCTCTCTCTGACAGCTCTCGCTCTCTCTCTCTGCCTCTCTGTCAGCTCTCTCTGCCTCATTCAGCTCTCTCGCCCTCTCTCTCTGCCTCTCTGTCAGCTATCTCTCTCTGTGACTGTCAGCTCTCTCTCTCTGACATCTCTCTTTCTCTCTCTCTGCCTCTGTCAGCTCTCTCTCTCTCTCTCTCTCTCTCTACCATTCATCACTGTTTATTTGCACCCTTTCACCCCTGAGTTTTTGAAGTGGATGCTTTCATTTTTGCATCTGAACATGTCTAATTTTCTAAATAATGCTTTAATCAAGATCATGAATAGGCCTGCAAACAGTGTTGAACCTGAAGAGATGACAAATTTTGAGCCATCTCATCTGTATCAATACTGTTTGAACAAGTATCTGTTGTTGGTGCTGTGTTGAGGTTCTGTGTCCCAGTCAACACTATTTAAGCCATTTTGGAGAGTGACATTGACTCTGATTTTGTGGGACTTTTACCCAACACTGACAGGAAATGACATCTCAAGCCCTAACACTCAAAGAAACAGCTAGGGTTTATAAGCAGGGACAGTCCGACTCATACCACACTGCCTCTAGATGCTAAGACCTTCTAAGCAATTTACAAGAAAACTAAGGTTCAATTGGTTTCAGCTCTGCCTGGAAGCACCTTACAGCACAATCTATTTCTCCAAGCCCTGATGGGATGGGGGTTAACAAGTATCTATACCAGTCTGCAGGGTTGAAAGGGTTAAATATTGCATTTTAAATTAGTAATGCTCATTATTGCTTAGCCCATAAAATGCCAGTCATGACAATTGTCGACTGCTTTGCCGTCTGCAGGTTACCTTAAAAGTCTTTTTTTTTTTTGTTGCAAACAGTATGGACTCAGATCAGACTGATCCTGTAGGAGCAGTCTGATCTGGGCCCACAGTTTGCCTGCATGCAAAAATATATTTAAAAAGTTTGCAAGATTCAGCAGGCGACAAAAACAGACAACATTTTAAGGTGCAAATTTCTCGGCAGCTTAAGGATATATGTCGTATAAATCCCAAAAATTAGGACACCTTGAGGACTTGCTGTAACTCTCCTTAAATTTTAACAAATTTGTTTCACAATACAGCAAGGAATCCAAAAGGTGCCGGCAGAAAGGCCAACAGTGTAGACCCTGATCAGACTGCTACTTCAGTTGTTCAAACTAATGTCGTCATAAGTTAACATATCTTAAAACTTTGATCATTAAATATAAGCCCAAATTTTTGCTGAAAAAATGTGAGTAGCTTTTGCAAGTGCAAAAGCTACTCACATTTTTCCAGCAAAACTACCAGATTGAAGATATTGTACCTGCTAGACTAGTTAACAACTTGTTGACTGCTTAAGCGCTCATGAAGTTAACAATGTTTGTAACAACTGGGCCCTAAGCCAAAGATAATAAAACTTTTCTGTACTCAACTCAGTGGTGCATGAAATTTGCAATGCTCTTAATTGTTAAAATACAAACAAAAGAAGGCAATTTTACTGTCCCAATCAGCAGGATATGTTATTTGTCTGCTTATATATTCTAAAATACCAATTCTTGGCATTTTAGAATTCATGAGCAGGACAAATTTCAAGTTGAAATGAGCTGAGCATAAAAAAGTTTAATAACGGAAAAAACACAGCTAAGCACAACTTGGACAAGCTCAAACAGTGTACAGTTTAATCTGCCATTCTATTGTATATGCTTAGCATTCTACATGTAAGAAAGTGGGAAAAATAAGAAACAAAAAAAAAAAAAAAAAGAAGAGAAAAAGTAACATGTATAATGTCTGTTTTCAAAGATTTTGATTAGCCAATTAGAAAATCTCTAAAGCTAAACTACATACTGTGATTAATTACGATTACACACCGGTGTGACATAGTGCATTTTTTTCATATCTCCAATGCAAATCTGTGATATTTTTCTAATTAATACTCCAAACATAGGTTGTGGGTACTCGTTAGAACCGCCTCAGTGAGGCGGTTCTAATGAGCACCCACAACCTATGTCCTCACTGAGGCGGTTCTAACGAGTACCCTCAACCTATGTCCTCATTGAAGCGGTTCTAACGAGTACCCACAACCTATGTCTAGGAGCAGAAATATTAAAAATAATGTATACACCATTAAACCCCAGTTTTCTCTATATTAAGTGGGGTTAAGGAGGGTGGGGGGGGGGGGGGGGGGTATTAATTTCACGGACTTGTTAACGTGATGTGTTCAAAAGTTACAAAACAATAACAAGTTGTGATAGACAAACCCTCAGGGCAGACAACTCTTCCAAAAATTAACTCAGCGTCAATGTAACCCTTTTTAGACGGAAAACTTCAAACAGATAAGCTGGCAAACAGTGCAGGCCTAGATCAGATACTGCAATCACAACCACTTTAGTCAAGGCTCAGACTCGAACAGTGGTGATATTTCATTGACACCATCACAAAAACATGCCTATATAATTTTGGCCCCCTTTATAGTAAAATTGGGGCTTGCTGGGGTATACATTATTTTACTTATTTCTGTTCAAAAACAAAGATTGTAGGTACTCGTTAGAATGTCGAGGCGGTTCTAAGGAGTATCTTCAAACTATGTTTTGAGCAGAAATAAGGAAAATATCACAATTTTTCATCTGAAAATTTTCATTTTTTGGTGGTATAATTTACAACGTATTTGTATAGGCACTGAGCCTGACTGAGGATATTTTTGTCTTCCTTATCAAAAGGAGTCTACTCTTTTAGGAAAGAAATTGCTCCTGTGTTTTAAATTGCTGGGACATAAGGTCAAAAGCCTTGATCAGGGTTAAAGCTGCAAATTTTGATATAAAGTCCTTAACCCTGAATATTTTAATAAGCCACGCCCATTTCTGACTATAAGCCAATCAGATTGCATGATATAATGTTTTCATTCAAATTCACAAACTGTATGACAAACAATGTAGGTCCTGATCAGAATGATGGCTTCTGATCTGGATCTGCACTGTTTGCAAAGGTTGAAGAAGCCCTCTGATCTGGATCTGCACTGTTTGCAAAGGTTGAAGAAGCCATCTGATCTGGATCTGCACTGTTTGCAAAGATAGGGGTTGTCGTGAACAGCAGGAGAAGGGTTAACTGTGAGCATAGTTCTCAAAGCTGTCTGCAACTACCTAGAATCCATTTGATAAGAGAAAAAACTCTTCAACAGAGTAAAACTACACTCAAGAGTATAACACCACAACCTCTTAATACGAGCTTGAAATACTACTGTTGGGGCACAAAGCAGAAATTGTGTTCTTAATACGAGCTTGAAATACTACTGTTGGGGCCCAAAGCAGAAATTGCGTTCTTAATATGAGCTTGAAATACTACTGTTGGGGCCAAAAGCAGAAATTGTGTTCTTAATATGAGCTTGAAATACTACTGTTTTGGGGCCCAAAGCAGAAATTGCGTTTTTAATACGAGCTTGAAACACTACTGTTGAGGCCCAAAGCAGATATTGTGTTTTTAATGCGAGCTTGAAATACTACTGTTGGGGCCCAAAGCAGAAATTGTGTTTTTAATACTAGCTTGAAACACTACTAGTGAGGCCCAAAGCAGAAATTGTGTTTTTAGTACGAGCTTGCGCTTGAAACACTACCGTTGGGGCCCTAAGCAGAAATTGTGTTTTTAATATGAGCTTGAAACACTACTGTTGGTGTGTTTTTAATACACTCTTGAAACACTAATGTTGGGGCCCAAAGCAGAAATTGTGTTTTTTAATATCAGCTTGAAATACTGCTGTTGGGGCCCAAAGCAGAAATTGTCTTTAATATGAGCTTGAAATACTGCTGTTGGGGCCCAAAGTAGAAATTGTGTTTTTAATATGAGCTTGAAACATCACTGTTGGGGCCCAAAGCAGTTTATTTAATAACCGAGTTATATCCAAACAAAAATGTACATATTTTTCATGTTTTTTAACCAACTTTAAGGGGAAAGGATATACCTTCAGGGGAGGCAACTCCTGCAAAAGTATTTTTGTCTCCCATGCCAATAGGGGTCAACTCTTAAAGGGAAGAATTTGCTCCTCAGGAGCAAATTCTCTCCTGTAGACGAAGACCCCTTTTGAAGTGGGACAGAGCTTATAGAGAAGCAAACAGGAAGTTACAGAAGTTTTCTCCCTTTGAAAAATGGCGGAAAATCTGCTTCCCCATAAACTTCAATACATCCAAAAACATGTTATAATAAACAGTATTATTCACATGTTTATGTATATTTTACAATTCTGTGCATCATAAGCAAGTTGTAGAAGTGAATCAAGGTTGCAAGAAGTCACACGACATCCTAAATTTAAAATGTTAACCCTTATTCCACTGAATAAATTAATTTAGCCACACCCATTTCTGACCGTCAACCAATCAAATTACTTGATGCAATGTAGTCAGTCAGTTCATAAACTGCATGACAGTGTAGATCCTGATCTGATGGCTTCATCAGAAGCCATCTGATCTGGATCTACACTGTTTGTAAAAATTGGGGTGTTGCATTCAGCAGGATAAGGCTACAATCTATATCATTGGAGTTTTTCAACAAGTGTTCAAAAAGCATCATTTTCTCTATTGGTGATCTTTTTATTCTTTTTATACAAATACACAGCATCATCAGCTGTAAACCCTTTTTGTATCAAATGGAATCTTCCTCTTTATCCTCCACTAATGAATTTTTAGCAAACAGTGCAGGCCCAGATCAGACGCCGCATTCTGCGGCATCTGATCTGGGCCTGCACTGTTTGCCAGGGTACCTGTTTAGGAGTTTCTGGTACTAAATGGGTTAACACACAGTATTAGGATAACACATCTGTGAATTATTATTATCATTACGTAAACATGCCTGCCGGCCTCGGTAGCTCAGTCGGATGCGCGTTTGACTGGTGATCAGGAAGCGGGTTCAATACCTGCCGGGGTCGGCAACATTCTTTTGTAAAATTTGATCATGAAATCTTTTCTACGGTCATTCTCTCCCTTCCGCTGATTCAAGAAGGGCAGTTGTTAGTTTCCGGCGAAAGAATGTGCACTGTACTAGTTAACCGCTTATATATAAGCCTGCCCAAGAAAAGTGTGGCTAGGTAAGCTGACCAGCTAAAAATGACCTAAATAGTGTTGACTGGGGCGTTAAACTCCAAATACAAACCAAAACAAACTTAACTTGGCATTCACCATTTTGTATAATGAAATGAAGTGCTGAAAACAAGGTCATGTGCCAATTCAAGAATTTCTGCGTTGCTCACCGGTCAAGTAGTATTAATCACAGGTCAAAGTACACTATTTGAAGAAAGAAACATATTGCATTGACCAACATCTCAGTATAAAATCTCACAATAGAGTGGTCAACTTATTATGTACATTTCAACTAGTTTACATAGATGTATTATATATATACAAAGTGTAAGATCTACAAACATACAAAGTTAAAAATCTTGTGTCCTACAAAAATACCTGTATACAACATTGGGACAGATAAGGTGGGTATTTTCTCAGATATATTTGGTTGGTATTCGGTGATAACTGAAGGATTATTTCCCTTATTTTTCCATATACAGTAAAATTCCGCTATTAAGACTACTTAAAATTATATCTAATTCTGCTATAAAAACCTTATTCAGTAGGTTGCAGTTATTCTTTCGTTGTTTTTTCTGCATTCAGTGTCCTCTGGTCAGAGACCACCTTTGGGACTGTTCAAAAGTGGTCTTAAAGACCACTTTTGAACAGTCCCAAAGGTGGTCTTAATATAGGAATTTTACTGTAAATGACTACTCACAACTAAAGTCTTTATCAGAAACCGTCAATAATGATCCTTTAACCCATTTTGTACCAAATGGAATATTCCTCCAGGAGTCCATTTCAAAATTTAGGGGTGTCAGGTTGTGTTTCCTTCAAAATTTATTTGAAAATTGGCCGAACGTTTTGCAAACAGTGTAGGCCCTGATCAGACACTACGTTCTGCGGCAATGCAGCATCTGATCTGGTCCTTCACTGTTTGCAACTTAACCCTTTTGGGGTTTCTGGTTCCCTTTTGGGGTTTCTGGTACCCCTTTGGGGTTTCTGGTACCCTTTGGGGGTTTCTGGTTCCCTTTTGGGGTTTCTGGTTCCCTTTTGGGGTTTCTGGTACGAAATGGGTTAACCATCACCAAATACCCCATCTTATCTGTTTCTATGATACAAAAATCAAGCTGGAAACAAAGGCAGTAAAGCCCTGGAATGCAATATTATCTGACATTATTTTACAAAACCTAAAGAGGAATGTTTGCGTTGTAACAAACCCCATTTTAACATGGGACATTTTCTTTAACTAGAATCTGGCGTGTATTAATCCTTGTCCTGCTGAGCCCGGATATGTCTTATCTTTCAAACAATGAAGATCCGGATCAGATGGCTTCTGAAGAAGCCATCTGATCTGGATCTTCATTGTTTGTCATTCAGCTCAAGAAATTGTTGCAATAATTTGCATCAAGTAACCTGATTGGTTGATAATCAGCAGTGGGAGTGGCATATTTAAATATTCAGCAGGTCAAGGGTTAATTCTCCGTCTGTACTTGCTGAGATATACATGACAGACACACTTACTTAAGACTATTTAGGTCATTTTGGAGACGTTGCTTCCAATTCTATGGGACTTTTACCCGACACCGAGATGAAATGACATCTCATGCCCTACCGCTCAACAAATCAATAAGGTTTATACAGAGGGATGGTCGAACTCGCTCCACTTTGCCTTGGTGGGTTAGACCTTCTAAGCAATTTCCCAGTACTCATTTGCAGTCAGTTTCAGCTCTGCATGGAAGCACTACGCCCTCATCTAATTCTCCAACCCTGATGGGCAGGGGTTCAACTAAAGACTTGATAGGTTCACAACATACACAATAAGGTCAGACCAACAACAGAAAGGGAATAAACACAAATTAAAGAGAAACAAGATTTCAAAAATATTTATGGCTCTCTAATTTACTGAGGCAACTCTTTCAACAAATATTTATGCCTCACAAACCCATAAAGCTCTACTCTTAAAGGAAAGAATTTGCTCCTTGGAGCAAATTCTTTCCTTTAAGGGTAGACCCTTTTCCTAGGAAAGCAAACAGGAAGTTCCATAAGTTGTCTCCCTTATAAAAAAAACATTACATACAAGATGTTCATTAAATTCATTCCCTATGATATTCATAACAAGTCATACAGTGATTAAATAAGGGGCCTCCATGGCCTAGTGGATAACAGCGCCGACTCTTAATCATTAGATCTCTCACCGCTGTGGGTTCGAGCCTCGCTCGGGTCACGTGTGAGACACCAAGTTCTGCAACGGAAAGTGAGGCTTTTTTCTCCGGGTACTCTGGTTTTCGCCCACCTCTGATTATCGATCGTCTCGATATGAGTGAAATAATCTTGAAAGGCCATAAAACCAACACCAAAAAAAAAAAAAAAAATCCAGTGATAAAATGGTCCATATCTTAACTTACTAGTATTTTGATTGTGTAAATGGGAACAGTCAATTAACAACTAACAAATAAACTTTCTGAATTACAGGCTCAACAATGAGGTCACTACGGTTCCTTTCTGGGTTAAATCTGCATACCGTAAAAAATCTTTAATATTGGGACACCTTGAAAATTTGTTTTAATTCTCCTAAAGTTTTAACAATTTTTTTCATGATTCTGCAAGAAGTCCAAAAGGTGCAGACGGAATGGCAAACAGTGCAGCCCCTGATCAGACTGCTCCGGAGCAGTCTGATCTCGGTCTGCACTGTTTGCTAAGGGCTGTCTGTCCCAATGCTTAGGATTATTACAGTATTGAGGCTTCTATCTGAGCAAAAACAGCCTATTTTTCTGTATATATATATATCTTTTATAAATGCTCTAAAAATCTTGGCGCCAAGAACAGGAGAACATCAAATGCAGGAGATGCGTTTAGTTAGGTCCAACAAAAAAATTGGGGACTAACAAAACTTCAGACCTTCAGGGCCATTTTGGATCATCTCCCAGAGAAAGGGAGAAAAGAGACAGAAGGACAAATCAACTTCTGTGGTCTTCAAAACTACATCATGTGGAAAATTTGAGAATGTAAACTCAAGAGATGGCTGGCATGATAGCAAAGTTTTAAGCCACTTTCTCTTGAACCTTTTAAGAAATTTGCAGAAATAAAGTTTTTTTTTTATCAAAATAAAGGTTTTTATAGTGTTCTTTTTTTTTTCAGACAAATTAAAGGTTTTATCTGATTTCATGTAAAAAAGGTTTTTAAAGGTTTTAAAGGCTCTCCCAGGGGACCTGAATGATGGAATGTATGTCGCTGTATCCACTCCTCTTATAGCAGTTTAATCCAGTTCCCTAAGACAGGAGTTCAAATTCTGATGTCACCGAAGCTCCGGTTTTCACTGCTGTTGCTGTCGCCTCCAGATTTGTGGTTCCAAATTTCAGCTTGAGTTTCACTTTGCGCTCATCCTTTGTCTTACCGTCAGGCAAGGTAATACTGAGTTTCCCGAGATGTACACAGCCGGGGTCGGTAATATACTTTGGATTTTCTTTCTCGGATGCATACATGTCGAAGGTAAGGATGCTCTTGTCTCCCATAAAGGGAGTATACTCTTGCTCAGTTTGATATTCCCCATATTTCACGATGGAATCTTTCTTCACGTGGACACTGAAAACCTCCTTGCACTTTGCCGCACCCTCGCTGTTGAAAACTTTCCTGTTTGGATCATGTGTCTTCTCATCAAATGCTTGATAAACTTCACAGCCATAGGTATATCTGAAGCATTAAATACATATGAACTTAATGGGAATGGATACAATGGCAGATTTTTCCGCCATTTTTCAAAGGGACACAACTTTTGGGACTTCTTGTTTGCATTTTAATAAACTCTTCCAATAGACAAGAATTCCGCCGAAGGCTATGTCGTGCCTGTGGGAGCGCAAAGTCACCGAACCATGACATCTAGGCCAAGATCAAACAAAGATGCTTGCATAAAAGGCTTGTACTAAGTATGTATCATTAATGAAATTCAAATAATTCTTGAGAAATGAACTTAACCATTAGGGTGAACGCTAGGGTGGTGGCAATATTTTACAAAGTCAGTGAACCATGAATTGTAGGTCAAGGTCAAATATGGATGCTTGCATTGAAGTTGCCATCCAAAGATTCAAGTTTGTACTAAATATCATTAAAGAAGCTCTGATAGTTCTTGAGAAATAAACTTGACCATAAGGGGGAACGCTAGGGTGGTTGCAATATTTTACAAAGTCAGTGATGGTTGGTTGATTTGAGGTTTAACGTCCCCGTCAACACTGTAAAGGTCATTTTGGAGACGTTGCTTCCAATTTTGTGGGACTTGTACCCGACATTGAGATGAAATGACATCTCAAGCCCTGTCGCCCAATGAAACCAAACGGGTTTATTAGCATGGACGGTCCGTTGCACCGCAGTTCCTGGACAGGCTTAGATCCTCTAAGCGGTTTACCAGTACTAGTGTGCGGGCTGGATTCAGCTCTGCGTGGAAGCATCATGCAGCCCATATATTTCTTCAAGCCCCTATGGGCGGGGCGAACAAAAGTCAGTGAACCATGAAATGTAGGTCAAGGTGTAATATGGATGCTTGCATTGAAGTTGCCATCCACAGATTCAAGTTTGTACCAAATATCATTAAAGGTTATGAGCCTGGAAAAGGAGGTTGTGAACCCAGCTTTTAGCCATGTATGAGACAATAGTCACATTTGATTGGATATAATTATGAAACTGATGAGAAATACTTAGCTGTTTTTTTTTTCCTTGCAGGGTATTATATGTGCATTAAACACATAAAGGAAACAAAGTGAACTGTCTCCTGAATTTTCTGCTGTGATAATAATTGTACATGTGGTATCTCAGAATTTCCAAGACTGAATTTTCACTCTGAGGCAGGGTTACCTCCCTTAGACAGTTAGAATGCTTGAAATTGCCACCTGACACCCTTGTTTTTTTGTATAATTTTGTAGTTGGCAGTTTGTTTACCATGTTTTGGGGTAAGAAAATCAATTTGAAATGCAGATTTATCAGGTACAGGGTCAAATATTAACATGTAAGCTTATGGAAATGTAAATAGAAGACCATAACCTTTAAAACCGAAAGTAGAAAATCATCACCTCTATCCTGTTTTTGGTCATTACATAATATTTTCACAAATTTGAAGGTTCTATCTAATTCTGTGTCATAAACTGGATCTTCCTGACATGTATTTTGCTACAAAAACTGTAAAATTTGTAACTTTAGTGCTAATTTAGGTCTAACTGGGCCATTTGATCAACTTTGTGCTTCTGATCCATGTAAATGGAGGGGGGGGGGGGGGGGGTAGGGGTTGCTTTGCTCTAAAGCCATGTAAATCAGTGTTGTAATTGGTCTGTTTGGAAAAGAGTCTTGCAGTAGGTGTATGAACATAAACATAAGAAAAAGAATCTACTCCATCTGGAATATATGGCATCAGGCTTGGTCCAAAGCAAAATTTCAAAAATTATTTCTCCGAACAGCCCGCTGCAATATCGCGACAAGTTTTCTCATCTGTTATAAGTTCTAATTGGTTAGATTCATGTTACTGGATCTGAACAGATATTTTCAGCTGTTTCTTATGGCATTAAGGCATTTATGACCATTTTCATCAATGTTTTGTCTTCAAAATATCCTCAAAATGCCTTTTTTTACTTCAAGTAGGGGGTATAGGTATAGGAACAACCATAACTTCTACATAGGTGTGCTATTTAGGCATAATTTAGTGCATTTTAGGACTGAAGTATTCCAAAGACACATGAGAAGAACCACTGATGCAAGCCGGTTTCTGGGTTCCAGTCCAGAAAGAGGTAAACTTTGTGCTTTTTCACAAAATATGGTTTTTTCGGCTTTCATCGTAAAATCTGAAGGCGATAACTTTTTGGCAAACTTGAAAGATTCTTTGTCACTGAACATTTAGTATGCATGACTACATTATTATATATGATCTAAATTTCTATTTGGCAATTCTTTTGATGGATTATAAGGAAAATAAGGTTTGGTTTAAGGTTATGAGCCTGGAAAAGGAGGTTGTGGACCCAGCTTTTAGCCATGTATGAGACAATAGTCACATTTGATTGGATATAATTATGAAACTGATGAGAAATACTTAGCTGTTTTTTTTTTCCTTGCAGGGTATTATATGTGCATTAAACACATAAAGGAAACAAAGTGAACTGTCTCCTGAATTTTCTGCTGTGATAATAATTGTACATGTGGTATCTCAGAATTTCCAAGACTGAATTTTCACTTTGAGGCAGGGTTACCTCCCTTAGACAGTTAGAATGCTTGAAAATTGCCACATGTCACCCTTGTTTTTTTGTATAATTTTGTAGTTGGCAGTTTGTTTACCATGTTTTGGGGTAAGAAAATCAATTTGAAATGCAGATTTATCAGGTACAGGGTCAAATATTAACATGTAAGCTTATGGAAATGTAAATAGAAGACCATAACCTAAAGAAGCTCTTATAGTTCTTGAGAAATAAACTTGACCATTAGGGCGAATGCTAGGGTGGTCACAATATTTTACAAAGTCAGTGAACCATGAAATGTAGGTCAAGGTCAAATATGGATGCTTGCATTTAAGTTGCCATCCCCAGACACAAGTTTGTAAGAAGTATCATTAATGAAGCTCTAATAGTTCTTGAGAAATAAACTTGACCATTAGGGTGAACGCTAGGGTGGTCGCAATATTTTACAAAGTCAGTGAATCATAAAATGTAGGTCAAGGTCAAATATGGATGCTTGCATGTAAGTTGCCATCCCCAGACACAAGTTTGTACCAAGTATCATTAATGAAGCTCTTATAGTTCTTGAGAAATAAACTTGATTATTAGGGTGAACGCTAGGGTGGTTGCAAATGTTGATGCCTTGATGAACGGACGGACGAACGAAGGCAAACGAACTGACGGAAAACCGGGTGCCTATATTGTGCCATGGTAATAGCAGGCGCGACAAAAAGGGGTCTAATCTTAACCTTTTTGTACGAAATGGAATCTTCCTCCTAATATATAGCAGGAGTTAATTTCAAAATTTAGGGGTGTCAGGTTGTGTTTTCATCAAAATTTATTTGGAAAATAACTGAACTTTTAGCAAACAGTGGAGGCCCTGATCAGACATGGTGTTCTGCGGCTTATGATCTGGGCCTCCACTATTTGCCAAGGTACCCCTTTTGGGGTTTCTGGTTCTAAATGGGTTAAAGGAAAGAATTTGCTTCTTAAAGGAAAGAATTTGCTTCTTAGGAGCCAATTCTTTCCTTTATGAGTTGCTCCTCAGGAGCAAATTCTCTTCTTTACGAGCTGACATGGGAGGCAAAAATACTTTTGAAGGCGTTGCTTCCCCTGAAGGTGTACCCATTCCCCTTAAACTTAACCTTGTCCTGCTGAATAAATTAATTTTTCCACACCCATGTCTGACTATCAACCAATAAAATTATTTGATTTTGTGCATTCATTCAATTCTACAAACTGAATGACAAGCAGTGTGGACCCTTCAGAAGCCATCTGATCCAGATATGACATACCGTATTCACCCTAATTACCGCACATGCTCCTATAAGCGCACACCAAAGTTATTTTTGAAAAAATATGTATAAGCGCACACCTTACAGTAACCTCCCATTGAAGCTTTCACAGGAAATCTATAAAAACTTACCGTTATTTCTTCAACAGTGAAGCGGGAAACAAGACAGTTCAACTGCCAAGACAGTTACCCAAAATGATTTGTGTGCGCTTAATAAGTTGATTTTTCACCACGATTTTTTGACATAATTTTGATAAACTAAGCACACGGTGCGGTAATCAGGGCGAATACGGTATTACTTTTCAGCCATCTGATTTGATTACATAGTCCCAAATAAGAGGGGTGTGTGTGTGTGTGTGTGGGGGGGGGGGGGCAGGGATCCACATATTACTTTTCTTATTTCTGCCCAAGACATGTATTGTGGGTACTCATTAGAAGTGCCTCGAAGTGTTTTCAGCCAGAAATAAGAAAAATATCAGTATTTTTCCGATGAAAAAAGCACCTTATCTGGAGCTATGTCTGACTCTACACTGTTTGCAAAGAAGGGATTAAGGTGTTCAGCAGGACTTGTATGTTTGATTTGAGCTTTAACGTCCCCGTCAACACTGTTTAGGTCATTTTGGAGACATTGCTTTGAATTTTGTGGGACTTTTACTCGACACCGAGATGAAATGACATCTCAAACCCTGTCGCCCAATGAAACCAATAGGGTTAATATGCGTGGACAGTCCAACTCGCACCACTTTGCCTGGGCAGGCTTAGAACCTCTAAGTGGTTTACCAGTACTCATGTGCGGTGGGTTTCAGCTCTGCGTGGAAGATACATGCAGCCAAATCTATACTCACATGAACTGGCAAAACATTTTAATGAAACTTGAATTCCAATGATATAAATTATCATCAGTGGCATGTCTGAATAAAATGTTTAATGATAGCTACGATTTAATGGGTGAAGTCACAGGTTCGAGGCAAGGGTCAAAATCTTGGTGTTCAACTTTCCATTGAGTCAAACATTTTGTGTCGCGAATGTGATTCCCATTTTCACAAATTATTACTCATCATCTAACGTTGGGAATATTGTTTACAAAATGAAAATTTTTACCAATGGTTGAAATGTTATCGACCTTTAAATATTGGACCAAACCACCAGAAGTGAGCGAAAAGTATGGTATTTCTGATTGTGGTTTTTGTTTTAATCATTATTTAAGACACTGCTGAAGATGCTAAAACGACTGAAGGCACTTTTGGGTCAATTTTTGGCATGAAACATTATTTCGAAAATTTCGCTGAAAAAAGCAGTTTTTGATATTTTAATAAAATATTTGTTCGGCCCCCGCCCATAGGGGCTTGAAGAAATATATGGGCTGCATGATGCTTCCCCGCAGAGCTGAATCCGACCCGCACACTAGTACTGGTAAACCGCTTAGAGGATCTAAGCCTGTCCAGGAACCGCGGTGCGAGGCGGACCGTCCATGCTAATAAACCCTATTGGTTTCATTGGGCGACAGGGCTTGAGATGTCATTTCATCTCAATGTCGGGTAAAAGTCCCACAAAATTGGAAGCAACGTCTCCAAAATGACCTATACAGTGTTGACGGGGACGTTAAACCTCAAATCAAACAAACAAACAAAATATTTGTTTCTCGCTAATTTTTAGATGTTAGGTTATTTTTTTATTCCTTGCTTTTAACTTATTACCTATACACAACAAGAGAGCCATGATGGCCCTGGATCACTCACCTGATCCATAGTGTAACAAGTGGGCCCCAGAGAGGGCCATTATTGGCCCCAGGGCTTTAATGTGCATAATGTTGAGGGAGGTCTTAAAGGTGAAGCTTCATACCAAACATCAACAAAGGCTATAATTAGAACAATCTTGGCAAAGGTCCACTAGATGAAGCTACACATCAAATATCAAAGACCTGGGCCTTGCAGTTTCAGAGAAGAAGATTTTTTTTAAAGCTATTCCCTACATAAGCCTATGCAAAACCAAATGGCCCCGGGGCTATATAAATCTATGTAATACCAAAGGGCCCCGGGGTGGGGGCATTTGTGGCCCTAGGGCTATAATTTGAACAATCTTGGTAGAGGTCCACTAGATAAAGCTCCATACTAAATATCAAAGGCCTTGGCCTTGCAGTTTCAGAGAAGATTTTTAAAGATTTCCCTATAAAAGTCTATGTAAAACCAAAGGGCCCCGGAGTGGGGACATTTTTGGTATCAGGGCTATAATTTGAATAATCTTGATAGAGGTCCACTAGATGCAGCTTCATACCAAATTTCAAAGACCCAGGCCTTGTGGTTTCAGAGAAGAAGATTTTTAAAGATTTTCCCTATATTAGTCTATGTAAAACCATAGGGCCCCAGAGCGGGGGCATTTTTGGGCCCAGGGCTATAATTTGAACAATCTTGGTAGAGGTCCATTAGATGCAGCTTCATACCAAATTTCAAAGTCCTGGGCCTTGTGGTTTCTGAGAAGAAGATTTTTAAAGATTATCCCTATATAAGCCTATGTAAAACCAAAGGGCACAGGGCGGGGCCACTTTTGGCCCCAGCACTATAATTTATATCATCTTGGTAGGGGTCCTTTAGAAGAAGCTTCATACCAAATATAAAAGACCTAGGCCTTGTGGTTTCAGAGAAGAAGATTTTTAAAGATTTTCCCTATATAAGTCTATGTAAAACCAAAGGGCCCCGGAGCGGGGGCATTTTTGGCCCAAGGGCTATAATTTGAACAATCTTGGTAGGGGTCCACTAGATGAAGCTTCATACCAAATATCAAAGTCCTGGGCCTTGCGGTTTCAGAGAAGAAGATTTGTAACGATTTTCCCTATATAAGCCTATGTAAAACCAAAAGGCCCCGGGGCGGGGACATTTTTGGCCTCAGCACTATAATTTGAATAATCTTGTTAGGGGTCTTTTAGATGAAGCTTCAAACCAAATATAAAAGACCTAGGCCTTGTGGTTTCAGAGAAAAGGATTTTTAAAGATTTTCCCTATATAAGTCTATGTAAAGCCAAAGGGCCATGGGGTGGGGGAATTTTTGGCCCAAGGGCGATAATTTGAACAATCTTGGTAGATGTCCATTGGATGAAGCTTCATTCTAAATATCAAAGTCCTGGGCCTTGTGGTTTCAGACAAGAAGATTTTTTAAGATTTTCCCTATATAAGCCTATGTAAAACCAAAGGGCCACAGGGCGGGGGCATTTTTGGCCCCAGCACTATAATTTGAACAATCTTGGTAGGGGTCCACTAGATGAAGCTTCATACCAAATATCAAAGACCTGGGCCTTGTGGTTTCAGAGAAGAAAATTTTTAAAGATTTTCCCCATAAAAGCCAATGTAAAACCAAAGGGCCCCGTGGCAGGGGCATTTTTTGTCCCAGCACTATAATTTGAACAATCTTGGTAGGGGTCAACTAGATGAAGCTTCATACCAAATATCAAAGACCTGGGCCTGGTGGTTTCAGAGAAGAAGATTTTTAAAGATTTTCCCTATATTAGCCCATGTAAAACCAAAGGGCCCCAGGGCGAGGGCATTTTGGCCCCAGCACTATAATTTGAACAATCTTGGTAGGGGTCCAACAGATGAAGCTTGATATCAAATATCAAAGACCTGGGCCTTGCGGTTTCAGAGAAGAAGATTTTCCCTATATAAGCCCATGTAAAACCAAAGGGCCCCCGGGACTGGGGCATTTTTGGCCCCAGCACTATAATTTGAACAATCTTGGTAGGGGTCCACTAGATGATGCTTCAAACCAAATATAAAGGATCTGGGCCTTGTGGTTTCAGGGAAGAAGATTTTTAAAGATTTTCCCTATATAAGCCTATGTAAAACCAAAGGGCCCCGGGGTAGGGGCATTTTTGGCCCCAGCACTATAATTTGAACAATCTTGGTAGGGGTCCACTAGATGAAGCTTCGTACCAAATATCAAAGACCTGGGCCTTGTGGTTTCAGAGAAGAAGATCTTTAAAGATTTTCCCCATAAAAGCCAATGTAAAACCAAAGGGCCCCGTGGCAGGGGCATTTTTTGTCCCAGCACTATAATTTGAACAATCTTGGTAGGGGTCCACTAGATGAAGCTTCATACCAAATATCAAAGTCCTGGGCCTTGTGGTTTCAGAGAAGAAGATTTTTAAAGATTTTCCCTATATAAGCCTATGTTAAACCAAAGGGCCCTGGGGCGGGGGCATTTTTGGCCCCAGCACTATAATTTGAACAATCTTGGTAGGGGTCCACTAGATGAAGCTTCATACCAAATATCAAAGACCTGGGCCTTGTGGTTTCAGAGAAGAAGATTTTTTAAGTTTTCTGTGAAAAAAATCTATTTTTGGCTCCTGTGACCTAGATGTGCAATGGACCGGAACCATTTGAACAACTTTGAAAGGGGACCACCTAAGAATCATTCCTGTGAAGTTTGGTCAAAATCCGATCAGTGGTTTAGGAGGAGATGTCGTTTAAAGAAATTGTTTACTCACGCACACACGCACGGACGCACGCACGACGGACGACGGACAAAAAGTGATCCCAAAAGCTCACCTCGTCACTACGTGACGGTGAGCTAAAAATGTTGAAGGGAAAAATTCCACTGGAAACACATTTTGTGAAAAATGCACTTTTTTAAGTTTTCACCATTGAACACAAAATTTTCTTGTTAAAGGATTCATGTCTATAGTTAGTCAAATCCTTAATCAGTAATTTTAAACTGAATTATGCTCTTGTTTTGTCAGAGGAGACAATTTAAAAGTGTATAGTTTCTATTTCCGGTCAGTATCTTTCTTCAAGCCCAGATGGGCGGGGAGCCATTTCAGATGAACTACCTCATTTAAGGGGAATGGGAACACCTTCAGGGGTGGCAACTCCTGCAAAAGTATTTTTGTATCCCATGTCAATAGGGGTCAACTCTTGAAGTAAAGAATTTGCTCCTTTAAGAGTAGACCCTTTTTTCAGTGGGACAGGAGTTGTAGAAAATACATCTGGAAGTCCCAAAAGTGGTCTCCCTTTGAAAAATGGCAGAAAAATGTGCTGGGTGTTCTCAGTCCTCTTAAGTTTGACCTGCTATACTCCTTGGCCCAGTCGTTAGGTTATCGAGCCAAAACTGTTTAATGGTCTAGAAGTACATCTAATACATAGGTATTTTCCACATAAAAAAAAAATCTGAGAAGCTTTTGTAAAAGCAAAAGATACTCACCTTTTTTCAGCAAAAATATTAGCATATTGGGGAAATAAAATTATCGTTTTTAACGACAAACCAAACTAGTAATTTTATTAGCGTTCAACAACTGGCCCCAAAATGACCTATACAGTGTTGACAGGGATGCTAAACCTCATATCAAACAAAATATTAGCAATGACTGAAGTGGTTATACACCAACCTGCATCTTCTCTCACTAATTGCGGCTGGATCATGACCAAATATCACAGCTCCTTTCAGCACGGCAATACCTGCTGATTCTGGTACTATCACTTTCTTGTCCTTAAACCTACAAATATAAACACAGCATTGCTGAACAGTCAACAAGATAACTTTTTCACCACTCTGTACCTGGAATGGTACTATTACCATCTTGTCCTTAAATAAACACAGCATTGCTGAACAGTCAACAAGATAACTTTTCACCACTCTGTACCTGGAATGGTACTATTACCTTCTTATCCTTAAATAAACACAGCATTGCTGAACAGTCAACAAGATAACTTTTCACCACTCTGTACCGGGAATGGTACCATTACCTTGTCCTTAAATAAACACAGCATTACTGAACAGTCAACAAGATAACTTTTCACCACTCTGTACCTGGAATGGTACCATTACCTTGTCCTTAAATAAACACAGCATTACTGAACAGTCAACAAGATAACTTTTCACGACTCTGTACCGGGAATGGTTTCTGATCGTGGCACACTGGGTAATAAGCCTCATTATGCTGAATATTTCAATATACTACACTCCTCCTAGATTTGTAAACAATTTGTGCCATGGATTCAGAAGCAGAATAGAAAACAGTATAGATCCAGATCAGCTGGCTTCTCAAATCTATACAGTTTTTAAACAATACAGTCGAACTTCAATGGCTCAAACAACTTTGGGACCTCGAAAATCTGTTCGAGACTGGGGTAGTTCGAGCCACTGAGATTACTGTTAGGAGGCATAACGAGATACTTTTAGACATCTTTTCGGTGTTCTATAATGAAAATGTATGCTGTGTGTACTCATTAGAATCGCCTCATCGAGGCGATTCTAATGAGTACACACAGCATACATTTGCAAGATAAAAGACTAAAATCTCCTTAATCATCCCCCACTTTTTCTTATGTAGAGGATTTCGCTAGGGACTCAAGAATGGGTTCGACGCATCCATGGTAAACGAGCCATCGGTGTTCGAGCCATCAACGTTCTAATGTATATCTGAGTTCAGGAAGGGGCGGGTTTAGTCAAGCATTCCATGGAATAAATGTACTATGTTGGGCCTGTGAGTGTAGTTGTTAAGAAATGGACTTGTATGATGATAATATTATGGGTTGACCCAAATATTGTCAAATTTACAAACGTATGAAGGGATGAATGAACTGTTAGAACACAAGACTCCCACAACGTGCCAGACCTTAATTATCTTGATTACTCCTCCTTATCTTGAACTATAAACTATGATTTACTTCATATTCTGAAGAAAAACAGTGAACCCTTACAATAAGATTTCTGCCTAAGGGTTTGTCATGCCTGTAATTGTTGCTCTCGAGAAATGTACCTGAATATTTGGGATGATGCTTGGGTTGACACAAATGTTGACAGATTGAAGATTGGGTTGACACAAATTTTGACAGAGTGACGCTTGGGTTGACACAAATGTTGACAGACTGACAACTGGGTTGACACAAATGTTGACATTGATGCTTGGATTGACACATATGTTGACAGATTGATGCTTGGGTTGACACATATGTTGACAGTTTGACACTTGGATTGACACATATGTTGACAGTTTGACACTTGGGTTGACACAAATGTTGACAGAATGACGCTTGGGTTGACACAAATGTTGACAGATTGATGCTTGGGTTGATACAAATGTTGACAGACTGATGCTTGGGTGGACACAAATGTTGACAGAATGATGCTTGGGTTGACACAAATGTTGACAGATTGATGCTTGGGTTGATACAAATGTTGACAGATTGATGCTTGGGTTGACACAAATGTTGACAGATTGATGCTTGGGTTGACACAAATGTTGACAGATTGATGCTTGGGTTGACACAAATGTTGACAGACTGACGCTTGGGTTGACACAAATGTTGACAGACTGACGCTTGGGTTGACACAAATTTTGACAGAATGATGCTTGGGTTGACACAAATGTTGACAGAGTGATGCTTGGGTTGACACAAATGTTGACAGAGTGATGCTTGGGTTGACACAAATGTTGACAGAGTGATGCTTGGGTTGACACAAATTTTGACAGAGTGATGCTTGGGTTGACACAAATTTTGACAGAGTGATGCTTGGGTTGACACAAATGTTGACAGACTGACGCTTGGGTTGACACAAATTTTGACAGAGTGATGCTTGGGTTGACACAAATGTTGACAGAGTGATGCTTGGGTTGACACAAATGTTGACAGAGTGATGCTTGGGTTGACACAAATGTTGACAGACTGACGCTTGGGTTGACACAAATGTTGACAGACTGACGCTTGGGTTGACACAAATGTTGACAGATTGATGCTTGGGTTGACACAAATGTTGACAGATTGATGCTTGGGTTGACAAATTGACACTTGGGTTGACACAAATGTTGACAGAATGATGCTTGGGTTGACACAAATGTTGACAGATTGATGCTTTGGTTGACAAATTGACACTTAGCTGACACAAATGTTGACTGACTGATGCTTTGGTTGACACAAATGTTGACAGAATGATGCTTGGGTTGACACGAATGATGACAGAAAGAAGCTTGGGTTGACACAAATGTTGGCAGACTGACGCTTGGGTCAACACAAATGTTGACAGTTTGACAAATGGTCCAAAGACCGTATTCCTATACCATGCCATGCTTAAAGCCAAAGAGACTAAAAGTTTTTTTTTCAATCTCAAATTGTCCTGGGGCCAGTTGTTCAAAGCATCGTTAGCTTAACGAGCTCATTAGTGGTCATATTGTTAACTCTTCTAGTAAGTACAATATCGTAAATTTTGGTATTTTTGCTGAAAAAAATGTGAGCAGCTTTTGCATCCACCCGGGGTGGGGGCATTTGTGGCCCCAGGGCTATAATTTGGAAAATCTTGGTAGAGGTCCATTAGATGAAGCTTCATACCAAATTTCAAAGTCCTTGGCCTTGTGGTTTCAGAGAAGAAGATTTTTAAAGATTATCCCTATATAAGCCTATGTAAAACCAAAGGGCCCCGGTGCGGGGCCACTTTTGGTCCCAGCACTATAATTTGAATCATCTTGGGAAAGGTCCTTTAGAAGAAGCTTCATACCAAATATAAAAGACCTAGGACTTGTGGTTTCAGAGAAGAAGATTTTTAAAGATTTTCCCTATATAAGTCTATGTAATACCAAAAGGCCCCGGAGCAGGGGCATTTTTGGCACAAGGGCTATAATTTGATAATTTGAACAATCTTGGTAGGGGTCCACTAGATGAAGCTTCATGCCAAATATCAAAGTCCTGGGCCTTGCGGTTTCAGAGAAGAAGATTTTTAAAGATTTTCCCTATATAAGCCTATGTAAAACCAAAGGGCCCCGTGGCGGGGGCATTTTTTGTCCCAGCACTATAATTTGAACAATCGTGGTAGGGGTCCACTAGATGAAGATTCATACCAAATATCAAAGTCCTGGGCCTTGCGGTTTCAGAGAAGAAGATTTTTAAAGATTTTCACTATATAAGCCTATGTAAAACCAAAGGGCCCCGGGGCGGGGACATTTTTGGCCTCAGCACTATAATTTGAATTATCTTGTTAGGGGTCCTTTAGATGATGCTTCATACCAAATATAAAAGACCTAGGCCTTGTGGTTTCAGAGAAGACAATTTTTAAAGATTTTCCATATATAAGTCTACATAAAACCAAAGGGCCCTGGGGCGGGGGCATTTTTGGCTCAAGGGCTATAATTTGAACAATCTTGGTAGAGGTCCATTAGATGAAGCTTCATTCTAAATATCAAAGTCCTGGGCTTTGCGGTTTCAGAGAAGAAGATTTTTAAAGATTTTGCCTATATAAGCCTATGTAAAACCAAAGGGCCCTGGGACGGGGGCATTTTTTGCCCCAGCACTATAATTTGAACAATCTTGGTAGGGGTCCACTAGATGAAGCTTCATAAGTTAGCTAACGACGTCGTTAGTTGTGAACAACTGGCCCCTGAACTATAACACAAATCTTCACCTACTTGTTCTTGATAAACTCCTGAAGCAAAGGGGACTCGCTGAACCCTCCTACCATGAGTATTGTATCAGCACCTCTACACTCTGTGCGCTTTAGTAAGTCCTGAAGGTGGTTCCCAATACTCTTCAAGGCTTTATCAAAAAATTGCATGCAGATATCCTTTCTTACTCGTAGTTTATCCCCAATCCAGTCAGTCTGTGTGCCACCTAAAATATATGTAAAGCTCATTTATCATCAGAAAAAACAATTGTTTGTTTGTTTGATTTGAGGGTTAACGTCCCCATCAACACTGTAAAGGTCATTTTGGAGACGTTGCTTCCAATTTTGTGGGACTTTTACCCAACATTGAGATGAAATGACATCTCAAGCCCTGTCGCCCAATGAAACCAATAGAGTTTATAAGCATGGATGGTCCGACACTCACACCGCTTTGCCTGGGCAGGTTTAGCTCCTCTAAGTGGTTTACCAGTACTCGTGTGTGGGTCAGATTCAGGTCTGCATGGAAGCATCAAGCAGCCCATATATTTGTTCAAAATTGATCAGGTCATTTATTCATCATTCCCAAAGGGCATTAACTGCTGAAAAAATTTCAGAATTTTGTTCAAAATTTGATCAGGTCATTTACTCATAATTCCCTATCGGCCTGTCAAGATTCAAGACAATAGCTTGAACAGTGTTTGAGATGATGTCTTGCTTACAAGATTAAAATGCCAAATTGTTCAAAGGTCCATAGCTCATGAAAAATTGTTTAAAATTATTTTCAAAAGTTAACTAGGCCATTTACTCATCATTACCCATCAGCCTGTCAAGTTTCAAGGTAATAGCTTAAAGTAGTTTTGAGATATTTTGCTTACAAATGCCGAATTGTTCAAAGGGCCATTACTCAAGAAAAAATCAGCTTTTTTAAAATGTTAATCAGGTCATTTATTTATCATTCCCTATCAGTCTGTCAAGTTTCAAGGCAATATCTCAAACCATTTCTGAAATATCTTGCTTACAAGGTTAAAATGCCTAAGTCCACAAAGGGGAATAATTTTGTAATTTTTTTTTATAAAATTATACCAAAATTTAACCAGATCATCTTCATATTGGTTCCAAATAGACTGCAAAATTTCAAGAGCTTAGCCCATGTGGTTCTGGAGATATTTTACTTAAAATCTTGCAAAAATGCCTAAGCATAATTTGGTAAATTTTTCATAAAATAACACCAATCTAATCAGATCATCTTCACATTAGTTCTGAACCGCCAAATCCTAGGCCATGGGGTTCTTGGGACATTTTGGTTACAAACTTTTTCCTATGCCAAAAGGTCTGAGTCCACAAAGGGGAATAATATGGTCAAATTTTCATAAAATTATACCAAAATTTAATCAGGTCATCTTTCCTTTGGTTCAAAACTGCCTGAAATATTTTAAGAGCTTAGGCCATTTGGTTCTTGAAATATTCTACTTACTAGCATTTTTCCTGTATTAAAATCATACCAACAGTTCATCTTCACATTGGTTACAAATAGCCTATTAAATTTCAAGGGCAAAACACAAGTGGTTCTTGAGATATTTCTCTTGCAAGCTTTTCCTTTGCCAAAATGCCCAAGTCCACAAAGGGGCATTATTTGGTTATCTTTTTATAAAATGACACAAAAATCTAATCAGATCATCTTCACATTGGTTCCAAACAGCCAACAAAATTTCAAGAGCCTAGCCAGTGTGGTTCTTGAGATATTTTGCTTACATGCTTTTTCTAGGCTAAAACACCTACATCTGCAAAGGGGCATAATTTGGTCAATTTTTCATCAAATCAGATTATTTTCACATTGGTTCGAAATAGCCTGCAAAATTTAAAGAGCCTAGCCCATACCTTTCTTGAGATATTTTGCTTCCAGGATTTTCCTATGCTTAAATGTCTAAGTCCACAATGGGGTATATTTTTGTAAAATCTTTTTAAAATCATACCAAAATTTAATCAGATCATCTTCACATTGGTTCCAAACAGCCTGCAAAAATTCAAGGGCCTAGCCCAAACGGATCTTGAGGTATTTTGCTTCAAAGATTTTCCTATGCCAAAAGAAGCCTCAGTGGTGTAGTGCTTATGCTACTCGCCTTGTAAACCAGGGGTCGCAGGATCGATCCCGGGCTTCTCCAGACTTTCGGATGAGTCTTTAAACCGAGGTCCCGTCTCCGTATGACCTTAGCTGTTGGCGGGACGTAAAACTCAAACACTCACTCACTCATTTCCTATGCCAAAATTTCTAAGTCTACGAAGGGGCAATATTTGGTCAATGTTTCATACAATTATACCAAAATTTAATAGAATTACACCAAAATTTAACCAGGTCCTTTTCACATATGTTCCAAACAGCCTACAAAATTTGAAGGGCCTAGCCCAAGCAGTTGCTGAGATATTTTGCTTACAAGCTTTTCCTGTGTCAAATGCCTTTTCCTTAAAGGGGGATGGCTTGGTAATTTTCCATAAAAAATACATCAAAATTTAATAAGGTCATCTTCACATTGGTTTCAAACAGCCTGCACTGCTTCAAGAGCCTAGACCAAGCGGTTCTGGAGATATTTTGCTACTAGCTTTTCCTATGCCAAAATGCCTAAATCCACAAAGGGGCATGATTTCATCCTTTTTTTTTTTTTAAATTTTACCAAAATTCAATCAGCTCATCTCACATTGGTTCTAAACAGCCTACCAAATTTCAAACACCTAATCCAAGGGGTTCTTGAGATATTTTGCTTCCAGCTTTTCCTATGTCCACAAAGGGGCATAATTTAATCAAATTTTCATAAATTATACAAAAATTTAATCAGATCATTTTCACATTTATCTTAATTATCCTAAATATATTAACCCATATAGTACCGGAAACCCCAAAATGGGTACCCTGGCAAACAGTGCAGGCCCAGATCAGATGCTGCAGAATGCAGCATCTGATCAGTGCCTAAACTATTTGTAAAAAGTTCAGCCATTTTCCAAATCGATTTTGAAGAAAACACAACCTGACAACACTAAATTTTGAAATGGACTCCTGCTATATATAAGGAGGAAGATTCCATTTGGTACAAAAAGGGTTAATATCTGTAGAGACTGCAAGTGAGAATTTCTTCGACAGACTCAAGACCAAGTTTGAAACAGCCATGGCAAACAAGCCATTGGTGTCCGAGCCATGAAAGCTGCACTGTATATTGAATATTGCCGTATAGAACAAGTTTTCTGGTGACAGAAATCATAGTTTACCTCCATATTTTGGATGAGCTTTAATGTGAGCCTTGATAGTTGTTTTTGCTCCCTTCTTGGTTTGTCCCTCTTCAAATATAGTGGGAATCTGAGGATCAAGCTTAATCTGGATTCTGTCACGCATATCTGTCTTAATCTCTCTCTTCTTAACCTGGAAAAAAGTGCTATAGGCATGAATTTTATTTTTTCAGATTTATCTATGTTTATCATATGACGTCGCGTCTGAGAGTGTAATAACGCCATGTAATATTTTCTATAATTCACTAGTGGATTAAATATGCAAATTAGCTAGATATGTCCCGTAACGTTACATGTACGATGTCCTTAACGACATCGCGTTTACTATAGTCTTTCAAAACGAAGTGAGACGTGACTGCACTTTTAATTTTGGACTAGTCCGTGTTTTAGGTAAGTCACCTTCAGTTGGGATTGTACATTGGGTGATATTGTTTTAATGAGATTCGTACTGCATCATATTAACCACTTGGCCACGACTTCTACATAATGGCATTATCAAAAACCTGATATATAATTTTAAAATCATGTGAAAAAAGAAGTCCGGAACCTGTTTCCCCTAAAACATGGAATGGTCTTGCCACGCTTGAACGTTGAACTCTAAAAGGTCGTTGATAAACTATAATGGCAGAATATTGATATTTTTGCAAACACTCGTGAATAAAATGCGTTTTAAATGTCATATGATAAATAGAATCTTGCATTCATGCTCATGCATTATTGTATTTATTAAACTCGTTGAGGAAAAAGGATAAAATGCTTGGCAAAGCCTCGCATTTTATCCCTTTTCCTCAACTCGTTTAATAAATTCAATAATACATGAACAATCATGTAAGATCCTCTATGTTTACTCCAGAGAACACCTATAAACTGCATGAAGCCCGAAGCTCCAGCGATTCACACACAAACTGCATCAAGAAGCGCTTTGCTAAGTTTATGAGTGATCAGCCAGAGTTTAATGGATTTTATCGATGTTAGAGAATCAACAAGGCTGTTCTAACATGTTCCCACAATCTATATTTGAGCAGGAATTCAAAAACTATCACATTTTTTTGTCTTAAGATTTTCGAATATTCGGAGGTAAAATTTACAATGTATTTGTATAGGCATGTTTTTATAATGCCAAGCCTGGCTAAGCCAGTTTTTTTTCCGTTTCAATAGGAGAACGCACCTGTGTGACATGAATGGCAAAAAATTAGTGAGTATAGTACCGTATTTTGGAATATTTCAGTGTCGCCAAATTTTCGTGGATTTGTCCCAAAAACATGATGATAAATGTTCGCAGTTTTTATTTCTGCGGCCATTTATACCCACAAAAGTAAAGTCTGTGATTGTCTCACGAAAATCTGACATTTTATTATGGACAAATTTTTTAAAACAAATAAAAGTGGTAAAATAATCTGAGATAGATCTGACTGCTTCATTTGAAACAATATTGTCAAGCTCAATTACACTTCCTAAGTGCATGAACACCCAGGCTCACTGGGTGCTCAGTCACATTTAATTGTACCAATCAGGCTTTCATACATACTAGTGACAGTAGATTTTAATCGGTTTGATGTATGCTTATATTTGGCGTATGACACCTTTTCCCTGTGTCAGAGACAGGAAAAGATCATGCCATCACGATAACAAGTCCGTGAGACGAAGACCCCCCCTAAACCCCAATTTATATAGAGAAAACTGGGGTTTATGGGGGTATACATTATTTCTCTTATTTTTACTCAAACACATAGGTTGTGGGTACTCGTTAGAACTGCCTCAAACTCAATGAGGTGGTTCTAACGAGCACCCACAACCTAAGTTTGCAGTATAACTAAGAAAAATATCACAGATTTTCATTAGAAAAGTAGCCATTTTGGAGATGAGAAAAATGCACTATGTCACACGGGAGTCTTCAAGTAATGCACTGACAGCTGTTCGCCTTATGCTAATCAATTTGATGTTGAAATAAACTACTGCACAGGTAAAGATGTTTATTGGGAAGGGCTATTGTTTGGGGTAAGAGCAAACAAAACTCAACTGGAAAACTATCTTATTTTACCAACACGATAACAAACCCATGCGACATGGTGCATTTTTTCACAGCTCCAAAATGTCTACTTTTCCAATGAAAATCCGTGATATTTTTATTATTTATACAGCAAACATAGGTTGTGGGTGCTCGTTAGAACTACCTCATTGAGGCGGTTTTAATGAGTACCCACAACCTATGTCTTGGAGCAGAAATAAGAAAAATAATATATACCCCCCTAAACCCCAGTTTTCTCTATATACAATGGGTTTTAAGGGGGGAGGCCATTTTTGGAGACGTTGCTTCCAAGTTTGTGTGAGTTTTACCCGACATTGAGATGAAATGACATCTCAAGCTCTGTCGCCCAATGAAACCAATAGGGCTTAAATGCACTAGACGGTCTGACTCGGATCACTTTGCCTGGGCAGGCTTAGTCCTTCTAGTGGTCCACCAGTATTCATGTGGGGTCAGTTGCAGCTCTACGTGGAAGCACCATAGAGCCCAATATATTTCTCCTAGTCACAATGGGCAAGGGCAAATTCAATCAAGGTTCAAGTGACATTATTACTTCTTCTTTGCACAAACTTAAGAGAATATTTCGCTGATTTTAATTTTCGCAGATCAAGACTGACCGCCAATTCCCAAGAACATTGGGTGACGCAAAAATTTTCTAGAATACGGTATATGGTAAATTAATGTCATCTTACAACTCTGATTCTGACATTGTCCACTCTTTAATATCTCGAAAATTGATGTTTACCTTAAGACAATTTGATATTTTTTTCTAATTTTTTTCCCCAAACATGATTTGTTGGTACTTGCTAGAGCCACCTTACTGTTTTACATGTACAAACAACCTATGATCTGGGAGAAAAAAAAAAGATAACAGTTTTCTCCATAAAAGGGGTTTACATTGTTTTTTTTGGGTGTTAATTACACAGATTTGTTAACCCCCACCATGCTGAATATTTCAGTATACTACATTCCTCCCCCATTTTCATTTTTCAGCCATTTGAGTTGCATGATTTCCAGTTTTCATATGGATTCAGAAGCATGATAGAAAACAATATAGCTCCTGATCAGCTAGCTAATCTTGATCTATACTGTGTTCATAAAGGACAGACCCGGATTCAGCATAGGCAGAGTTAAAATGACTCTTCAGGTAACAAACTAGTTTTGCTTGTTTGATTTCAGATTTAACACTCCCCTCAACACTAATAGGTAATTTTTGGAGACATTGCTTCTAATTTTGTTTACCAGTACTTATGTTGGTTGGTTTCAGCTCTGCATGGAAGCACCAGTCTATTTGTCAAAGCCAGGGTGGGTTGGGGGCTGGGGGAAATAGAATAACATGGTTCATTATAACATGAATATGGATATAACATGGTTTCAACATAGATCCCAAAAATGCATAGATCATACAGAAAAATGACCATAAATGGTCATTTTTCTATATAATCTACACATTTTTGTTTGGTTATAACACGGTTGTTTAACTAACATGGTATCTGCTTTGGACCCCATTAATAGTGTTATAAAGAGGCTTTAATGATTTAATTGAATGGGCTTTTCACAGAGAAGATTCTCTCTATCTTGCATGTAATGTCAGAAATGCATTTTTCACTTCTAAAGAGCATAAGAATTATACACTTTGGTCATGTCAGAAAGTGTGTGATGCCCTCACCTTTCTACTTGACAATATTTATATTAGATTCGGTACTAAGTTATTTAGACAAATTGTGGGTATTCCGATGGGTACTAATTGCGCACCTCTTGTGGCTGATCTGTTCTTGTATTGTTATGAAAGAGACTTCATTTTGTTGCTTTCCATTGATAACCAATCTGAAATTATTGAAGCTTTTAGCTCTACTTCTAGATATTTAGATGATTTATTAAATATTGATAATACCTATTTTGATGGTTTGATCAGTCAGATTTACCCCCTAGAACTTCAGTTAAATAAAGCAAATTCTTCTGATACCGAGGCCCCGTTTTTGGATTTACATCTATCTATTGTAGATGGATTTGTTTCGTGCAAAATTTATGATAAACGCGATGACTTTGATTTTGAGATTGTAAATTTTCCTTTTTTGGATGGTGATGTTCCTCGTGCGCCATCCTATGGCGTTTATATTTCGCAATTAATTCGATTTGCTAGAGTGTGTAGTCATGTAACTGACTTCAACACTCGTAATAAATTATTAACGGCTAAACTTCTTAATCAGGGTTATTGGTACCATAAACTACGCAAAGCCTTTTCAAAATTTTATAGACGCCATTCTGATTTAATTTCAAAATTCAATATTGGACTTAAATCTCTTCTGCAACAAGGTCTATCGGAACCCGAATTTTATGGTGACTTAGTATATAAATTCAGAAAAATATATAACCGCAATGACTTCAGCACCCAATTTCGTAAAATCATTCTTCGATATAAAAAGATTGGGTACAACATGGATATTATACGACAGACTGCATGCATGGTAGTTAACCCAATCACGGTTGGCAACTTTGCTTCCCTCTTTAATTGCACGCCGATGGGTCAGGCCTCAGATTCTATGACGGCTCCAACGTAAAGGCTTATTGAAAATTAAAGAGATAATGTTGGTTGGTGCCTGATGCTCTGTCTCTGGTCGGGCTCATCGGAGTCTAACTGTTGGTTTTCTTTTGCTCCAGCATTTCAGTGGTTTCTTGCTGTCGAGTCCTCACCGTTGTCTCACCTCTGTGGTTCTTTGATTTCTGTGTTCACGGAGATGTTGCACTGATGAGTTAGGAGGCCTTCATGCGGACTGAACAAATTATTTGTCTAAATCGCGACGGAAGTAAGGGCGAGGATTGTGGCCATGTAAAATCGATTTAAGCCCCCCAGTGGAAATCTTCCACTGACCGTTCCAAGGCGGCTCTTCTGTGGCGATTTATTTATGTTGTTGTTTGTTACTTACTGTGTGTATCACTTGTGTCTTTTAATTTTGGATGGCCATATGGCCATTTTGTGGGAAAGTAACTGTCCATATGGCCTTCCTTTGTTTAGGTTTCCATTATGGTCTGGTCGCTTAATGTTTGTATTTCTTTCCCTTTGGTGTATTTTATGGATGGAGTAAGTTAATTGTATCAATTCCTGATCTTTGTTTTACTTCTACTTTGGTGTATTAGTGAGCACTGAACTTACCTCAAACTCCTTGAAGATGTCTAGATATTCACCAACACATTTTGATTTGAACTGGTCTATTACATCATCACCAACCAGCTCACGCAGAAAATCTTCAAAACACTGAAAAAAAAAAAAAAAAAAAAATCCAACATACATTGGTAGGCTGAAAAATTCTGAGTCTGACCAAGATCCAATGGTTTGTCCATGCTGAAAGTGCCTTATTTTTCAACATAGTCTCCTTTCCTGTCCACACACTTCCTCCAGCGATGCTGGAGTCCTTGGATCCCAGTGGTATAGAAGGTCTCATCTTGGTCCCTGAAAAACTCCTCCACAGCAGCTATCACCTCCTCATCTGACCGATAATGCTGCCCAGCCAAGTGCTTTTTCATGTTTGGAAACAGGAAATAATCTGATGGAGCTAGATCAGGTGAATACGGAGGGTGATCGACAAGTGTGAAGCCATAGTCATGCACAGCAGCCATTGCGACAACCGATTTATGAGCAGGCGCATTGTCCTGATGGAACAAGACCCCTTTTGTCAATTTTCCGGGTCGTTTAGCCTTAATTGCTTTTCGCAATTGTTTTAGCAGATCTGCATAATACTCCCCATTAATTGTTCTGCCCTTTTGAAGGTAATCTATGAATATTATGCCCTTGGCATCCCAGCACACTGATGCCATCACCTTCCCTGCAGAGGAGACAACCTTTGCCTTCTTTGGAGGGGGTGAGCCAGGGTGCTTCCATTGCATGGATTGTCTTTTGGTCTCTGGCTCAAAGTGATGAACCCAACATTCATCCTGTCAAGAAAACAATCTTGGTCTGCTTCAAAAATAGCCAAGTTGGCTTGTGACAGCTTCAGTCTGGTCAACTTTTGGTCAGGCGTCAAATGCCTTAGCACCCATCTGGCGAAAACCTTCGACATTCCTAATTCACTGTGTAGAATGTTCTCTACTCATTCACGGGTGATGCCAACAGTGTTAGCTAACTGATTCACAGTTAAACGCCTGTCATCCATCACGGCCCTGTGCACTTGGAAGATGTTTTCCTCAGTTCTTGCCGTTGTGGGTCGTCCACACCGGTCACAATCTTCAAGGCTGTCCTTGCCCATCTTAAAATTTGCTGCCCACCTTTTCACGGTTGCATACAAAGGAGCATCATCCCCTAATGTAGCAACAATATCGGCATGAATGTCCTTAGGAGCTAACCCCTTTTTATGGAGGTAGTTGATGACACCACGATGCCAGATTTTGTCCATTTTCTCAAAAAGGTGCTAGTATCAATTTTCAAAGTCTAGAATTTCTGCGTTCTTGCAGGTAAACTTGAACTCATTTGAGTCAAATCAAGTAATAAAGGTTTGGATTTAATGAATACAAAATTTCATGGCTCTTCCGGCTTCTTGGTCAGGCTCAGAACTTTTCAGCCTACCCTCGTACATGTAAGGTCAGGTTACATAGAGGGTCCAACTGCAAAAAATCTAATACAGGCTTTAGGACGTCTGTAGGCTTTACTTCAAGAATGTTTCCACAATATTGCTTGTTTGTTTTGGATTTTACAGCCCAGTCCAAACTATTTAGGTCATATCGAGCGTGTCAGTTTACTTAACCAGAGTTCCTGGGTAGGTTGGTTGATCTGAGGTTTAATGTCTCTGTTAACAATCTATCGGTCATTTTGGGTACGCTGCTTCCAATTTTGTGGGACTTTTACCCGACACTGTTATGAAATGCCATCTCAAGCCCTGTCGCCCAAAGAAACCAAAAGGGTTTATAAGCACAGACAGTCCGATTTGTACCCCATAGCCTGGGCAGGCTTAGATCCTCTAAGCAGTTTGCCAGTACTCCTGTGTGGTTGGTTTCAGCTCTGCGTGGAAGCATCATGCAACCCATCTTTTTCTTCAAGCACGGATGGGCAGGGCCTTTCCTGCGTAGGCTTAAACATCAATGTTTAACCATTACTGTTCACATTATTTTTTCCAGAAACTGACAGCTGCCCTTCTTGACTCAGCAGAAGGGAGAGAATGACCATAGAAGAGATTTCATGATCAATCTTCATGAAAGAATGTTGTCAATCCCGACCACATCATGATGCGATTTGTCACCACCTGCGTTTGCATCATTTTTATGGGTCCACATCTTCAGTGTAGGCAAAACGCAGACAAGTACATTCTGAAGAACAATCAGTGTAAATCTGTACTGCTAAATGTGTCGGCTGTTTACTCATAACTCTTGTCTTGCTAAAAAAATTAATTTAGCCACAACCTTTATGACTTTCAACCAATCAGATTACTTGATGTAATTTAATCCTAATCAATCACAAAGTTAATGTCAAACAGTGTAGATCTGTTATCTAAACTGTCTGCAAAAGGTAGAATCGTAAACATCTTAAGATTTCAGACACCTTGAGGACTTGCTGTGAATCTTATTTAAATTTTGACAACTTTGTTTCATGATCCAAAAGATGCAGACAGAATGGCAAACAGTGAAGACCCTGATCAGACTGCTCCTTCAGGAGCAGTCTGATCTGGGTCTGCACTGTTTGCTCAGTTCTATCTGTCCCAATACTTAGGATCATTATGGTCGTATATTCTGGCTCAGCAAGACAGGGGTTATCACATTTGGGTACAACTTCAGTCTATGAAATATCAGTATCTCACCTTGTCAACATAGGTACCACCCCAGGCCCCACCGTTGGCATGGTAAAGTTCTTTTAGACGTCCATTAGACTGGACCTCATGAACAGTAATGTCTATGGTACCGCCTACAATAAGATAAACACAGCATTAGTGCAACATGCCTATGCAAACTAGTGCCATCCGTAAGAGGTCTAGAAATAATGTTATTTTATACACAGAAACAGAACAAGTTAACGTGGAGATCTGGTGATAATTGAATGATAGTTTTTGTTAATTCCCTTAACAACAAGAGGGCCATGATGGCCCTGGATCGCTCACCTGATCCATAGAGTAACAAGTGGGCCCCGCGGGCCATTATTGACCCCAGGGCTATAATGTGCATAATGTTGAGGGAGGTCTAAAAAGGTGAAGCTTCATACCAAATATCAAAAAAAGGCTATAATTTAAACAATCTTGGCAAAGAAACACTGGATGAAGCTACAAACCAAATATCAAAGACCTGGGCCTTGCGGTTTCAGAGAAGAACATTTTTTGAAATATAGTCCCTACATAAGCCTATGTAAAACCAAATGGCCCCGGGGTGGGTGCATTTTTGGCCCCAGGGCTATAATTTAAACAATCTTGATAGAGGTCCACTAGATAAAGCTTCACACCAAATATCAAAGACCTGGGCCTTGCTGTTTAAGAGAAGAAGATTTTCAACGATTATAACTATATAAGTCTATGTAAAACCAAAGGGCCCCGGGGCGGGGGCATCTGAGGCTCAAGGGCTATAATTTGAACAATCATGGTAGAGGTCCACTAGATGAAGCTCCATACCAAATATCAAAGACATGGGCCTTGTAGTTTCAGAGAAGAAGATTTTTATAGATTTCCCTGTATAAGTCTATGTAAAACCAAAGGGTCTTGGAGCAGGGGCATTTTTGGCTCCAGGGCTACAATTTGAAAATATTGATATAGGTTCACTAGATTAAATTTCACACCAAATATCAAAGACCTAGACCTTGTGGTTTCACAGAAGAGGATTTTTCAAGATTTTCCCTATATTAGCCTATGTAAAGCCAAAGGGCCCCAAGGAGGGGGCATTTTTTGGTCTCAGGGCTATAATTTGAACACTCTTGGTAGGAGTCTACTAGATGAAGCTTCATATCAAATATCAAAGACCTAGGCAATTTAAACAATCTTGGTAGAGGTCCACAAGATGAAGTTTCATACCAAATATCAAAGACCTAGGCCTTGTGGTTTCAGAGAAGAAGATTTTTCAAGATTTTCCCTATATAAGTCTATGTAAAACCAAAATGCCCTGGAGCGGGGGCATATTTCGCCCCAGGACTATAATTTGAACAATCTTGGTAGAGGTCCACAAGATGAAGCTTCCTACCAAATATCAAAGACCTCGGCCTTGCGGTTTCAGAGAAGAAGACTTTTAAAGATTTTCCCTATATAATCCTATGTAAAACCAAAGGGACCCGAGGCAGGGGCATTTTTGGCCCCAGCACAATAATTTGAACAATGTTGGTAGGGGTCCACTAGATGAAGCTTCATACCAAATATCAAAGACCTGGGCCTTGCGGTTTCAGAGAAGAAGATTTTTAAAGATTTCCCCTATATAATCCTATGTAAAACCAAAGGATCCCTGGGCGTGGGCATTTTGGCCACTGATACAACCTCCAAACTATAATTTGAACAATGTTGGTAGGGGTCCACTAAATGAAGCTTCATACCAAATATCAAAGACCTGGGCCTTGTGGTTTCAGAGAAGACTTTTTAAGTTTTTGGAGAAAAAATCTATTTTTTGGCTCCTGTGACCTAGATGTGCAACGGACCAGAACCATTTGAACAACTTTGAAAGGGGACCACCCAAGACTCATTTCTGTGAAGTTTGATCAAAATCTGATCAGTGGGTTCGGAGATGTCGTTTGAAGAAATTGTTTACGCACGGACAACGGACAAAAAGTGATCTCAAAAGCTCACCTTGTCACTTCGTGACGGTGAACTAAAAACCTATGTGTTTTTTTTTTGTCGTTTTTTTTGGTTTTGGTTTAATGCCCTTTCAAGATTATTTCACTATTATCAAGCTGATCATTAATCAGAGATGGGTGAAAACCGGAGTACCCGGAGAAAAACCATTTGACCTTCTGTTGCAGAACTTGGCATCACACACGTGACCTGAGCCAGGTTCAAACACACAGGTGTGAGACCTAATGATTAAGAGTCAATGCTCTTATCCACTAGGCCATGATGGCTCCTTAAAAACCTATGTGTAGGTTTTCATTATAACTGCCTGGTTGAGGCGGTTCAAATAAATACCCATAACATCGGTTGCTATGGTTAGTTGATAGTGTCTGATTAATTTTAATTTTAACCAGCCGCGATAGGTCAGTGGAAGAGCATCCGCTTTGAGAATGGGAGGTTGCGGGTTCGATCCACGGCCTTGCCATACCAAAGGCGTGAAAAATGGTACTAGGAGCTCCCTTGGCCAACGCTCGCATTATCAGGGGTAGTCCTAGGAAGATAAATGACAGCAGGTAAGTTAGGGGATAACTGTTTTCAAAATTGTGATTTGGGGAGGTAAATCGGAGGTTTTACGGTCGGAAATTTCGTTTTACGGCGACGCGTCAGCGGATCCGTAAAACGTAATTTGCGACCGTAAAACCGACGATTTACCTCCCCAAATTACAATTTTGCAATACAGTTATCCCCATTCTAGTGCACTTCTACGGTTGTTTTGTTAAAATGTTTTATTTTGCACAAAACGACTAGCGCTGTGAGCAGCGTAAAACCAAATGCCAGCCAACGAAAAGCGACGTTACGCGATGACGTCGGGTTTCCGACAGTATATCGCAGAATATACTGTCGCAAATTTTTGACGTTATCCAATCAGACGTCGCGTTACATACGCAAGTGCATTAGAATATTTGTTAAAGGATACATGTTCTTTGTTTGTCGCAATAAAAGCTCTACAGAGCTTATGTTATTTGTTTCAGATATGTGACGTTAAATAAAGCTTCTTTATCTTTTATCTTTATCTTTACTCAATGACAAAGATATTGATCTTGCATCATGGAAACATGCCTATGTACGCGTTGACCCCCTTGAACCCCACTTTTATAGAGTAAAACTGGGATTATCAGAGGTAAACCTTATTTTTTTATTTCAGCAGTTCTAACGAGTACCGCCAATCCACATTTTGAGCAGAAATGAGAACAAGAGGCCCAAGAGGGCCTGTCGCTCCACCGGCCAACTTCAGACAATTGTCATATTTATTACATTAACCAATTGTATACTAGTGAACACTTCTATTGCTATATGTTGGACCAGTCCATTTGTCATATAAGGGGTGTCAGGCCTATTTTTTCTATTTTTGATGGAAAATTCTGTTAGCAAATAGTGCAGGCCCTGATCAGACACGGTGTTCTGTGGGGTCTGATCTGGGCCAGCACTGTTTGCCAAGGTACCCATTTAGGGTTTTCCCGCATGCAATGGGTAAAAAAACAAGAGGGCCATGATGGCCCTGGATCGCTCACCTGATCCATAGTGTAACAAGTGGGCCCCAGAGAGGGCCATTATTGGCCCCAGGGCTTTAATGTGCGTAATGTTGAGGGAGGTCTTAAAGGTGAAGCTTCATACCAAACATCAACAAAGGCTATAATTTGAACAATCTTGGCAAAGGTCCACTAGATGAAGCTACACATCAAATATCAAAGACCTGGGCCTTGCGGTTTCAGAGAAGAAGATTTTTTTTTTAAAGATATTCCCTACATAAGCCTATGCAAAACCAAATGGCCCCGGGGCTATATAAATCTATGTAAAACCAAAGGGCTCCAGGGTGGGGGCATTTGTGGCCCCAGGGCTATACCTTGAACAATCTTGGTAGAGGTCCACAAGATAAAGCTCCATACCAAATATTAAAGACCTGGGCCTTGCAGTTTCAGAGAAGAAGATTTTTAAAGATTTCCCTATATAAGTCTATGTAAAACCAAAGAGCCCCAGAGGGGGGACATTTTTGGTCTCAGTGCTTTAATTTGAATAATATTGATAGAGGTCCACTAGATGCAGCTTCATACCAACTATCAAAGACCCAGGCCTTGTGGTTTCAGAGAAGAAGACTTCCCTATATTAGTCTATGTAAAACCATAGGGCCCCGGGGCGGGGGCATTTTTGGCCCCAGGGCTATAATTTGAACAATCTTGGTAGAGGTCCATGAGATGAAGCTTCATACCAAATATCAAAGTCCTGGGCCTTGCGGTTTCAGAAAAGAAGGTTTTTAAAGATTATCCCTATATAAGCCTATGTAAAACCAAAGGGCCCTGGGGCGGGGGCATTTTTGGCTCCAGCACTATAATTTGAATAATCTTGGTAGGGGTCCTTTAGAAGAAACTTCATACCAAATATAAAACACCTAGGCCTTGTGGTTTCAGAGAAGAAGAATTTTAAAGATTTTCCCTATATAAGTCTATGTAAAACCAAAGGGCCCCAGAGCGGGGACATTTTTGGCCCAAGGGCTTTAATTTGAACAATCTTAGTAGAGGTCTATTAGATGAAGCTTCATACCAAATATCAAAGTCCTGGGCCTTGTGTTTCAGAGAAGAAGACTTTTAAAGATTTTCCCTATATAAGCCTATGTAAAACCAAAGGGCCCCGGGGCGGTCGCATTTTTTGCCCCAGCACTATAATTTGAACAATCTTGGTAGGGGTCCACTTGATGAAGCTTCATACCAAATATCAAAGACCTGGGCCTTAAGGTTTCAGAGAAGAAGATTTTTAAAGATTTTCCCTATATAAGCCCATGTAAAACCAAAGGGCCCTAGAGCAAGGGGATTTTTGGCCCAAGCACAATAATTTGAACAATCTTGGTAGGGGTTCACTAGATGAAGCTTCATACCAAATATCAAAGACCTGGGCCTTGCGGTTTCAGAGAAGAAGATTTTTAAAGATTTTCCTTATATAAGCCCATGTAAAACCATGGGGCCCCGGAGCGGGGGCATTTTTGGCCCCAGCACTATAATTTGAACAATCTTGGTAGGGGTCCACTAGATGAAGCTTCATACCAAATATCAAAGACCTGGGCCTTACGGTTTCAGAGAAGATTTTTAAAGATTTTCCCTATATAACCCCATGTAAAACCAAAGGGCACCGGAGCGGGGGGATTTTTGGCCCCAGCACCATAATTTGAACAATCTTGGTAGGGGTCCACTAGATGAAGCTTCATACCAAATATCAAAGACCTGGGCCTTACGGTTTCAGAGAAGAAGATTTTTAAAGATTTTCCCTATATAAGCCCATGTAAAACCAAAGGGCCCCGGAGCGGGGATATTTTTGGCCCCAGCACTATAATTTGAACAATCTTGGTAGGGGTCCACTAGATGAAGCTTCATACCAAATATCAAAGACCTGGGCCTTGTGGTTTCAGAGAAGAAGATTTTTTAAGTTTTTGGTGAAAAAAATCTATTTTTGGCTCCTGTGACCTAGATGTGCAACGGACCGGAACCATTTGAACAGCTCTGAAAGGGGACCACCTAAGGATCATTCCTGTGAAGTTTGGTCAAAATCCGATCAGTGGTTCAGGAGGACATGTCGTTTAAAGAAATTGTTTACGGACGCACGGACGCACAGAAGCACGGACGAAAGACGGACGACGGATGAAAAGTGATCCCATAAGCTCACCTCGTCACTATGAAGGAATTTAGAAGAGGACTAAGTAAGGAACATTCCTGTGAAGTTTGGTTACAATTGGCCCAGTAGTTTAGGAGGAGAAGATGTTTTAGCATTACACTATATGTTAAATAGGGAAAATAAGCCCCGCCCATGGCGGCCATGTTTTTTGTCGGATCAAAATTTCTTCAAGGAATCTGAAAGAGGTCCGCCCAAGGAACATTCATGCAAAATAATAATGAAATCCAACAGGTGGTTTTGGAGCAGAAGATTTATAATTTTTTGTGTGGTTTTGTTGCCATGGTAACCAGAGTTCTGGGTATAACAAAATTCTTTGAAGGAATTTAGAAGAGGACTAAGTAAGGAACATTCCTGTGAAGTTTGGTTACAATTGGCCCAGTAGTTTAGGAGGAGAAGATGTTTTAGTATTACACTATATGTTAAATAGGGAAAATAAGCCCCGCCCATGGCGGCCATGTTTTTTTGTCGGATCAAAATTTCTTCAAGGAATCTGAAAGAGGTCCACCCAAGGAACATTCATGCAAAATAAAAATGAAATCCAACAGGTGGTTTTGGAGAAGAAGATTTTTAAAGATTTTTAATTTTTTGTGTTGTTTTGTTGCCATGGCAACCAGAGTTCTGGGTGTAACAAAATTCTTTGAAGGAATTTGGAAGAGGACTAAGTAAGGAACATTCCTGTGAAGTTTGGTTACAATTGGCCCAGTAGTTTAGGAGGAGAAGATGTTTTGGCATTACACTATATGTTAAATGGGGAAAAATAAGCCCCGCCCAAGGCGGCCATGTTTTTGTCGGATCAAAATTTCTTCAAGGAATCTGAAAGAGGTCCACCCAAGGAACATTCATGCAAAATAAACATGAAATCCAACAGGTGGTTTTGGAGGAGAAGATTTTTAAAGATTTTTATTTTTTTTGTGGTTTTGTTGCCATGGTAACCAGAGTTCTGGGTGTAACAAAATTCTTTGAAGGAATTTAGAAGAGGACTATGTAAGGAACATTCCTGTGAAGTTTGGTTACAATTGGCCCAGTAGTTTAGGAGGAGAAGATGTTTTAGCATTACACTATATGTTAAATAGGGAAAAATAAGCCCCGCCCATGGCGGCCATGTTTTTTGTCGGATCAAAATTTCTTCAAGGAATCTGAAAGAGGTCCACCCAAGGAACATTCATGCAAAATAAAAATGAAATCCAACAGGTGGTTTTGGAGAAGATTTTTAAAGATTTTTATTTTTTTGTGGTTTTGTTGCCATGGTAACCAGAGTTCTGGGTGTAACAAAATTCTTTGAAGGAATTTAGAAGAGGACTATGTAAGGAACATTCCTGTGAAGTTTGGTTACAATTGGCCCAGTAGTTTAGGAGGAGAAGATGTTTAAAGAAAAAAGTTAACGCACGGAGGCACGGACGCACGGACGGACGGATGGACGCATGGACGCACAGACGCAAGACGGACACAGGGCCATGACAATAGCCCCGCTGGCCTTCGGCCAGTGGAGCTAAAAATCATTTCTGCTCTAAAATATAGATTGTGGGAACTTAAGGCAGTTCTAACGAGTACCCCCAATCCATATTTTGAGCAAAAATAAGAACAAGAGGGCCCAGAGGGCCCTGAATCGCTCACCTGAGAATTAGTATCTCTAGTACATTCTAGGCCCAAGGGCTATAATTTGAACAAATTTGGCAATGGTGCACTAGATGAAGCTTCATACCAAATATCAAAGACCTGGGCCTTCTGGTTTCAGACGAAGATTTTTAAAGGTTTTCCCTATATAAGCCTATGAAAAACCAAAGGGTCCCGGGGTGGGGGCATTTTTGGCCCCAGGGCTATAATTTTGAACAATCTTGAAAGAGGTCCACTAAATGAAGCTTCATACCAAATAACAAAGATCTGGGCCTTGCGGATTCAGAGAAGAAGATTTTTAAAGATTTTCCATATATAAGCCTATGTAAAACCAAAGGCCCCAGGGGTGGGGGCATTTTTGGCCCAAGGGCTATAATTTGAACAATCTTGGTAGAGGTCCACTAGTTGAAGCTTCATATCAAATAGCATAGACCAGGGCCTTGTGGTATCAGAGAAGAAGAGTTTTGAATATTTTCCTTAATTAAGCCTATGAAAAACCTAAGGGTCCCGGGGTTGGGGCATTTTTGGTCCTAGGGCTATAATTTGAACAATCTTGATAGAGGTCCACTAGATGAAGCTTCACACCAAATATCTAAGACCTTGGCCTTGCAGTTTCTGACAAGATTTTTTAAAGATTTTCCCTATATAAGCCTATGTAAAACCAAAGGCCCCCGGGGCAGGGGCATTTTTGGCCCCAGGGCTATAATTTGAACAATCTTGGTAGAGGTCCATTAGATTAAGCTTCACACCAAATCTCAATGACCTGGGCCTTGCGGTTTCATAGAAGAAAAGCTTGGGTAAAACCAAAGGCCCTCTGGGTGGGGGCATTTTTGACCTCAGGGCTATAATTTGTACAATCTTGGTAGAGGTCCACTAGGTGAAGCTTCATACTGAATATCAACGACTTGGGCCTTGTGGTTTCAGAGAAGAAGATTTTTAAAGGTTTTCCCTATATAAGCCTATGAAAAACCAAAGGGTCGAAGGGTGGGGGCATTTTCGGCCCCAGGGTTATAATTTGTACAATCTTGAAAGAGGTCCACTAGATGAAGCTTTACACCAAATACAAAGATCTGGGCCTTGCGGTTTCAGAGAATAAGATTTTTAAAGATTTTCCCTGTATTAGCCTATGTAAAACCAAAGGCTCCCGGGGCAGGGGCATTTTTGGCCTGAAGGCTATAATTTGAACAATCTTAGTAGAGGTCCACCAGGTAAAGCTTCACACCAAATTAATATTAAAAACCTGGGCCTTGCGGTTTCAGAGAAGAAGATTTTTTAATGATTTACCCTATATAAAGTAGAAGGTAAACAAAGATCAGGAATCGATACAATTAACATACTCCACCCATCAAAGACTATATGAGCCTATGTAAAACCAAAGGCCCCCGGAGCAGGGGCATTTTGGCCTCCAGGGCTATTATTTGAACAATCTTGGTAGAGGTCCACTAGATGAAGCTTCACACTAAATATCAAAGATCTGGGCCTTGCGGTTTCAGAGAAGAAGATATTTAATGATTTTCCCTGTATAAGCCTATGTAAAGCCAAAGGCCCCAGGGGCGGGGGCTTTTTTGGCCCCCAAGGCTATAATTTGAATAATCTTAGTAGAGGTCCACTAGGTAAAGCTTCACACCAAATATTAAAGACCTGGGCCTTGTGGTTTCAGAGAAGAAGATTTTTTAATGATTTTCCCTATATAAAGTAGAAGTAAAACAAAAGGCCCCCGGGGCCAGGGCATTTTGGCCTTGAGGGCTATAATTTGAACAATCTTGGTAGAGGTCCACTAGATGAAGCTTCACACCAAATATCAAAGATCTGGGCCTTGCGGTTTCAGAGAAGAAGATTTTTAAACATTTTCCCTGTATAAGCCTATGTAAAACCAAAGGCCCCAGGGGCGGGGGCATTTTTGGCCCCAAGGCTATAATTTGAACAATCTCGGTAGAGGTCTACTAGATGAAGCTTCATACCAAATATCGAAGACCTGGGCCTTGCGGTTTCAGAGAAGAAGATTTTTAAAGTTTTCGTTTAAAAAATCTTTTTTAGCTCCTGTGACCTAGATGTGCAATGGACCGGAACCATCTTAACCAGAGGTGTAAAATTTCCCTCAAACTTACTCCCCCTTATTGTCTAAACTTTTCATTTAGGTGCTAAAAATGAAGAAAAAGTAAGGTCAGTTTTGAAAATCTTACTCGCCCTGCCTTAAAACTAACTCGCAAATGCGAGCGGGCGAGTGGAATTTTACACCCCTGTTAACAACTTTGAAAGGGGACCACCTAAGGATCATTCCAGTGAAGTTTGGTCAAAATCTGATTAGTGGTTTAGGAGGAGGTGTCATTTGAAGAAAAAGTTTACGCACACACACACGACGGATAAAAAGTGATCCCAAAGGTTCAAGGTGAGCTAAAAATATTACAATTTTTATGCCCCCGGAATCAAAGAGATTCGGGGGCATATAGTTTTTGGTCTGTCCGTCTGTTTGTCTGTTTGTCCGTCTGCAAAAACTTTAACATTGGGCATAACTTTTGAATGGTAGTAGATAGAGCTTTCATATTTCACATGTGTATACCTTATCACAAGACCTTTCCAGTGGTACCATAATTTTTGATCTCGTGACCTTGAACTTGACCTTTGACCTATTTTTTTCAAAATTTTTAAAAACATTAACATTGGCGCTGTCCGGGGGCATCAGTGTTTCACAAACACATCTTGTTTATCTTAAAATTTTCTTTTTTCCGGTGATTTACAATGTATTTGAAAAGGAGTTTTATGTCACACCATCTACTCACATTTTTTTCAGCCAAAATATTAGTATATTTACGATATTAAATGATCAAAGTTTTTAAGATTTGTTAACTAACGATGTCATTAGTTTTGAACAGCAGGCCCCTGACCTTTCTTTGTTGGACTTGTCACACGTGTGACTCAAAACCATAGTGGAGAGAGAGTTAACCCTTAACGCTGAGAAAAACATCTGAAAATGGCGTCTGCTTATGTGTCGTTTGCTGAATCTTTTTGCAAACTTTTTAAAAATATATTTGCATACAGGAGAACAGTGTGGGCCCAGATCAGACTGCTCCTAAAGGAGAAGTCTAGTTTGGGTCCACACTGTTTGCAAAAAATGGACTTTAAGGTAACTGTCACATGGCAAAGCAGATGACAATTGTCATGATTGGCATTTGTGGGGTTAAAGAGATAGTTCTGCATGCAGGCCACACAGTGATCATCATGTTACCTCCAGCATCCAGTACAACATAACGAGCCCCAACAGCAAATGGAGAGAAGTTTTTGGTGACGCCCTGAAAGTTAGCCAGTGGTATGTGTTTGCAATAGATAGATGCTGCTTCTGGTTCAAGAGCTATTAGTAGACGATCCTGTCGTATATTTGCCTGAAAAAAATATATATTAAGTTATTGCCCTTGTGTGAGGAGAAAATGATCATGTTGAGGGTGAACAATAATACTAGCATTGGCTCCATTGCTTCTAATATAAGTATTTACAATAATCTGGTGATAGATATTCTAATTTCTACATAAAAGTGTATGTGACTTGGAGGAATAGCTTCTTACTGAACAGGTCTATATCAGTATCAAGATAGATATGGAAATGATATTAACTTGTCATTTTCACAAATCTGATCCTTTTGCATTTCTAAAAAATCTTCATATTTTGTTTACATAAGCAAGCACAGAAATAGCAATGTGAGTGAGTGTTTGAGTTTTACGTCCCACCAACAGCTAAGGTCATACGGAGATGGGACCTCAGTTTAATGACTCGTCCGAAAGTCTGGAGAAGCCCGGGATCGATCCTGCGAAACTACACCACGGAGGCTTCTAGGAATAGCAATGTAGTCATCAAGAAATGAAAAGTGTGTGTGTTTGAGTTTTACTTCCCACCAACAGCTAAGGTCATACAGAGACAAGACCTCAGTTTAAAGACTCATAGGAAAGTTTGGAGAAGCCTGGGATCAAACCTACAACCCCTGGTTTATGAGGTTTGTAGCATAACCACTACACCATGGGGGCTTAAAAACAACAAAGTGAAATATACATTAAACTCACCTTTTTTGCAGCCTCTTTCATGAAGAGTTTTGCACCTTCATTCCAAATTGCAGGAACTGTTAATACATAGCGTATATCTTCCTTCTTGGATTCCGGAATGCTCTGCTTCACACGGTCAAATAAATGGTCACTTAGAAATCTGATACAGCCTCCAAACACGTCCACAGCGTCCATAGCTTTACCTGTAGCATCTTTGATTGTCATCGTCTTCTTAACAGCCTGAATGAGAAGGAAATTGCAGATTACCGAAATGTTCCTAAGTACTCGGTCAGAAAGTCCTAAGCAAACAGTGCAGACCCAGATCAGACTGCTCCTGAAGGAGCAGTCTGATCAGGGTCTACATTGTTTGCCATTCCATCTGCACCATTTGGTCTCCTTGCTGGACTGTGAAACAAATCGTGAGCGCAGTGGTGCAGTGGTAAAGCATCGGATTTGAGATCGAGAGGTACCTGGTTCGATCCTCGCAAGCGCCACGTGTTGTTTCCTTGAGCAAGAAACTTTATCCACATTGCTTAGTACTGGTTCCTACCCAGGAAAAGAGGGCCACATGGAAGATTAGTACTAGTACTAAATGTGTTACCCTCTATAAATAAGGTCGATTATTATTATTTATATTTTTTTAATTTGTTAAAATTTTAGAAGAATTACAGCACATCATCAAGGTGTTCTTTTTAGGATTTTTACGGTGCATAAAATAATGGCTTGTGTAACACCGATGGCTCATTTACCATGGCTGAGTGGATAGGAAGCCAGACAAAATCCCCTCTGCTCATTTTTGTATGCTGTACTGAACCTAACTATTGGAACAGAAAGGCCTGTGCAAACAGTGTAGACCCAGATCAGACTGTTCCTCTGAACAGAATCTACACCATTTGCCAATCCATCTGCCCTTTTTGGAATTCTTGCTGGATTGCAAAACAAATTTGTTAAAATTTTAGGAGAACTACGGCAAGTAGGCATACAAAATCCCCTTCATGCTTTTTACAGGTGTTCAAAATAGACTCCATATGAGATGGGCACAATATGGACAAAACCCTATGTTTGTGACCTTGACCTTGAGGTCATGTGCAGGGGTATGGCTGAATAAATCTTTGAACCTGTATCTATCATCATAACAAATATGAACATATGAAATTCATGATATAGTTTGGAAAATAGTAGCTCTCCAAAAAACTTTAACATTCAAAATTTCTAAGTCTGTGACCTTGGCAAGGTTTACAAAATGCAGGCAAATGTGAATATTTGCCATGCCTATGACATTTACTTGCAAGTGCATGTGTTTCAGTTTTACGTCCCATCAAAAAGGTTATATGGATAAAAGACTCATCCGAAAGTTTAGAGAAGCCCTGAATTGATCCAATGACCCCTAGTTTGTGAGGTGAGTAGCTTCTCCACCACACCACAGAGGCTTCTATTTACTTCCAAGTACTGAAAAATAAAAAATGTAATTACAACACAACCCTACATTCAATGTTTATATAGTAAAATTCCTATAATATAACCACCTTTGGGACTGTTCAAAAGTGGTTTTTAAGACCACTTTTGAACAGTCCCAAAAGTGGTCGCTGACCAGAGGACACTTGTGGCAGAAAACACAAAGAAAGATCAAGTGTGGCCTTCAAAATAAGCTTTTTAAAGCAGAATTAGTCTTAATTTTAGGTGGTCTTAATAGCGGAATTTCACTGTATTTGGCCTGCCTTCACCAATAGAGATGCTTTAGAATATTTACATTTTATGCTGATTATAGTTTGTTTGTTTGATTTGAGGTTTAACATCCCCGTCAACACTGTAAAGGTCATTTTGGAGACGTTGCTTCCAATTCTGTGGGACTTTTACCCGACATTGAGATGAAATGACATCTCAAGCCCCGTCGCCCAATAAAACCAATAGGGTTTATTGGCATGGACGGTCCGCCTCGCACCCCGGTTCCTGGACAGGCTTAGATCCTCTAAGCGGTTTACCAGTACTAGTGTGCGGGCCGGATTCAGCTCTGGGTGGAAGCATCATGCAGCCCATATATTTCTTCAAGCCCCTATGGGCATGGGCCGTGATTATGGTTTAACTCTCGTATTAGCTTATTTGTTTAACTCAAGCCATACTTTAATGTAAGACACCTCTGTTTACTGTCTGTTTTGTTTGTTTGTTTGATCTGAGGTTTAATGTCCCCGTCAACACTGTATATGTCATTTTGGAGATGTTGATTCCAATTTTGTGGGATTTTTGCCCGACATTGAGATGAAATGAAATCTCAAGCCCTGTAATTTACTGTCTGAAGTTATTCAAAACATTAAGTAATTTATGATGTCCTATTGTCCACCCTTGTGCCCTTTGGAATAAAAAAAAACAACTCAAGAAGCTTTGTTGTTTTAATAACAGAGCTTTATTACAAGATCCATACAGAAAGGATATCCAACAGTGAAAAGTGCAACTGTGTACACAGGATCAGAATCAGAATCAGAATTGTTACTGGTGACACTTCAAATGACATTCATACACCAGGACCTGTGATGTGGGAAGTTAGTCCCTAGCTCTAACCAAAGAGGTAAATTTAGCTACACAATCATCAGCACCTTCAGCTGTCGAAATAATCAAATTGGGAAGGGCATTCCAGTCTCTAATGGTTCTGGGGAAGAACGACTCTTTATAACTGTCAGTTCTTGCGCTAAGGGTCTGAAACGCCAACGAATGGTGATTTCTATAGTGTCTAGCTGGGTGAACAAGGTCATCTGTTGGAATGCTGGCAGCACCCTTTAGACCTTTGTATCAAAGGATTAGCCTACTGTCTTTTCTTCTTTTCTTGAGAGACTCCCATTTTAATTTTCCAAGTATTCCAGTCATGCTCCCAGTTTCAAAGCAGTAATTGCCTGTTACAAATCTATCAGCTCTATTCTGAACTTTCTCAATTTCATCGTTAAGGACCACTCAACTGGGGTCCCAGATACAACTACCATATTCCCAGACTGGGCAAACAACACCTTTATATGCTGCCTCTTTTACATCCTGAGGGCACTGATGAAGATATCGCCTCAGGAAACCAAGCGTTCTATTTGCCTTAGTACACATGTTGCTAATATGAGTATTCCATCTCAAGTTGTGTGAGATTGTCACTCCAAGGTATTTAATGGAGTCCACATTCTCGAGGATCGTTCCCTCTAAGGTGTAAGAAGCCTCAACTTTATTAGATCTCTTCCTAGTTATATGCATAATATTGCATTTAACTGGCTGGAATCTCATGCCCCATTTACGTGCCCAACATCCTTATCTATCTATGTCAGCCTGAATTTCAATGAGTCATCTGTATCTCTAATTTCCCGGTAACAAACACAGTCATCTGCGAACAGTCTTATTCTGAGTCAATGTCAGTGGAAATATCATTGATGTACAGGGAGAACAAAAGTGGACCAAGAACGGTTCCTTGCGGGACTCCAGACAAAACTGGAGCCCACTCCGAAGATTCACCATTAACAACAACCCGCTGTTTTCTGTAGCAAAGAAAGGAATCTATCCATTTGAGGGTCTTTCCCCCAATTCCATAACCAAATAGCTTAGATTTAAGTAGTTCATGAGGAGGGGTGTCAAAAGCCTTCTCGAAGTCCCGATTAAATGTGTCCACCTGTCCCCCTTTCTCCAAGATTTTTGCCCAGTCATTAATAACTGTGCTTAGCTGAGTTTCACCTTTTCCTATTTGCATGTTGTCTGTCGGAACCCCCATCAAGTGTATATATAATCTGTGGATACTTTTAACTGTGGTTACAACTGACATTTTAACATCTTTATATCCAGTAAAATTCCTATATTAAGACCACCTATGGGACTATTCAAAAGTGGTCTTTAAGACCACTTTTGAACAGTCCCAAAGGTAGTCTCTTTATAGGGGACACTAGGTGTAGAAAAAGCCACACAAGAATAAATGAAACCTTCTCGATAAGCTTTTAACCCTTATCTTGCTGTTCACCACAACACCTATCTTTGGAAACAGTGTAGATCCAGATCAGGATCTACACTGTTTGGCATTCAGTTTATGAATTTGTAGCAATAAATTACATCAAGTAATTTGATTGGTTGATAGACAGAAATGGGTGTGGCTTAAATGAATATTCAGCAAGATAAGGGTTAAAAGCAGACCTAGTCATAAATTCAGCTGTTCTTAATGGCGGAATTTTACTGTATATAGGACCCATCATCGCCTAAAAACAGTATACACATCTTAGATCTCTACATTACGATAACACGCCCATGTGACATAGTGCATTCTTTCATATCTCCAAAATGGCTACTTTTTGGATGAAAACGGGAGTTAATTTTTCTTATTTATCCTCCAAACACTGGTTGTGGTACACATGGTGCCTCATTGAGGCGCTTCTAATGAGTACTAACAACCTATGCCTTTGAGCAGAAACAGATTTTCTCTATATAACGTGGGGTTTATAGGGGTGTTCATTTCACTGACTAACATAATGGAAATAGGAGGGCTCACTTGATCCATACTGTACAAATGAAATGGTAGGTACATGTAATATAGTAAGATGGAATTGATGGTTTGAGCAATTTTGACTGACAGTGACCCAAGGAACATTTCTGTGAAATCCTATCAAAATCAATCTAGCTGTTTATTCTCGCTAGGTCATTTCAAGGTTTGGATATTTTTAGCTCTGGTGGCCACCATGTTCATTTGAGCAAAGTCGATCCATAAAATTTGTAGACACTAGAGCCTCCAGTAATTTCACTGACCGTGCTTTTGCTGGGGTACCTTCATGTTTTATGTTGGTGGTTCCGATTTTTTTCCCTTATCATATGTTGTTACGTTGTTAATTCTGAGTCTTCCCCATTTTTGGTTGTTCATCTTTAGTTACGTTTGTCCATCCAGTTTAATGTTTGTCATGTTGGTGATTCTGATTCTTTCCAGCACCATGTATATTGCTCCTTTTAGTTAGATTTGGATATTCTGAGTCACCACCTGGGTCCACACTGTTGTTTGGGATAGAGCTACTGACTCAGTTTACCTGTTGTCCATTTTGTTTACTGTTATCCAGGGCCCAGTTGTTCAAAGCATCGTTAGCTTAACGAGCTCGTTAGTGGTCATATTGTTAACTCTTCTAGCAAGTACAAATTCGTAAATTTTGGTATTTTTGCTGAAAAAATGTGAGCAGCTTTTGCATCCACAAAAGCTGCTCACATTTTTTTCAGCAAAAATTTCAGCATATTTGCCATATTTAATGATCAAAGTTTTAACGATACGTTAACTAACGACGACGTTAGTTTTGAACAACCGGCCCCAGGTTTCGACTTCTTTCCTTAGTTCCTGATTGTTTCTCTTTTTTATTTTTTTTACTCAAGTACGTATGTATGGAAAACCGAAAACTGATATGCCTCCGATGCCTGGGAATTAAACTAGAGCTATCACTAAAGGTGATGAATACCCCCACAAAAACTGCCTTGATAGTACAACAGCGGCATTTTGCAATTTTTTCCCTTGAAAGGGGCCATAACTATGTCGAAAATTGACGAATTGTAGTGGAAATCAAACTTGACCTGTATTTTATGATGTTACATCAGTGTACCAAAAATTATAAAAATCGGTGAAGCGGTTTTTGAGTTATCGTCTGGAAACCAAGTCGACAGACCGACCGACCGACAAGCTCACTCCTATATACCCCCCCAAATTTCATTTGTGGGGGTATAAATATACTGGTGACCCCTACTTACTTGAAACCCTATTTATTGGCCTAGAGCTGAGACTGTGTTTGTTAAACAATCCAAACAAAATCTATAGATTATACAGAACAAGAATTCTGCCGAAGGCTATGTCGCCGCTGTGGGAGCGCAAAGTCCCCCAACCATGATATGTAGGTCAAGGTCAAACATAGATGCTTGCACAAAAGTTTTCATTCTTAAATGCAAGCTTGTACTAAGTATCATTAAGCTCTAATAATTCTTGAGAAATGAACTTAACCATTAGGGTGAACGCTAGGGTGGTCGCAATATTTTACAATGTCGGTGAACCATGAAATGTAGGTCAAGGTCAAATATGGATGCTTGCATTTAAGTTGCCATCCACAGATACAAGTTTGTATCAAGTATCATTAATGTAGCTCTTATAGTTCTTGAGAAATAAACTTGACCATTAGGGTGAACGCTAGGGTGGTCGCAACATTTTACAAAGTCAGTGAACCATGAAATATAGGTCAAGGTCAAATATGGATGCTTGCATTTAAGTTACCATACCCAGATACAACTTTGTACCAAGTATCATTAATAAAGCTCTTATAGTTCTTGAGAAATAAACTTGACCATTAGGGTGAACGCTAGGGTGGTCGCAATATTTTACAAAGTCAGTGAACCATGAAATGTAGGTCAAGGTCAAATATGGATGCTTGCATGTAAGTTGTCATCCCCAGATACAAGTTTGTACCAAGTATCATTAATGAAGCTCTTATAGTTCTTGAGAAATAAACTTGAACCTCAGGGTGAAAGCTAGGGTGGTCACAATATTTTACAAAGTCAGTGAACCATGAAATGTAGGTCAAGGTCAAATATGGATGCTTGCATGTAACTTGTCATCCCCAGATACAAGTTTGTACCAACTATCATTAATGATGCTCTTATAGTTCTTGAGAAATAAACTTGAACCTCAGGGTGAACGCTAGGGTGGTCGCAAATGTTGACGCCTTGACAAACGGATGGATGGACGGACGAACGAACGAACGGACGAAAAACCGGGCGCCTATATCACGCCATGCTAATAGCAGGCGCGACAAAAATGACCATTAGTTTTATTGTCTTTTTTTTTTTTCACATTATCTAACGGTATACATTTTTGGAATCCATCTTTAACTCATTGTGTACCGGAAACCCCAAAACGGGTACTCTGGCAAACAGTGTAGGCCCAGATCAGATGCCGCAGAATGCGGCGTCTGATCAGACCCTTCACTGTTTGTAAAAAGTTCAGCAATTTTCAAAATAGATTTTGAAGAAAACATAACCTGAAACCCCTAAATTTTGAAATGGACTCCTGCTATATATGAGGAGGAAGATTCCATTTGGTACAAAAAGGGTTAAACAGGGATATACTGGTAATCATATCATATTCAACAGTGTGATAAATAGAGATTATCATAATTATGGCATTTTTCGTATCATACCCCATATCAGCCCGAGACTCCCATATCAGCCCGAGGGCCGAAGGCCCAAGGGCTGATATGGGTCCAGGGCTGATATGGGGTATGATATGAAAAATGCAATATCATACATTTCGCTTTTTAAAAAAAATGTTCAAAATAAATTGTATTAATTGCATCTGCCTAATACAAAAGTTACAATGAGAATCTCATTATCTTCGGTCTAGCTAGGCCTATGTAATTTAAGAGATCCAAAAGTCCGTCAGCAATCCAATGCATCGTTCTTTTGCCCATTTTCCTCTCGTATTCGCTGTGCCGTGCCATGTTGTTTTTTTTGCCAAACAGTTTGAACAGACGAAAATATTGCAAATTGCAAATGGCGTCCTGAACAGCAAATGCGAAATGCCGCAAAAGGAAGAACGCCGCATGTTCCGAATAGGGTGACGTCACAGGTATGATAAAGGCTTAGGGATGCGATAAAGGGTTGTGATATGGATTTTTGGGGTAAGATAAAGCCCATGCGATATGGCAGCAAGTGCAAGCGTGATACGTGCATTGGTGTCACGTTCCTATCGCATATTAAAAAAATAAGTATTTTATACTAAATGTATGATAAAGGGTTTTATATGTACATACCACGTTATTGAAGAGTTCCATCTTAAACCTTCTGAAGTAGTACCACTTTTTGTGTTCTCCAGTTTCTTCGGCTGACAGTTCTCCATACGAATCCTCTGCATCATAGCCAAAACTGTCGAACTCTTTATTAGGTTTAAACAGAATGCATGTGGATGTTTTCAGGGACATCAAACTCCTTGCACCTGGCCAAGCAAATGTCGCCACCTGCAGAGTAAATCAAACTAGAGCTATCACTAAAGGTGATGAATACCCCCACAAAAACTGCCTTGATAGTACAACAGCGACATTTTGCAATTTTTTCACTTGAAAGGGGCCATAACTATGTCGAAAATTGACGAATTGTAGTGGAAATCGAACTTGACCTGTATTTTATGATGTTACATCAGTGTACCAAAAATTATAAAAATCGGTGAAGCGCTTTTTGAGTTATCGTCTGGAAACCAAGTCAACAGACCGACCGACAAGCTCACTCCTATATACCCCCCAAATTTCATTTGTGGGGGGATAACAAAAAAAGTGAAATTGCACTTTTAAGACCACCTTAGATTAAGACCAAGTCTGCTTTAAAAACCTTATTTATTAAGTTTCAGTTTTTGTTTGTTTGCTTGTTTGATTTGAAGTTTAATGTCCCCGTCAACACTATATAGGTCATTTTGGAGACATTGCTTCCAAATTTGTGTTTTTTTTTACCCGACACTGAGATGAAATGACATCTCAAGCCCTTCCACCCTATGAAACCAATAGGTTTTGTAACCATGGACGGTCCAACTCGCACCACTTTTTCTAGGCAGGCTTGGAAACTCTAAGCGGTTTACCAGTACTCGTGTGCAGTCAGTTTCAGCTCTGCGTGGAAGCATCATGCAGCCCAATCTATTTCTTCAAGCCCCGATGGGCGAGGGGATGGTAGGTTTCAGGTTATATTCCTTCTTTGTGTTTTCTGCATACAGAGTCCTCAGGTCTGAGACCACCTTTGGGACTGTTCAAAAATGGTCTTTAAGACCATTTTTGAACAGCCCCAAAGGTGGTCTAAATAAGACCACTTTTAAACAGTCCCAAAGGTGGTCTCAATATAGAAATTTTACTGTAGTATGCATACGTCACAATTTCTGTGTCTACGACCTTGAACTTAGGTGGGGGAAGTGCTGAATATCATTTTCGACCTGTATCTATCATCATATCAAGTATAAACAAAACTCATTGTATGATATATGAACTCAAGTTTTTTTTCAGAGTCCCATTTTGGGTGTTTTTGATCCCCAAAACCCTGTCTGAGACCTTCAAATGATTGTACCAGGGGTCCCATGGGATGCAAAATCACTGCGCAAAAATTAATTCTTTTCATTTCTGGCATTTGGAACAGCAAGGTACAAGAGCTGCACTTATTTGGGTAATAGTAAGCCTTTTTTAAGCAAAAGACCTTTGAGGACCCCCAAATCATCACTTATGCAGTCCCTGGGACCCTCAATTTGAAAGCCTGAGGGAAAACCCGGAATGAACTCAAGAAAAATTTAACATTTAATATTTCCACTTCTCTGACCTTGATCTTGAAGTCATAAGCAAAGGTGCGGGTACTGCCAAACAAACCTTTGGACTTGTATCTATCATCATAGCAAAAAGGAACAAAATCCATCATATGGTTAGGAAAATACGAGCTCTTTAAAAACGTTAACATTAAAAAATATTAAGTCTATGACCTTGACCTTGAGGTCATGAGTATAGTTAGCGGTATTGCTGAATAAAACTTTGGACAAATAATAATATCTATCATTATGAAAATATGAACAAAATCCAACATAAAAGCTCAGGATCTACCTGGTACAAATACCTCGAGTCTTTAACATTAAAAATTTCTAAGTCTGTGACCTTGACTTGAAATCATGGGCATGAGCGGGGATATTGCTGAATAAAACTTTAGACCTACATCTATCATCTAAACAAATATTAAACAAATCCATCAAATGGTTTGGAAAAAAAAAAGCTCTTAAAAGTTCAGGTTCTACCTGGTACAAATGCCTTGAACTAAAAATTTCTAAGCCTGTGGCCTTGAACTTAAGGCCATGAGCATGAGCAGGGGTATTGCTGAATAAAATTTGGACCTGTATTTATCATCATAACAAATATGAACCAAAGCGATTACATGGTTTAAAAATATGAGAAACTAGCGGACCATGATGGCCCTGGATCGCTCACCTGATCCATAAAGTAACAAGTGTGCCCTGGGGCTGGGAAGGGCCATTATTGACCCCAGGGTAATAATGTGCATAATGTTGAAGGAGGTCTAAAAAGGTGAAGTTTCATACCAAATATCAACAAAGGCTATAATTTGAACAATCTTGGCAAAGGTCCACCATATGAAGCTACACACCAAATATCAAAGACCTGGGCCTTGCAGTTTAAGAGAAGAAGATTTTTTTAAAGACATTCCCTACATAAGCCTATGTAAAACCAAATGGCCCTGGGGCGGGGGCATTTTTGGCCTCAGGGCTATGATTTAAACAATCTTGATAGAGGTCCACTAGATGAAGTTTCACACCAAATATCACAGACCCGGGCCTTGCTGTTTCAAAGAAGAAGATTTTCAAAGATTATCTCTATATAAGTCTATGTAAAACCAAAGGCCCCCGGGGCAGGGGCATTTGTGGCCAGAGTGCCATAATTTGAACAATCTTGGTAGAGGTCCACTAGATGAAGCTCCATACCAAATATCAAAGACATGCGCCTTGCAGTTTCAGAGAAGAAGATTTTTAAAGATTTCCCTTTATAAGTCTATGAAAAACCGAAGGGTCACGGGGCCGGGGCATTTTTTTTTTGGCCCCAGGGCTATACCGTAAAAATTTGGCTTTAAGACGAGGATTTTTCCCTCCGAAATGAGCCCCCAAAAATGACCCCGTCTTATAGCCGAGGTCATGGACTGCATGCTTTTTTCCGGCAATGTCCGGCAAAGACCAGACATACGGAAAAAGCCGATCAGCGATTTTTGAATTGATATAAATCGCCGCCCACAAACCACCCCTACCATTTTTCTGCACGCGATCAGTAAATGACGCCATCCGACGCCAGTACCCCAACATGTGTTTATGTCTTTCATAAAAAAAATGGATAGCTAAACGGTTGTGAACAGAGGTGGATAGAAAACCAGCGCTTTGCACAGCTCCCGAATTATCCCCAGAAGCTCCGTGTCAATAACCAACAACAGCGTTCGACTTTTCCCGCCCAGCGTCTGCTATTTGGCGCCAAAACATAACCGTTCATGAGATTGTCGACTAGTCCATTTCTATTATATGCAAACATCTATCCTTAGATGTAGCTAATTGTCTGAGGAGCGATTAAATCATTTTCACATTGATTGTGGATTATATTTTATGATTGGAGGATAAACGCAAATAAGAGACATAACTTGACCATATTTTCACACCTTATTGACACGCACCACAGGGTGGCAATTATATGACAGGGATTAACAATAGTGTCATACTTGAACCGTAATAAATACGCAGATGGTTTAGTCTCTGAATTGACAGTGCAGTAATTATTCCAAATTATTTACTGGTCTAGTTTTACCGGATTTAAGGACTCAAAAAGACTGACAGTTGTAGATGTTATTTTTCTGCCCAAGGCCAATCGGGCTTCATAAAGTCAAAGTGCACCTGCTCGGCGTGATTTCGGTCTTGTCCTGGGCAGCCGGGAAATGGATTTGTCAGTCCTGTTGTCTAATAAATAGAAGTCTGTGTAGCTGTCTAGCCTTAGCCAGCAAAGCATGTACCGGGCCAAATTCGGATGACAGCCATACGACGTATCGGCCCGAAGTTTGCCCGCTATTTTGTGCTAGCTGGAAGGTTGGTTCTGAATCTGAATAGCTAGGTGTTGTGTTCCCCGATAAAAAAAACGTTCAGTTACTTAAAGAAAAGCTGCAACAAATATCTCTATTTTGGATGGAAATCGATTTCCCCCTTTTCCCAACGCTTCATAGACCTACCTATTCAGATTCAATAAGAGTTGTCTCTCTTTGTAACTCTCAAATGAAGACACAGAATGTCAACAGACATAAACAAAGCCATGTGAGGGGTAAGTAGAGGGGTTTTCCGACGAAAAAAGTCCGATTTCTCACATATAAACGACACCTGGCCGTAGCAGATAGGTCCCGACAGCTATGGCAAAAATTTGACCCGTCTTATAAAAGAGTATAAGCAAAATCCCACCTTAGAAAAACTGAAAAAGGGGCCCCGTCTTATAGCCGAATCGCCTTATAGCCGAATTTTTTAAAGATTTTCCTTTATAAGTCTATGTAAAACCGAAGGGTCTCGGGGCGGGGGAATTTTTTTTTTTGCCCCAGGGCTATAATTTGAACAATCTTGATAGAGGTCCACTAGATGAAATTTCACACCAAATATCAAAGACCTAAACCTTGTGGTTTTATAGAAGAAGATTTTAAAAGATTTTCCCAATAAGAGTCTATGTAAAACCAAAGGGCCCCGGAGCGAGGGTATTTTTGGCCTCAGGGCTATAATTTGAACAATATTGGTAGAGGTCCACAAGATGAAGCTTCATACCAAATATCAAAGACCTGGGCCTTGCAGTTTCAGAGAAGAAGATTTTTAAAGATTTCTCCTATATAAGCCTATGAAAAAACCAAAGGGCCCTGGGGCCGGGGCATTTTTGGCCCTAGCACTATAATTTGAACAATCTCGGTAGGATTCCACTAGATAAAGCTTCATACCAAATAGCAAAGACCTTGGCCTTGCAGTTTCAGAGAAGAAGATTTTTAAAGATTTTCCCTATATAAGCCCATGTAAAACCAAAGGGCCACGGGGCGGGGGCATTTTTGGCCATAGCACTATAATTTGAACAATCTTGGTAGGGGTCCACTAGATGAAGCTTCATACCAAATATCAAAGACCATGGCCTTGCGGTTTTAGAGAAGAAGATTTTTAAAGATTTCCCTAGGCGTCTCTTGCCTGATGCCTCCAGTTGGCCTGTCTCATGAGCTACGTCTGTCGGTGTGTGCTTGGAGGGGGATGTGCTGTGTTTGCAGGGTCTTGTCCATCACCCATTTCCGTTTCAAAACTTTGGGGTTTAGACACACTGATGAAGATTAAATATCAGAAAGGCCTCCTTGTGACTAAATTTGGTATAGTTATGCATTAATATAAGCCTATGAAAAACCAAAGGGCCCCGGGGCGGGGGCATTTTTGGCCCTAGCACTATAATTTGAACAATCTTGGTAGGGGTCCACTAGATGAAGCTTCATACCAAATAGCAGTTTCAGAGAAGATTTTTAAAGATTTTCCCTATATAAGCCCATGTAAAACCAAGGGGCCACAGGGGGGGGGGGGGGGGGGGGGCATTTTTGGCCATAGCACTATAATTTGATCAAATCTTGGTTGGGGGCCACTAGATGAAGCTTCATACCAAATATCAAAGACCTGGGCCTTGCGGTTTTAGAGGAGAAGATTTTTAAAGATTTTCCCTATATAAGCCCATGTAAAACCAAACGGCCATAGGGTGGGGGCATTTTTGGCCCTAGCACTATAATTTGAACAATTTTGGTTGGGGTCCACTAGATGAAGCTTCATACCAAATATCGAAGACCTGGGCCTTGCTGTTTCAGAGAAGAAGATTTTTAAAGATTTTCCCTATATAAGCCCCTGTTAAACCAAAGGGCCACGGGGAGGGGGCATTTTTTGCCCTAGCACTATAATTTGAACAAACTTGGTAGGGGTCCACTAGATGAAGCGTCATACCTAATATCAAAGACCTGGGCCTTGCAGTTTCAGAGAAGAAAGTTTTTAAAGATGTTCCCTATATAAGCCCATGTAAAACCAAAGGGCCACCAGGCGAGGGCATTTTTGGCCCTAGCACTATAATTTATACAATCTTGGTAGGGGTCCACTAGATGAAGCTTCATACCAAATATCAAAGACCTTGGCCTTGCAGTTTCAGAGAAGAAGATTTTTAAAGATTTTCCTTGGCATCTCTTGCCTGATGCCTCCTGTTGACCTGTCTCATGAGCTACGTTGGTCGGTGTGTGCTCGGAGGGGGATGTGCTGTGTTTGCAGGGTCTTGTCCATCATCCGTTTCCGTTTCAAAACTTTGGGGTTTAGACACACTGATGAAGATTAAGTATCAGAAAGGCCTCTGTGTCACTAAATTTGGTATAGTTACGCATTAATATAAGCCTATGAAAAACCAAAGGGCCCCGGGGCAGGGGCATTTTTTGCCCTAGCACTATAATTTGAACAATCTTGGTAGGGGTCCATTAGATGAAGCTTCATACCAAATAGCAAAGACCTGGGCCTTGCAGTTTCAGAGAAGAAGATTTTTAAAGATTTTCCCTATATAAGCCCAAGTAAAACCAAAGGGCCACAGGGCGGAGGCATTTTTGGCCATAGCACTATAGTTTGAACAATGTTGGTAGGGGGCCACTAGATGAAGCTTCATACTAAATATCAAAGACCTGGGCATTGCGGTTTTAGAGGAGAAGATTTTTAAAGATTTTCCCTAAATAAGCCCATGTAAAACCAAAGGGCCACAGGGTGGGGGCATTTTTGGCCCTAGCACTATAATTTGAATAATTTTGGTTGGGGTCCACTAGATGAAGCTTCATACCAAGTTCATTTCGCAAGTTCATTGGTTAGATCTCATTGATATCTATCAGTATGCCAAAAATTGTTTAAATATTCCAACAAAAGCATATGTGTCAAAGTTTGACCTAGGCACAAAGAAGGTCAAGGTCAACCAAGGGTCACCATTTTAGCAATTTATGATGGGCCTACATCCCAGATGCTATTTATCAAGTTTCGTGGAAATCTGCCCAGTGGTTCTGGAGAAGACTATTTTTGAAGGGTTTTTTACCATATATGGCTTGTAGGCCATTTTGGTCATGTGACCTGGACCCCATGAGCAAATTTTGGTTTCCCCCATCCCATAGAGGCTCCATATGAAATTTGACTTCAATAGACCCAACGGTTTCCGAGGAGAAGCAGTTTGAAAATTTTCACATTTTTCGCCTCGGCGAGGCTACACTAAATGGAATGTAATATTTCGCAAGTTCATTGGTTAGATCTCATTGATATCTATCAGTATGCCAAAAATTGTTTAAATATTCCAACAAAAGCATATGTGTCAAAGTTTGACCTAGGCACAAAGATGGTCAAGGTCAACCCAGGGTCACCATTTTAGCAATTTATGATGGGCTTACGTCCCAGATGCTATTTATCAAGTTTCGTGGAAATCTGCCCAGTGGTTCTGGAGAAGACTATTTTTGAAGGGTTTTTACCATATATGGCTTGGCGGCCATTTTGGTCATGTGACCTGGACCCCATGAGCAAATTTTAGTTTCCCCCATCCCATAGAGGCTCCATATGGAATTTGACTTCAATCGGCCCAACGGTTTCCAAGGAGAAGCAGTTCGAAAATTTTCACATTTTTCGCCTCGGCGAGGCTATACTAAATGGAATGTAATATTTCGCAAGTTCATTGGTTAGATCTCATTGATATCTATCAGTATGCCAAAAATTGTTGAAATATTCCAAGCGGTTAAGTCACTATCACCAATTTTCACAAACGGGTTACAGACGGACAGACAGACCATATATGGCTTGGCGGCCATTTTGGTCATGTGACCTGGACCCCATGAGCAAATTTTGGTTTCCCCCATCCCATAGAGGCTCCATATGAAATTTGACTTCAATCGGCCCAACGGTATCCGAGAAGAAGCAGTTCGAAAATTTTCACATTTTTCACCTCGGCGAGGCTATACTAAAACGAATGTAATATTTCTCAAGTTCATTGGTTAGATCTCATTGATATCTATCAGTATGCCAAAAATTGTTTAAATATTCCAAGCGGTTAAGTCACTATCACCAATTTTCACAAACGGGTTACAGACGGACAGACAGACTGACACAGTGATTTTAGAGCACTCTTAGAAATCAACCGACTTCAGTCGGTCGTTTTTTCTGCGGGTCGTGCAATAAGGAAGTTATTGACCAAACAAGAAAAAAAGGCCCCTTTTTAACCTTTAACCTCTAAGTATGACCTTGACCTTTAAGGTACTAACCTGGGTCATGTACGCAACACATCGTCTCATGGTGGTTAACATTTCTGCCAAGTAATTTCAAAATCCATCCAAAAACAAGAAAGTTATTGACCAAACACGAAAAAAGTCCTCTTTTTTGACATTTGATCTCTATGACATTGACCTTTGAGGTACCAACCTGCGTCGTGAGCGCCACACATCGTCTCATGGTGGTTAATATTTCAGCCAAGTAATTTCAAAATCCATCAAAAACTAGAGCTGTCAGTGAAACTGACTAGGGCCCCGGCCGCGCTATCAGAGGAGTAAAAATTTGTGGACGGACAGACAGACAGACAGACAGACGCATGGACAGAGTGATTACTATGGGGCACCCACACTTTCAGTGCGGGGCCCTAATCAAGTAAGTTATTGACCGGACACGATTTGCCCATACATACCAACAAACGTATAAATGCGAGAGTTATAGTTCTTGCGCTCTGCACATCATCTAATATTGATTAATACTTATATGAAGTTTCGTGGAGATAGCTTGAACTGTTTTCAAATTATAGAGCGAACAAGATTTTGTGACAGACAGACGCCCGGTGCAAAAACAATATGTCTCTCGGAAAATTTTTCTTTCAAGGGAGACATAATAATTGATACCCCTATAAACCCCAGTTTTCTCTGTATAAAGTTTGGTTTAATTGTGTGTGCGGGGGGGGGGGGGGGGGGGGGGGGGGGGGGGGATCTCACGGACTTGTTAACATGATGCCCACAGGTTAAGGGTTAAAAATCGTATATCCAATCTCTTCTTGTAATGAAATGTTATAAGAGATGGTTTATATGTACCTACCTGTGTGGGGTCTTTTTCATAATCATGTTTGAAGGAGAAGGCATAGCCTGAGAATGTGGTGCCAAAATCAATGGCTGCCACAATAAAGGGGCCCAGGGTGCCCCCATCCTTTCCACCATCCACTTGACCACCGGACATAATCAGCTGAAATGGAAGAACATCAAAATATAAGAAAACAATTACTCATTAGGAAAACCATGTTTCTTTTAGAAAACAAAAGTTCTAAGTCAAATCAAATTGCAAGATGGAGTTATAAAACTTGTAGGGAATGTAGCTCTTGTGATGGTGAGTATGTGTATGAAGTTTCATGAAGGTAGGCCAAATACTTTTGGAAATATGGTCAAGGTTAAGTTTTTTGGTTAATTTTTCGAAAAATAGGTCAAAGTTCAAAGGTCAAGGTCACAGGTCAAAAAGCGTGGTATGAATGAAAAGGTCTTGTCCCAAGGAACATTCATGTGAAGTTGGAAGGCTCTGTTGTGAATAGTATTGAAATAAGAGACAAAAACAATTAAAAAAAAACGGAGAGATAAGGGGAGATAATTCAATCAAATTGCAAGATGGAGTTATAAAACTTGTAGGGAATGTAGCTCTTGTGATGGTGAGTATGTGTATGAAGTTTCATGAAGGTAGGCCAAATACTTTTGGAAATATGGTCAAGGTTAAGTTTTTTTGTTAATTTTTCGAAAAATAGGTCAAAGTTCAAAGGTCAAGGTCACAGGTCAAAAAGTGTGGTATCACTGAAAAGGTCTTGTCCCAAGGAACATTCATGTGAAGTTGGAAGGCTCTGTTGTGAATAGTATTGAAATAAGAGACAAAAACAATTTAAAAAAAAACGGAGAGAAAAGGGGAGATAATTCAATCAAATTGCAAGATGGAGTTATAAAACTTGTAGGGAATGTAGCTCTTGTGATGGTGAGTATGTGTATGAAGTTTCATGAAGGTAGGCCAAATACTTTTGGAAATATGGTCAAGGTTAAGGTTTTTGGTTAAATTTTCGAAAAATAGGTCAAAGTTCAAGGTCACAGATCAAAAAGTGTGGTATCACTGAAAAGGTCTTGTCCCAAGGAACATTCATGTGAAGTTTGAAGGCTCTGTTGAGAATAGTATTAAAATGAGAGCAAAAAATGTGTTTCAGAAAAAAATTGGAAAAGGGGAGATAATTCAGCCAAAATCCACAATGTTGTTATGGTCCTTGGTCAAAATGTAGCTCTTGTGATGATGAGTGTGTGTATGAAGTTTCATGAGGCTAGGTCTAATACTTTTTAAGTTATAGCCAAGGTTAAGTTTTTTTGGAACGATGACGCAGGACGACGACTACGCAGACGCCGGAGTGATGACAATAGCTCGAAAGTTTTTTTTCAAAAAAACAGACGAGCTAAAAATGACAAAGGGCCATAACTCACAAAGTATTTTTCGGAATTTTGTCAAAAGTTAATCAGTTCATCTACTCATCACCACCAATATATTCACCAACTTTCAAGGCTCTAGCTCCAATAGTTTTTGAGATATCTTGCTGACAAGATTTTATTTAAAAAATTTAAAAGGGGAATAACTCTTGAAAGGGGCATAATCCTGACAAGAAAAACAATACGTGTCAGCTTATTTTCCATCAGAAATGCATATTTGAAATTTCAAAACTATAGCATACACAGTTCTAAAGTTATGCTATGCATCACTATTAGCATACATTACAATGGGCACAAATTACCAAAATGACAAAGGGCCATAACTCACAAAGCATTTTTCGGAATTTTGTCATAAGTTAATCAGTTCATCTACTCATCTCCAACAATCAATTCACCACTTTTCAAGGCTCTAGCTCCAATAGTTTTTGAAATATCTTGCTGACAAGATTATTAAAAAAAATTCAAAGGGCAATAACTCTTGAAAGGGGCATAATCTGGAAGAGAAAAAAAATACGAGTCTGTTAATTTTCCATGAGGAATCCATATATGAAATTTCAAAACCCTAGCATACACGGTTCTAAAGTTATGCTGTGTATCACTTTTAGCATACATTACAATGGCCACAAATTACCAATATGACAAAGGTCCATAACTCACAAAGTATTTTTCGGAATTTTGTCGTAAGTTAATCAGTTCATCTACTCATCTCCAACAATCTATTCACCAATTTTCAAGGCTCTAGCTCCAATAGTTTTTGAGATATCTTGCTGACAAGATTTTATTAAAAAAATTTCAATGGGCAATAACTCTTGAAAGGGGCATAATCCGGACGAGAAAAAAAATACACGTCAGCTAATTTTCCATGAGGAATCAATATATGAAATTTCAAAACCCTAGCATACACGGTTCTAAAGTTATGCTATGCATCACTTTTAGCATACATTACAATGGGCACTTTTACCAAAATGACAAAGGGCCATAACTCACAAAGTTTTTTTCGGAATTTTGTCAAAAGTTAATCAGTTCATCTACTCATCACCACCAATATATTCACCATTTTTCAAGGCTCTAGCTCCAATAGTTTTTGAGATATCTTGCTGACAAGATTTTATTAAAAAAAATTCAAAGGGCAATAACTCTTGAAGGGGACATAATCCGGACGAGAAAAAAAATACGCGTCGGCTAATTTTCCATGAGGAATCCATATATGAAATTTCAAAACCCTAGCATACACGGTTCTTTAGTTATGCTATGCATCAAAAGTGTAACGAACGGACGAACGAACCAGACCCAATATACCCCTCCAACTTTTTAAAAGTTGGGGGCATAATAAGAAAGTTATTGACAGAACACAAAAAAGGCCCTTTTTTGACCTTTATCCTCTATGAATGACCTTGACCTTTCAGGTACCAAACTGGGTCATGCGTGCAACACATCATCTCATGGTGGTTAACATTTCTGCCTAGCAATTTCAAAACCCATCTAAAAATAAGAAAGTTATTGACCAAACACGAAAAAAGGCCCCTTTTTACCTTTGACTTCTAAGTATGACCTTGACCTGTGAGGTACCAACCTGGGTCATGCGCGCAACACATCGCCTTATATTGGTTAACATTTCTGCCAAGTGATTTCAAAATCAACCTCAAAATAAGAAAGTTATTGACCAAATACGAAAAAAAGGCACCCTTTTTGACCTTTGACCTCTTAGTATGACCATGACCTTTGAGGTACCGACCTGCCTCATGTGCACCACACATCGTCTCATGGTTGTTAATAATTATGCCAAGTAATTTTAAAATCCATCTCAAAATTAGAAAGTTATTGACCAAATACGAAAAAAAGCCCCTTTTTTGACCTTTGACCTCTAAGTATGACCTTGACCTTTGAGGTACCGACCTGCCTCATGCGCACCACACATCGTCTTATGGTTGTTAATAATTATGCCAAGTAATTTTAAAATCCATCTCAAAATAAGAAAGTTATTGACCAAATACGAAAAAAGGCCCCTTTTTTGACCTTTGACCTCTAAGTATGACCTTGACCTTTGAGGTACCGACCTGCCTCATGCGCACCACACATCGTCTAATGGTTGTTAATATTTCTGCCAAGTAATTTTAAAATCCATCAAAAAATAAGAAAGTTATTGACCGGACACGAATTGCCCATACATATCAACAAACTTCCAAGGGAGATAATTCAAAAAGTATAAATGCGAGAGTTATAGTTCTTGCGCACTGCAAGTCGTCTAATGCTGATTAATATTTATACGAAGTTTCGTGAAGGTAGCTCTAACGGTTTTCAAGTTACAGAGCGGACACGAAAGTGTGACAGACGGACAGACAGACGCCCGGGGGAAAAACAATATGTCTCTCCGAAAAAAAAATTTTCGGGGGAGACATAATGATATACCTATGTAATATAATGCCATCTTTCTTTGATTTCAAATTCAAAAATCATTGTAATGTGTATCCACAAATTATGTTTCTGGGTAACCTGCTAGATACATTCAAAAAATAAATTAAATATATAAATAAATAAATATAAACTTCTTTGTCACATGCAAATTGATGCAATGCACAAATCAGAGAAGTGATGGGATGGCATCTCAGAGCACCTATTGCACAGTGGTTGCCGACATTTAAAAATGTTCTGAATAGTTAGATTCATATCCCCCCACCCCCCCCCCCCCAAAAAAAAAAAAAAAAAAAAAAAAAAAAAATGAAAATAACAGACTCGGTGTTATTGAGTCTGTTCATGACCAGTACTGAATTATGCAACACTGGCCACGCCCCCCTAACACCTCCTTGAAACGAAAGCATATCATTGACTTATACTATAGTTGGACATTTTTTCATTAACAGAACCGCCATTCGCCGACGAAGTCAAAGGGCTTAACCAACCAACATAATTAACATGATTAAAAGACGCTCCCATTTTTAACGCGTTTTCACACCTTTAAACTTTATGGTAATTGAGGTCATGCACCGGTGCTCAGTTAATCACCAAAGAGAAGGGGATTAGATAAATCCAGCAAAATTGATTAATGGGTATTTGATTCGCGGGTGATTAACGTGGGATGATTTAATTTACTACTTAAAAAAGCCAACAATTTAAAGTGTGAAATAAATAAATAAACAAATAATGAAAATAACACTTTGGGTGGCATTGTGGCTGCAGAAGGTTCATACCTATGAAGACTCACATTAAACTGCACATTGCACTGGATGACCTGAGTCTTGCCTAGTCGAACAACGACATGCATGTGCATCTATTCATTACGGCAAAATTATGGCTTTTATCTCTTTGTATGTCACTGTGGTTGCCGAAGGTTCGTGCAAGTATCAAATATTATGATCAGACTCCACGCAAGCGCACGATGCCGGTCTAAATCTTCACATCACATATGCCACATACAGAGATCTTGATGCGCATCCATTCCATTACGTTTGGCTGCAGAAGGCTGGTGTGGTCTGCAAATACTGATCATATGACACTGATGTGCAGGCTGGTCAGTATTCGCTAGTATCACATGACATGCAGAGTTTCAGAAAAGCATGCGAAACATTCTCTGGGTAACCCTGTAGTCAGCTGTTGTTCGATGGGAATAGATTATTTCAAAGCATCTGTTTGCAATCTTATGTTTATATCGCCTCAGGTTTATCAAACGATAAATCACGCAATGTGTTTAATATGTGCTGAGTATTAAGTTTTTGTAATTTGCAAAAAAGGTAAATCTGCTTCAGGTGTTTTATATGATCAGCCTGCACCAGTCGTTGTAATATCATCAAAGACTTAACTACCTATACATACGTTCATTGTGATCAGAGCCTAAGCTCCCCACAAAAACTAGTAGGTCTGTATCTTCTATTCCCTGGATCACTTCAGAGATGAGAAGAAAAATTCGCAGAAGGAATAAGATTCATGCAAAGGAAAAAAAGACTGGAAGTGGTAAACTCCGGACGAAATTTAAAAACTTGAGACGTAAAATCAAGACTGATATAAAAATCAGCATGATTTGTATGTGGATAACTTGGTAGGTGATGTAAAGGCAAATCCAAGAGACTTCTACAGATACGTGTATATCAATAGCCAGAAGAAAGACAGACAAGGTATCCCGTCCCTTAATAAATGAGGAGGGAACAGGGTTGCTGAATCAGACTCTGAAAGGACAGAGGAACTACACTGTAGTTGGTCAATTCAATGATGTGTTTAATAAAACTGAGTTCCTGGAGGCTCCATTGACTGGGAGATCGGCCCCATTCATGAATAATATTGCTGTGACAGCTGCAGGAGTGATCAGGTTACGTCAAGACTTAAACCCCAGTAAGGCCTTAGGACCTGATGAGCTTCATCCTAGAGTCCTGAAGGAACTAGCAAATGAGTTGGGTCCAGTTTTTGCAAACTTGTTTCAACAGTCTCTTGATACGGGTAAAATCCCCAAAGAATGGCTCTTAGCAAACATCTGTCCACTCTTCAAAAAAGATAGGGCTCTTGCCCGTAATCATCTTCCTGTGTCTCTGACTTGTGTTCTGTGTAAATTGCTTGAACATATAGTCTGCTCAAACATCATGGCCCACTTGGACGAACATAAACTTTTGTCAGACAGACAACATGTATTTAGGAAAAGGCATAGTTGTGAAACTCAGCTAAGCACAGTTATTAATGACTGGGCAAAAATCTTGGACAAAGGGGGACAAGTGAACACATTTATTCTAGACTTCAAGAAGGCTTTTGACACCCCTCCTCATGACTTACTTAAATCTAAGTTATTTGGTTATGGAATTGGGGGAAAGACCCTCAAATGGATAGATTCCTTTCTTTGCTACAGAAAACAGCGGGTTACTGTTAATGGTGAATCTTCAGAGTGGGCTCCAGTTCTGTCTGGAGTCCCGCACGGGACCGTTCTTGGTCCACTTTTGTTCTCCCTGTACATCAATGATATGTCCACTGACATTGACTCAGCAATAAGACTTTCGCAGATGACTGTGTTTGTTACCGGGAAATTAGAGATACAGATGACTCATTGAAACTTCAGGCTGACATAGATAGATTAGGATGTTGGGCCCGAAAATGGGGCATGAGATTTCAGCCAGTTAAATGCAATATTATGCAGATAACTAGGAAGAGATCTAATAAAGTTGAGGCTTCTTACTGTTACACCTTAGAGGGAAGATCTCGAGAATGTGGGACTCGATTAAATACCTTGGTGTGACAATCTCCCCCAACTCATAATACCACATGTGTACTAAGGCAAATAGAACACTTGGTTTCCTGAGGCGAAATCTTCATCAGTGCCCCCAGGATGTAAAAGAGGCAGCATATAAAGGTCTTGTTCGCCCAATCATGGAATATGGTAGTTGTATCTGGGACCCCAGTGGAGTGGTCCTTAACGAGGAAATTGAGACAGTTCAGAATAGAGCTGCTAGATTTGTACTAGGCAATTATTGTTTTGAAACTGGGAGCATGACTGGAATACTTGGAAAATTAAAATGGGAGTCTCTCAAGAAAAGGAGAAAAGACAGTAGGCTATGTGTGTGTGAATTCGGGTTTAACGTTGCTTTCAACAATTTTTCAGTCATATCACGACGGTGTCTGGTTGCGACAGGGAGCTCAATGCTCACTTTTATAGTGCTGCCTCACTGAAGTATCATGTCCCAGACACATTACATGATACCACACCCAGTCACATTATCCTTACACTGGGTCGACCAGTCCTAGCTCTACCCCGCAAATCTGAGTGCCAAGCGAGGAGCAACTAGTACCATTTTTAACGACTTTGGTATGTCGCGGCCCGGGATCGAACCCGTGACCTCCAGTTCCCCGGAGCGGACACTCTACCAACTGAGCTATCGGGGCCGGTAAAGACAGTAGGCTAATCCTTTTATACAAAGGTCTAAAGGGTGCTGCCAGCATTCCAACAAATGACCTTGTCCCCCCCCAGCTAGACGCTGTAGAAACCACCATTCTTTGGCGTTTCAGACCCTTACTGCAAGAACTGACATTTACAAAGAGTCGTTCTACCCCAGAACCATTAGAGATTGGAATGCCCTTCCCAATTCGATTATTTCGACAGCTGAAGGTGCTGATGATTGTGTAGCTAAATTTGGTCGGGTATAAAAGCCAAGGACGCGCCGGGCCGAGCCTGCCGAAATTTTTATTTTCAGTCTCTAGATACAAGTTAGATATATATTTTGGTGAATGTGGGATTAAATTATTATAAATTTGATATGTTATAACTACAAGTAGTTTCATTTATCTACATTGCTTATTTATCTTTTAATAACTGTTTTCCGAAATCCAGGGGTATAAAAGCCAAGGCGGCGAAAGAGAATTGACAATTCCGAATTTCCTTCAAATTCATCGGTTAAATTACTTCTTTTTGGCCTAATGATATTCGAATTAGATTATACTTATTATGTGTTCGTGATAAAATTAAATATACTCACTAGAATCACCTTAATTGGTCGAATTTCTTATTTTATTTTTGTTTCTATTTTTAGAATTACTTATTACAGGAAACGACCTAAAAGGACCGAAAGGGAAGGCACACAGCGATCGAAATGACCCCAATCTAATGACCACCCATCAGACTGTTATCCAAGTGGACAAAGTTTGTATATGCGACGTTGTTTTAATGATTGGTCAATGACTTCACGGTTTTATGACGTTGATTTGACGTCGATAAAACGGCACTGGGATACTTTGTAAGGGAAATAAACAATCTTGTCCACCTAACTTTTTTTCAGAAAAAAAAGTTAAAAAAAAAATGTTCTCAGCAGGCACTCCACGTTGAATCAACGTTGAAACAAAGTTGATTCAATGTTGTGTGCCTGCAGGGTTCTGTTTTCTGTTTACTGCCAGTAGGAGCTGTTTACTGACTGAGGATCAGGAGGATGCAGGTTCGATACCTGCTGAGGTCGGCAGCATTCTTTTGTGGAGATTGAACATGAAATATTTTCTTCAGTCATTCTCTCCCTTCCACTGATTCAAGAAGGGCAGTTGTGAGTTTTTGGCGAAAGAATGTGCACTATACTGATTAACCGCTAACGTATAAGCCTGCTCTTGGAAATTGTGGACAGGTAAAATTTATTATTCGGCAATACACACCAAAAGCGTTTAGTCTTCCCGGAGGCATTATCTGGAGAGTTATCTGCAGGTACGCAAATTGCATCATTTTTGTTGCAACCCTTTCTTTTTAAAGTGACAGGCTGTGATCTAAAACAATTAGATGAGTCAATTAATGCACTAATCACTTACTGACTGAAGCATATTAATAAGCAATAATAATACAATAGGTAAGTATCAAAACATAATTAATATGTCTTAAACATGATTAAGAAATATGATGCGTTTCATAAAGCTCTATCTTTAGTTCCTACCATTCAGATAGTATATTTAAATGCCCTTATCATTTATCTGACACTGCCGTCTGTTGCGGTTCATTACGACGTGGCCTACATAAAACCACCAAAAATACGGTTATTACGGATACTAAAAGGAATTGACCGGGATTATTACAATAAAGGTTCAGAAAATACTTATTTGGATTTGTCATGTACATTTATTCACACATCCATGTCTATTTCATTCAAATTCGATCAAAACGTACGATAAGAAGTAGAAGTAAAACAAAGATCAGGAATTGATACAATTAACTTACTCCATCCATAAAAGACACCAAAGGGAAAGAAATACAAACATTAAGCGACCAGACTATAATGGAAACCTAAACAAAGGAAGGCCATATGGACAGTTACTTTCCCACAAAATGGCCATATGGCCATCCAAAATTAAAAGACACAAGTGATACACACAGTAAGTAACAAACAACAACATAAATAAATCGCAACAGAAGAGCCGCCTTGGAACGGTCAGTGGAAGATTTCCACTGGGGGGCTTAAATCGATTTTACGTGGCCACAATCCTCGCCCTTACTTCCGTCGCGATTTAGACAAATAATTTGTTCAGTCCGCATGAAGGCCTCCTAACTCATCAGTGCAACATCTCCGTGAACACAGAAATCAAAGAACCACAGAGGTGAGACAACGGTGAGGACTCGACAGCAAGAAACCACTGAAATGCTGGAGCAAAAGAAAACCAACAGTTAGACTCCGATGAGCCCGACCAGAGACAGAGCATCAGGCACCAACCAACATTATCTCTTTAATTTTCAATAAGCCTTTACGTTGGAGCCGTCATAGAATCTGAGGCCTGACCCACCGGCGTGCAATTAAAGAGGGAAGCAAAGTTGCCATTGGCTTTTATACCCCTAAAATTTGTAAAAAAAAAAAATGCAATAAAACAAAAATTAGGGCACCAAAAAGAACAAAAATTATGCTGAGTATCACATTTGATACAATTAACATTTTCATATTAAAATTTACCACTAACGTTTCTTCTTTGGTTAGAATTCCCAAAAATAAAATCTTCGGATCGGCAATTTTTGGCTTGGCGGCTCGGCCCGGCCTTGGCTTTTATACCCGACCACTAAATTTACCTCTTTGGTTAGAGCTAGGGACTAACTTCCAACATCACAGGTCCTTGTGTATAAATGTCATTTGATGTGTCACCAGCAACAATTCTGATTCTGATAAGCTGTTCGAAGATGCTCTCTATGGTTTATGCGCTATTAAAACGGGAACGGGTGAAGATTGCAATAACACAGGCTGATCTCGGATATGCAGCATATGTATTAGTTAGAAAAAAAACGGGACCGAAACAACCCACCAATTTGGCTGAAAGGACCTAGGCCGAAACGACCCTGCCGAAACGACTGAGGGCCAGAACGACCCGGAGTTCGAAACGACTCAGGACCAAAATTTCCCAGGACTCTCCAGGAAACGGGTCAACTCGGCCTGTAACCAACTCGGCCCCTGAGTCAAATCGGCCCGGTCAACTCGGCTTGCATTTGTCAAGCATTACATATGACAAGAAACTTTAGTGAATAGAGAATTCTTTTCGTCTTTTCACCAAAGTTATATTTTCTGAAAATTATCAGTTGGGAATCGTGCTTAACTGCACATTTTCGAGCTGCATTGATAAAATAGGTATTTATTTCACATCAAATGTATACATTCACATCAAAGGTTAACATTCATTTTGGGTCCGTTTGTTTCTAAATTTGAGTAATTTTCCAGTCTAGTAAAAATACCATACCCCATCTTAAGTATTTGTCATGACTTATTCTAAACGATATTAATCTGATGTCCACTAATTGATTCGAAATGTTAATGTTGTGTGACAATCCAACCTTGCCGTCGAGGTCTGCTGTAAAAGATGTATGCAATATGAATAAACAGACATGAAAAACGGAAGGACATGGATATAAAATAGTATGTAGTAGCATATCATTTCATTCAGGACGCGTCCGTCAAGCTAAATGCATACTGGGCCCGAATTGACCAGGCCGAGTTGACCCGGCCGAGTTGACTCAGGCTGACTTGACTCAGGGCCGAGTTGTTCAATCTCCATGCATAGGACCCTTAGCGCAAGAACTGACATTTAGGTCTCGGGTCGTTTCGCCCTGGGTTGTTTCGCCCTGATTAGGTGGGTCGTTTCGCCCTTATTTTTTTTCAAGCCCTATTGGAGATAGAAAGATAGATAGATTGAGGTTATGTTAGTTTTGGTATGTTAAGGGATTTATGGGGGTATTGGGAGTGTTAATTGTAAGCACATTATCCAGGGGAAGCTACTCTACACTATCTTAACTATGACGTCATCAATACCATGGTAACGACGTTATGACGTTACATCAGTTTAACTTCTACCAGGGTAACCAATAAACCTACTAGAGTAAATATGGACTAATTTATTGCGTTAACAAGTGGTAGCAGAGCGATTTACTGTCTGAGGGCAGTAATTTACATACACAGAAGTGAACAGCAATCCGAGGAGAGCTGGTCAAAACCGAAAAGTGACATTAATTCCTGAAAATGGCAACCAGGATAGATCCACCTAGTTTAAGGTCAAAACCTTATGAGCTGTACAGGCAAGAATAACTTGCTTGGAGAGAGGTGACAGAGCTTAGAAAGGAAAAGCAAGGAGTGGCTATAGCCTTATCGCTTCCAGAGAATGACAAGACACAGATCAGAGAGAAGGTTTTTGAGCAAATCAGTATTGAAGACTTGAAGACGGAAGATAGATTAGATACATTGATTATATTTTTGGATGAACATCTGAAAAAGGATGACCTAGCAGACTGTCTTGAGAAATTTGAAGAATTTGAAGATTTTCAAAGAATAAACAGTATGTCTATAACTGAGTAAATAGCATCTTTTGACACAAGATACAGGAAGATTGAAAAACTGAAAATGTCTTTACCATCAGAAATTTTGGCGTTTAAACTTTTGAGAAAGGCAAACATTAGTAAAGAAGAAAAGTTGTTGGTTTTGACTGGTATGGATTATTCTAATAAGGTAACATTATATGTGGAAGCTAAGAAATCACTTAAAAAGTTCAAGGCTGATTTTGCAGACGGAAGTTCAAGTCCTGGTTCAGGCTCTGGAATAAAACTTGAACCATCATTTTAGCTGACAATGAAGAAGCGTTGTTGGCAGCAGGATACATCAAGCAGAATCGTGGAGGAAAGGCGGGTAAACCAGGACGAGTAGGTTTCGGTCAAGCAGACCATGGATAGCTTAGGAAAATGAATCCATTAGGCCCAGACGGTAAGACACTTACATGTCGATGTTGTGGCTCTTATAGACATTTTATTGCTGAATGTCCACATAGCTGGGAAAATGCATCTAAAGGCAGCATTCAAAAGAGACTGGCAAAGGTGAACATTGCAGAGGATGAAAATGTCGTGCTTTTCACGTGTATAATCACGGGGGACATTGCACAACAGGGCATTGATGCTCAGAATTGTGCTGTGTTAGACAGTGCCTGTAGTAGCACAGTATGTGGAGAGAACTGGCTTCAGAATTATATCAGTTCTTTGAATCAGATTGATAAAGAGAGAATTAAACAGACTGTTGGGAAGCGAACATTTAAGTTTGGAGGTGGATCAAGGCTGAGATCAAAGGTTGAGTTCAAGCTTCCAGCAGTGATTGCTGGGAAAGAGGTTTTCATTAGAACTGATGTTGTAGACTCCGATATCCCTCTACTATTATCACGACGAGCTATGAAAACAGCAGGGGTAAAGATGGATTTGGAAAGTGATACTGCAATGATTTTTGGAAAAGATGTTGCTTTGAATCTAACAACATCCGGGCATTACTGCATCCCCATAGACAGGGCAGAAACGATATTAGCTGAAGAAGTGTTTTCAGTAAAACTAGGAGAGATGAAAAGTCATGAGCGATATGATATATTGCTCAAGTTGCATAGACAATTTGCACACCCACCACTTAAAAAGCTGAAGGCTCTAATGCAGGATGCAGGGCAATGGGAAGAGGACTTTCAGGGAATGCTTGAAGACATAGGTAAGACATGTAATTTATGTAAACGATACGTGAAAACCACCAGGAGAGCATTGCGTACTAAAGTACGAGCAGCAGAACAAATTTTTGAGAATGGAGACACTGTTTTTTACAAGCGCGAGGGAAAAGACAGATGGTTGGGACCCGCTAATGTCGTTTTCCAAGACGGAAAGGTAGTATTTATTAGGCATGGTGGAATATTTGTCAGGGTATCTCCTAATAGACTAACCAAAACATATGATAGTCAGATCAAAGCAGAGGTGGATGGCCTTGACTGTAACAGCTCAGATCAACATAATGATGCTGATAAAATTAAGATGTCAAGTGACACAGAGACAAGTGTTTCTGAAACAGTGCCGACTCCACCTGACCATCCAGAGGCAATTCAAGATCAGGATGAAAGAATTGAAAGAGGCAGAATTAATCCAAGGCATGTCAAAGCTTATGATATTATCAAATACATAGTAAATGATGAATGGGTGACTGGCACAATCATAAGTCGAGCAGGGAAATCCACAGGAAAATATAAGACATGGTATAATATAAGGGATGGTAACAATAAGGAAAGAAGCGTTGACCTAAGTGTTGTAGAGTGAGAGAAGATTCCTGATACTGAAATAAATATAACATGTGCTTCTGGTAAAGTGGAGTCAGAAGAGAAAGGCATTACCATGGCCAAGAAAAATGAGCTTGATAAGTTGGCTCAATTTAATACATATGAAGAAGTGGCAGAACAAGGACAAAGAACCTTATCAACAAGATGGGTTATTACAAGTAAAGAGGGGAAAACCAAAGCCAGATTAGTCGTCAGAGGGTTTGAAGAGAAAGATCTAGAAATTCCAAGGGGCAGTCCAACAGTTGGTAAGGGTGCAATGAGGATTTTTCTATCAATTGCAGGACTAGAACAATGGACAGTGAAAACAACAGATATCAAATCTGCATTCCTGCAAGGTAAGGAATTAGATAGAGAGATATTTGTCAAACCACCCAAAGAAAGTGGCACACCAAAACATAAAATTTGGAAGCTAAAACATGGCCTATATGGGTTGAAAGATGGGGCAAGACAGTTCAATGACAGTGTAAAAGAAGAGTTACTGAAACTAGGCTTCATCCAGTGCAGACTGGACCCAGCAGTTTTCTACTTTCAAGAGCAAAAGAAGCTGAAAGGAATGATTTGTTGTCATGTAGATGATTTCCTGCATGCAGGAGACCTACGATTTGACCAACTGATGGAAAAATTAAGAGCAAGATTTTCTGCTGGCAAAGTAGAAGAGAAAAAATTCAAATACATAGGTTTTCAGATAGAGCAGCTTCCAAAGTCTTAATGTTTGTATTTCTTTCCCTTTGGTGGCTTTTATGGGTGGAGTAAGTTTATTGTATCAATTCCTGATCTTTGTTTTACTTCTACTTTCCAGATTCAATAGTTTTAGATCACTCTGACTATGTTAATAACATGAAGAATGTCTCTCTAGATCCAGGGCGAGCCTCGCAGAAAAATGATTTTTAAGTGAGAAGGAGCAAACACTGTTTAGACAGCTGATAGGGCAGTTAAACTGGGCTGTCCAGGGCTCTAGACCAGACATGGCACATGAAATGATAGTCATGAGCACAAAACTGAAACAAGCTAATGTAGAAGATCTTGTTCGAGCGATAAAGAAAATCAGCCACACAAAGGATATCCAGTCATTCATTACATTCCCAAGTCTGGACAAAACAAAAGAATTAAAAGTGGTGGTTTTCACAGATGCATCTCTTGGGAATATAAATGAAGGGACCGGAAGTACAGGGGCATATATCATTTGGCTAATGGATAGTAGTGGCCAATGTTGTCCAATAGCATGGAATGCGAAGAAGATAAAAAGAGTAGTACGTTCAACTTTAGCTGCAGAGATGCTCGGTTTAGAAGAAGGTCTTGAAGCTAGTTTCTATTACCGTCAGATGTTAGAGGATATCTTGGGATATGAACACAAGACTATCAGAATCGAAGCTTACGTGGATAATAAAAGTGTCATTGAAGCACTCTTTTCAACACGAATGGTTGAGGACAAGTGCCTGAGGGTTGATGTGGCAGCAATTCAAGAATCGCTAAAGTTACAAGACATTAATCTAATACAGTGGATACCAGGACAATTTCAACTTGCTAATGTGATGACAAAGCAAGGGGCATCTGGTTTTCTGTTACTTAAAGTATTGCAGTCAGGCAACATGTTGGCTGATATTTATAACCATTAACTTTCTACAGACATGCATAGCAACTTCATAGGAACTCTTTAAATTATTCCTCTGGATAATAATTTATTTTGGCATTTTAATATCTTCAATATTAGATAGTTGTCAAAATTCAATATAATGTTTTTTTTATACCTTTTCGTGGTTTAAAATTCCTTAGCAGAAAAGATTATTTTAAACTATGAAAAGAAAACAAAAACAAAAGAAAGAAAATATAATTAATGTTAATTGTAAGCACATTATCCAGGGGAAGCTACTCTACACTATCTTAACTATGACGTCATCAATACCATGGTAACGACGTTATGACGTTACATCAGTTTAACTTCTACCAGGGTAGCCAATAAACCTACTAGAGTAAATATGGACTAATTTATTGCGTTAACAGGGAGTTCCGGAAAACATGGTCTTGCCCTTGTTTGGTGCAGCTGGACGACCTACTGACGACTTCTACTTCAGGTTTGAGCAACTGCGCTAGTATCTTTTTGAGAAAGATATTCGAGCTCACATAAGGTTAACAAGTCTTTGCAATTAAATGGGATTTATGGCTGTGAAAATGACTGTATATATTTAACAAGAGCACCGCATGCGGGTGCCAACGCTCGTCTGCAGTTTCTTTTAGAAAACCAAAGTTCTAAGTCAAACAAGAGCAATCAAATTGCAAGATGGAGTTATAAAACTTGTAGGGAATGTAGCTCTTGTGATGGTGAGTATGTGTATGAAGTATCATGAAGGTAGGCCAAATACTTTTGGAAATATGGTCAAGGTTCAGGTTTTCGGTTAAGGACGACGCCAGACGACAACGAAGACGCCGGAGTGATGACAATAGCTCGAAAGTTTTTTTTTTCAAAAAACAGACGAGCTAAAAATGTGATATATTTTTCTTTCTGCTCAAAACATTGATTTTGAATTAGAACCATGTAATTGTCTATGTTCTAGAATCAGAAATAAGAGAAATAAAGTATAATGCAAAATCCCATTTTCACTGTATAAAATTGAGTTTATTCGAAATTCGAAATTCGTAAAATTGTAGTATGTTTCCTCTGGCTTGCTTTGCCGGATCATTACAGGGTCACTGATGAGGCTTTAATCGATTTAAGCCCCCCAGTGGAAATCTTCCACTGACCGTTCCAAGGCAGCTCTTCTGTGGCGATTTATTTATGTTGTTGTTTGTTACTTACTGTGTGTATCACTTGTGTCTTTTGGTTTTGGATGGCCATATGGCCATTTTGTGGGAAAGTAACTGTCCTTATGGCCTTCCTTTGTTTAGGTTTCCATTATGGTCTGGTCGCTTAATGTTTGTATTTCTTTCCCTTTGGTGTCTTTTATGGGTGGAGTAAGTTAATTGAATCAATTCCTGATCTTTGTTTTACTTCTACTTTTATTAGCCGAAACTACGTAGTATGACCCATCTTCTTTCTTATGAATGTATTCATTGCTCTTAAAGGAACTCATTTTTGATTTTTATTTGCCTTCACTGCAGCTGGTGTTGTGCCGTGTGGCGGCCGTAAAACGTCTCCCCGTACATCAACCATAGTGCAGTTTATATTTTACTTTTGATCCTTTGAGATCGGTGTGAATATTCTGAGAAATCGGAAATAAATTATTGGTTTAGACTAATATTCTAGACATGTTTTAATTATTTGGACCCCATTTTGATTTATATCAGTCTTTTTATTAGCCGAAACTACGTAGTATGACCCACCTTCTTTCTTATGAATATTTTCATTGCTCTTAAAGGAACTCATTTTTGATTTTTATTTGAATCGACAGCCTATTCGAAATTCGTAAAATTGTAGTATATTTCCTCTGGCTTTCTTTGCCGGATCATTACAGGGTCACTGATGAGGCTTTATTAGCCGAAACTACGTAGTATGACCCATCTTCTTTCTTATGAATGTTTTCATTGCTCTTAAAGGAATTCATTTTTGATTTTTATTTAGAGGGGACGTAATTGCATAGACTTGCTAACATGATGTTTTAATTTACTCATCAGTTGTTCTTTCAGCACAAATAGTGACGTGATATAACTGGTTATATTATTACGTTAATTGTGTTGACGGGGACGTTAAAGCTCAATTCCAACAAACAAAATGGTTTTAAACAGTGATGTCTGAATAATAGTTCATAAAATGTCACTGAAAGAGTAATAATCAATATTACACATAAAGTGCCATGTGTAAAAAGTTGGTTTAACTTTTATACAGACTATACTGTAGCTCAAACTGGGTAGGAATAGAAAAATAACGTTTCATACTTTCTTTTCATTTTTTTCCCATAATTTTATGCATAACAAAACACATACGTGGGATGATCAATAAATTCGAGAACTTTTGCTATAACTTTTTTAATATATATCCAGTCGCAATAAAATTTATATGGTCGATAGAATAGCACGTAACGGACAAAGTCATCAAGGTATTACGTTCGTGACGTCACTAGTTTTTCAATGACGTCATATTTTCGACGTCATACTTCACGTTAACCGTTCAGAAATGGCTGACGACGTTGTTGCAGAACACAGGACTATCATTAATATAATTAGGGAAGACTATGAGCGAAATCAAAGAGGATCTCCAAAAAGTATACGGAGAAGCAGCATTTTCGAAATCTTGTATTCATAAATGGTGGCATCGCTTCAGTGACGGAAGAACATCGACCATAGATGACGCCCGATCTGGCCGCATTGGGAAGTATACTACAGAGGAAAACTGTGCTGCCATTGAACAATACGTAATGAAAGACAGGCGAGTGACTGTTAGAAATGTAGCGGAGGACTTTAACTTAAGTTATGGTACAGCCCAAGAGATTCTGACGGAAAAGCTTGAATTAAGCCGCGTCTGTGCAAGGTGGGTACCCCCTATACTTCAGCCTGACCAGAAGAGAGTAAGGAAACAGATCTGTCGAGATATTCTCAACCGATATGCAGAGGAAGGTGATGTGTTCCTGAATAAAATAATAACGTGATGAAACATGGTTCCACTTCTTTGAGCTGGAAAGCAAGCAACAGAGTTCCGTGTGGAAGCATGCATCGTCACCATCGCCTGTAAAAGCCCGACTTTCCAAGTCTGTGGGTAAAGTTATGCCCATCATATTCTGCGACACAAAAGGAATTGTGTTGAATCACATGGTGCCAGCTAAAACTACAGTCAATAGTGAATACTAAGCACATCTAATTAAATTCCAGTTGCAGAGAGCTATTCGAGATAAACGTCCTGAACTTGTAAGGTCGGGGTTCATTTTGCACCAAGACAACGCTCCAGTGCACGTGAATCAACTTGTGACGTCCACCCTCAAGGAACTGGGTATCGAAACTCTACCGCATCCACAATATAGCCCAAACTTGGCTATCTGTGACTTTTTCCTATTTCCAAATGTGAATGATCTGCTGCGTGGAGTAAAATGAGACGCGAGATGAACTAGGGATGCTATAACAGTGGCGCTTAGGGAGGTGTCCATGACGGCTTACGTCATGCGTTCGGCACGTGGATGAACAGATGTAAAAAGTGTATCAAGGTCAAGGGATCCTATGTCGTGAGTATCGTTTTTCATTATTAAGTTATAGCAAAAGTTCTCGAATTTATTGATCACCCCTCGTATTTTACATTATAAAAATATAACAATCACAATTATTCTCACATCGGTTAATGTGTGATTATAAGTGTTTAAGAATTATCGTGGTGGATTAGCGCCTTTGTCCAAGCAAATGACGAAGTAATTAATGTGCACTTGTTTTCACACTTAACTAATTATATCGACTGCCAAAACGACCACATCTCTCTCTCTCTCTCTGAACTCTGAAATATCACCCATCCGTAGGTGTCATTTGACGTGTCACCATGAACAGTTCAGATTCAGATCCGTTCGTCCATCTACACAAACATCACTTCATTCATTCATTCATTCATTTCCGTTTGTCAATCTACCAATACTCTCCATTCATTCATTCACTGACTTATCTATCGCCGTATATTCATAAGGCCAGAAAGAAAAATGCCTGTGTTTCAGGTGATCCGACCGACCCTCCCCAGAAGCTGCCGACTCTGAATCTTTCTTTGACGATTTTTGCCAATTTCCCGCCATTCGCTTTATTTCCCGCGATTTTGTTCCATTTCAGCTACCGTATTCGGGCGTGTACTACCCGCAGTTTTTTTCCCTCAAATTACAGGCCCAAGTGTAGAGTGCGGGTAATCCACCCGAATTATTTTTGGACCATTTTATTTTTACTTTTGTCAGCTGAAAATACGATGCATCTCATGTTATGCTCAATCCTTTTAGGATTCCCGACATCAATAACGTTTGATTGTCCACTCAGTTTTACTTACACATGAGTAATATAACAATCTCCATTACTAGCAAAGTAGAAGTAAAACAAAGATCAGGAATTGATACAATTAACTTACTCCATCCATAAAAGACACCAAAGGGAAAGAAATACAAACATTAAGCGACCAGACCATAATGGAAACCTAAACAAAGGAAGGCCATATGGACAGTTACTTTCCCACAAAATGGCTTTCGTGAGTATCATTCCTAAAACTCTGATTTTAAACGAAATAAACAAGCAAGTTCCATGCGAACATCAAACTTTTCCGGCATCCAAACCGCCGCCCACAAACCACCGCTACAGTTTTTTATGCACGCGATCGGTAAATGACGTCATCGGACCCCAGCAACCCACACGCATCTCTTTCATAAGAAATTGTTTGGAAACGGTAAAAAAAATCTCGATAGCAAAACGGTTGTGGAAAACAGCGCTTTCCGTAAGCTCCGTGTCAATAACCAACAACAGCATACAGATGTGTTAACAAAAATTAAAGCCTTCAACTTTTCTCGCCAAGCGTCTGCTATTCGGCACCAAAACAACCATTCACGAGATAGTAGAATAGTCGTTGCAACTCGTCTTAGGAGCAATTAAATAATTTTCACATTGATTGCGGATTAAATTTTTTGATTGGGGAATAAACGAAAATTAGAGACATAACTTGACCATATTTTCACACCTTATCGACACGCACCGCAGGATGGCAATTATAAGACAGAGATTAACAATAGTGTCATAATTGAACCGTTATAAATCATCAAACAATGTAAATCCAAATCAGACGTCTGCGGCGTCTTTCTGAGGTGTCTGACCTGGGACTGCACTGTTTGCCGCTGTCCCAAAAAGGGCCGCGGGCATATGTGGGTTAATAAATATATAACAATGGTGAACAGGTAGTTATTTCAACATTTTAATGTAAAATACATGCTTTCTGGTGATACTGGCACGCATGGAAACTGTTTGCTTTTCAAGTGGCCAAGATGCCGATTTTGTAAATGTCATCAGTATGTGGTATTAGATTTTTTTTTCAAACAGACCATTTATTTGCCAAACATAGGTCAGAAACAGTCTAAAAATTGCTCAAAACTAGGTCAGAAACAGTCTAAAAATTGCTCAAAACAAAGTCAATTGTTGACAGACAAGCAAACTTCCGTTCCTGACCGTGCTTTAAACTGATATATCAAGCAAGTTATTTCTTCAAAACATTAATAGCAACAGAGCAATGTTCAGCCATCTGTCTGTCTATCTGCCTGCCGCCTGCACTACCGTACCTTACCATACCCTATCCTATCCTTACTAGTGTTTCCCCCAGCTCCTAAAAAGGGCATGGTGCTGGTCAGGAAAAAGGGCACTTTCAGCGCGCAAAAATATGTAAAAAGGGCACTTTAAATACAAACAGCCATGTAAAAAGGGCACATTCACATGCAGCACCTTGCTAAAAGTGAACATCCCTCAACTTGAAATAAAAAGCTCCTTCTTGTACCCTTTGTCTTCAGTGCTAAATTATACTGCCTGCTCTTTATGCTGAGTGAACAGATATGTTACATTAACCATTGGTGACAAGAAGGGTTTTGCAAGCAAGCTGTTCACTGATACAAACAAGTTGGGCTACAACTTCCATTCTATAATACACACACTGACATGACACTGATCAGGCACACTTTCACACTTCAATTTTAATTGGTGTCACTCACACTTGTTATCAAAACACACGTTAATTACTCCTTAAAATGACATAATTAAGTACAATAAACAGGGGGATTAGCAGTGAACCATAAAGGTGGACTGTCAAATAGGCAACACTTTACTGCTAAAAGTATCTGAAATGGCCCTTATTTAAACAGGCCTAACTTTGTTATTTTTTGGTCAATTTTAGTGATTTTTGTACCAAACTGTAGGGCAACATCTACTCTATCTGAAAAAAAGGCATGGCACTGGAAAAAAGGGCATGGCGCTAGAGAAAAAAGGGCATGGCACTAGAGAAAAGGGGCATGGCGCCGCGCCATGCTAAATAGGGATGGGGGAAACACTACCTTACCCTTACCAACTATTTATAATCTGCTTGCAGACGTAAACTAAAACGCATACCTCTGAGTCCCCAATCTACACCACACAGGCTTTGTTTTACTTCTACTTTGAACTCCTCTGCAGTTTTGGCATCTATCACAAAGGAGGGAAGACTATTCGACTGCAGAATACTTCTGGGGAAGGAGTTCTTTCGGGCATCACTATAGGTCTGGTACCTGTGATATTGACTGTTGTTTAATTTTGATGCCCTCCTTTGAGTTAAACTAATCATTGGGGCCAAGTATCTATCCTTATTAAGAGACACTATACCGGACTGTATCTTATAAGAGAAGGTTAAAGAGGGCTGATCGCGAAGGGCCCCCAGCGATGGCCACTCCAGCTCCTCAAGCATATCACCCACACTACTTTTGTTCCACCATCGCCTGCAGGTCCATCATTTGCTGTATTCATTCTGTTAATTTAATTTTGTTATCTATTTACTCAGGGCGAAACGACCCACGGGCGAAACAACCCAGAACCGACATTTATAAAGAGTCGTTCTTCCCCAGAACCATTAGAGTTTGGAATGCCCTTCCCGATTCGAATAATTCGACAGCTGAAGGTGCTGATGATTGTGTTGCTAAATTTACCTCTTTGGTTAGAGCTAGGGACTAACTTCCCACATCACAGGTCCTGGTGTATGAATGTCATTTGACGTGTCACCAGTAACAATTCTGATTCTGAGGGGGCCTCCAGTTTCGACCCGATCAGCAAAGAGCCATATTTCTGAATCAATTTCCTGTGATATCTATATACTGTCATATGCCTGCACGGTCATTCTATGTCATTTATGAAGAGCCTGGTGTATGAATGTCACTGACGTGTCGGTAACATGTCTGATCGAGCTCTTACGGAGACGTCTTATGTACAAATAGTCATATTTGTTATGACAGTTTTATTTACTAAACAAATAATCAAACATGATCGGCATTTATACAATTAAGTAACATGCAAATGACTCTCATCTGGTTGATTTTGCTTTAAACAATAAGCCAATTAAGAATACAAAATTATCCTGAAATCGAAAGTTGTATTTTGTCGCACCTGTTTCGTTTCCAAGGTCCGGATTGATTTTCTTGTGACTATCAGCCCGGAAGTCGTGTTGCTTAGGGTGCACACTAATGTCCGGGAATTGTCCGGGGAATGTCCGGGAATTCGCCTGGAAATGTCCGGGAAATTGGAGGTAGCGGTGTGTTGTCGCTAATATCTCCACTTCGGGTTGTCAGAAATTAATTAAATTAGTATCAAATAAAATTTTTAGCTCTATTATAAAAGATAAAAAATAATAATTTACTTTTTTTAACGTATTAGGGGTCCATTTTTTAAGTTAATTTGTCCGGGAAATTCTCGGATTTTGCCCTGGATGTTGGGGTATTGATGCGTTAACCCTAATATCTCGACTTTAGGTGGTCAGAAATTAATGAAATTAGTATCAAATAAAAATTTGAGCTCAATTTTAAAAGAGAGTTAAAAAATATTTTTCATTTTGAATATTTTAGCTGTCCTTTTCTGAAGTTAATTTGTCCGGGAAATTCCAGAATGTGTCCTGGATCTTGCGGTAGTTGTGCGTTTTCATAATATCTCGGTTTGTGGTGATCACTTATTGATAACAATTGATATATGTTAAAATTTTTAGTTCAATTCTAAAAAAATATTAAAAAAATCTCTTTATACACCTCAATGAGGCAGTTCTAATGAGTACCCACAACCCGGATTGTATCCAGGATGCCGGGGTATTGGTTGGTTTTCCTTAATATATCGACTTGTGAGAACGAAAGAAAGACTACACACCCCTTGTAAATCCTCCTTTTCTCTGTATAAAGTTGGATTTACATGGGTTTCCATTACACAGCTTTCTATGATGTCACACATGTTGCTGCTCACAAGACGGACACTGCCATTGATTTGATGATGAATTCAGACCTAAACATATTCTATAAAACCAAATTTTGCACTTACGGTTTTCACAGCAAATCATGTACTCAATATACTCAGGTATTTTGCAGAATCACCAGACTGGATTTTTTACGTTTTTACAAGTGAATGAATGAAGTCTTTCTACTATTTCAATCCAGGTAAGCAGCACACGCCAACTTATTATGAGTTAAAGCAATTAACTTAACACATTTTTAATCTCGTTAGAAAATTAATGGCCCGTAAAATCGCTCAAAGTCCGTACACCTAATTCATCGTCAGGAAGAAATGGATGCGCTAAAATTTCGTTGTTTAAGCAAACAGTATAGAACCAGATCAGATGTCGCATTTTGCGGCCGAGATCAGACGCCAAGTTTTGCAGCGTCTGAGCATCATGTTCCGTCAAATCAGTCAAAGTCCGTACATCTAATTCATTGCCAGCAAGAAATGGATGCGGTTAAATCTCGTCGTTGATTAAGCAAACAGTGTAGACCGAGATCAGACGTCGCACTTAGCGGCCCAGATCAGACTCCAAGGTTTGCACAGCTACTGATCATAATGGCCCGTTAAAGTCCGTACACCTAATTCATTGCTAGCAAGAAATGGATGCGGTTAAATTTCCTCGTTGTTTCAGCAAATAGTGTAGACCCAGATCAGATGTAGCATTTTGCGGCCCAGATCAGACGACACGTTTTGCAGCGTCTGATCATTTGAGTCTACACTGTTTGACTATGTCCCACAAATGGGACGCTAGGCATATATGGATTAAATATCTGGGTTAAATATCTGATCTGCTAGTGGATCTACACTATCTGCCAATGTCCCACAAGTGGTACTCAAGGCATATATGGGTTAAACCTTTGATCAAGATCTACACTGTTTGCCAATGGCCCAACAATGGGGCGCTAGGCATATATGTGTCAAACCGTTGACCAAGTTCTACACTGTTTGCCGTAATTAAAGATTCTTTGAGATCTTCTATGAATTAGTCATGTTGTGTGCACTCATTAGAACTGCCTCAATGAGGTGTATGAAAAGATTTTTTTTATATTCTTTTAGAACTGAACTTAAAAGTTTAATATATATCAATCGTTATCAATTAGTGATCACCACAAATAGAGATACTATGAAAATGCACAACTACCCCAACATCCAGGACACAACCGGGAATTTCCCGGACAAATTAACTTCAGAAATGGACCCCTGAAATATTCAAAATGAAAAATATCTTTTAATAATCTTCTAGAATGGAGCTTGAAATTTTATTTGATACTAATTTTATTAATTTCTGACCACCCGAAGTGGAGATATTAGGGATAACGCATTACTACCCCCATTTCCCGGACAATTCCCGGCGATTTCCCGGACAATTCCCGGACATTAGTGTTCGCCGTTGCTTTAGGAGATAAGACAGTTCCCCGAGTGGGTTGCGTAAACTTACCGGAACGGACTTAATTACCGGAACGGATCATTTTCACCCCGGTTTCCACCATATTTTTAGGACATTTATATAAAATACACACTGTTTTCATTTTATAACCACATTGTGCATGCCCTTGTTCACAAGTTTATTTGTAAAATGTGGAATATGGATCAGTTCACGATAATCTCACCCAGTGCGTCTGAGACACCAGTGTGGTGCTTGGAGCACCTAGTGGTGTTTGGAGCAGCAATAAGTTGAAAAACATTACAGATATTCATCCAAAAAGTTGTTTCTAGAACCAGATAGTATGTCACTCTATTGCATGCGTGTGCGTTTTATATAAATATATCACCAATTTACGAATCCATTTATAAATTAACATGACGATAACACATACGTGTGACACAGTGTATTCTTTCATGTCAAAAAAAAAAAAAAAAACGTTTTCTGATGAAATTATGTGATATTTTTTCTTATTTATACTGCTAACATAAGTTGTGGGTGCTCGTCAGAACAGCCCCAGTGATGCGGTTCTAACGAGTACCCACAATATATGTTTTTAGCAAAAGTAAGGAAAATAATGAATACCCCCTCGGACCCCAGTTTTCTCTATGTAAGTGGGGTTTCTGGGGTCTTCATTATAGGCACGTGTTAACTTGATGTTCTTTCGCTATTTTGAGTCATGTTACAGTTGACTCTCGTTATCTCAAACACTAATATCTCAAATTACTGCTTAAATGAAACTAGATTTTGGCCACTTTTCAGATCTTCTATTTTTTTTAATTAGATTTCAATTCCTTTTATCTCAAACTACTGTTATTTCAAATCAAAATTTCCTGTCCCTTGGAGTTTGATAATTTGATAATAATCCCCCCCCCCCCGCAAAAAAAAAAATGATAATAATAAAATAAAAAGGCAAACAATAATTTGTCAGTCGATTTAAATTCCGCCAGTTCAATGCGATTAAAGTATATTACAGTGGTAATCTTTGTAAACCAAAACAATAAACATGAAAGTGTTCCTGAGTAGGTGTGGATAATGTAATTTTGGAATGTGTTTCTTATACCTTCTTTAAACGCAGATGCACAGATTGTGGGTGTTCGTTAGGAAAACCCAAAGGAGAAGGATCTAGTGCACATCCACAATCTATGATCAACAGCAGAAATGAGAAAATAATGTATATCCCACAAAGGGGTTCTAAGGGGTGACAAACGTACCAACAGGAGAAATAAACAAAAAACTAATCTCGTTATCAATGAACACCCTGAAAAAAAAAACAACAACAAAAGAACAACAACATATTTTTGTAGATAAAAGTGGGGTTTATAAGAATATATAAGTTTGATTAATCTCGTCTAAATTAATCTAAAGCACACTTCTGTATCACTATGGTCATACTGCAATCTAACAATGTTTAAGTTTCATAATATTGCACAAGGAAAATCAAAGGACTCGCAAAATGGTATTCATTTAATGATCAACTCAATATGCAAGTGAAAATATATAAAAAGTATTAATAAAAATGCATAAAAGGGGGGGGGGTGGGGGGTGGGAATGGGTCCGTTCCGATCCGTTCCGGTAATTAGTACCGTTCAGGTCCGTTCCGGTAGATTTACGCACCGCCCCGAGTGTGGTCGAATTTCCCGAACCACCCCAAAAACCCCAAACCACTTTTAAAACTAATATATTATACAATATATACTGAACCGAAAAAGAAACGCAACTTTTTAACCCAAAAGATTTTCATGCAACCATCAGGTTGACTGAAAAATCATTTTGCGATTTACTTTCATATTTTTTAAACTTTCTTATACAGAAACATTTGGACGAAATCTGTACAGTTTAACGCTCCACTTGGCAATTCGTTGTTTTCAACATTTCCTCGTGCAGTACATTAAATGTATACAGTAACCTCATCATATTGGCATATTGTGTTGCCTGGAGTTTAGGTTTCAAAAGTCCTGTAAAATTTATCTACGGAATATGGTATGTTTGACGCAAGATCAACGTAACGTAGCGGTCCAAATGCTTCTACATGGGACGTCTCAGGCTGTCATCGCCTGGAACTTCCAGGTGAGTAAATCGACGATAACTCGCTTGTATCATCGTCTACGTCAAATGAGAACGACAAATGACAGGCCCAGAAGTGGACGTCCACGCGTCACGACACGTCGACGGGACCGATTCATCCGTCTAACCCACCTTTGTAATCGGTTCCGTACAGCCGTCGAGACGTCTCAGGTGACACCAGGAACGCACAACAATCGAATAAGTGCAGATACTGTCAGGAATCGCCTTCGAGAGTTTGGCTTACGCCCTCGTCGTCCGTACGTTGGTATGCCATTAACACCACGACGACGTCAGGTAAGAATGGCATGGCTCACACAACATAGGCCAAACCTGTTTCCCATTCGTCAGTGGCGTAACGTAATGTTTTCTGACGAGTCCAGGTAATTGTTGTACAGAGCTGACGGCCGTCAACGTGTGTATAGGCGTGACGGAGAGCGTTATCATGACAATTGTTTGGTTGAACGTGATCGATTTGGACGGTGGGTTGATAGTGTGGGCTGGCATATCTTATGGTCATAGAACGCCCCTGGTATTCATTGATGGATCGTTGACGTCATTTTACGACCGGTAGTTGTTCCATATGTACGACAGCACAACGTTACGTTCCAACAGGATAACGCTTGGGTGCATGTAGCAAGGCTCAGCATGGCGTTTCTTCAGCAAAACAACGTTGACGTGATGCTCTGGCCTCCATATAGGTCTGATCTCTCTCCTATAGAACATTTATGGGACGTCTTGGATAGGCGCGTACGTAACCGCTCCCAGCCGCAAACAACGCGTCATGCCTTGCGTCTCGCGCTCATACAGGAGTGGAATGCTATTCCACAGGCAGAGATCAATCGTTTAATCCTGTCCATGACCAGGCGTGTGCGTGCAGGACTGAATGCAAACGGAGGACATTCTCGCTATTATCTGTTTATGTTTTGAACTTGTGAAATGACTACCTCTATGACAAAACGGATTTGTGTTCCAAACATTCTCACGGGAAATTGAACCCTCTATGGTAGTTACATTCAGGAATGATTATATTATTGCGTCATTAAATCGATGTTCTGCAAACATGATTATTCCTGCAAATACTAGCATCTATATATTTGGAGTTGCGTTACTTTTCCGGTTCATTATATATCTAGTTACGAACAAATGGTTATGTATTTTAGTGAAAACAGGTCTGTTTGCTTGGTTTCCTGAGGAGAAAGCTTCATCAGTGTCCTCAGGATGTAAAAGAGGCAGCATATAAAGGTCTTGTTCGCCAAATCTTGGAATATGGTAGGTGTATCTGGGACCCCAGTGGAGTGGTCCTTAATGAAGAAATTAAAAAAATCCGGAATAGAGCTGCTAGATTTGTAACAGGCAATTACTGCTTTGAAACTGGGAGCAAGGCTGGAACACTAGGAAAATTAAGATGGGATCTCTCAAGAAAAAAAAAAAAGTAGGCTCATGCTTTTATACAAAGGTCTAAAGGGTACTGCCAGCACTCCAACATATGACCTTGTTCCCCCAGCTAGGCACTGTAGAAATCACGATGAATTGGCGTTTCAGTTCCTTGCTGCAAAAAGTGACATTTGTAAAGAATCGTTCTTCCCCCGGACCAATAGAGATTGGAATGCCATTCCCGACTCGATTATTTCTACAGCTGAAGGTACTGATGAGTGTATAGCTAAGTTTACCTCTTTGGCAGAGGCTTAGGACTTACTTCCCATATCACAGGTCCTGTTGTATGAATGTCATTTGACGTGTCACCAGTAACAATTCTGATGGTTCTGATGATTATATTGATGTAGTTTGTTGCTCAAAGTTCAGAAACTCAGGGGTGAACGGACTGTTTGTCTATTCCTTATGCTTTCGATAAGTTTTGCTTTCAATGGGCAATTATTGTCCACCGTCTGCTATGTTGTCTGCTGAACCAGTTTTCTATAATATTCTAGAGGCAGAAGAAAAATAGGCAAGGGATCCGGGTGACAAAGTGCATTGTTTAATATCTCCAAGGCTGTCATTTTTTTCTGACGATTTTACAGACCCGTTCAAGCTTATTTCACTTATCGCGAGCCGATCGTTAATCAGAGGTGGGCGAAAACAGAACTACCCAAAAAACATAAAATAGAAGTGAAGGCAATGATCAGGAATCGATACAGCTTCCATCAGAGACACCAAAGGGAAAGAAACACAAACATGAAACAACTAGACCCTAATGGAAACATCAATAGCGGAAAGCCAAAAGGACAGTTGCATTCCCGCAAAATGACCAATTGGCTACCCAAAACAAAATAATACGCCTGCAATTAAAGCTTGATACACTGTAAATCCAAACCTAGATTCTTTTATCGTACGTGAGAAAAATACAGAAAGCCCCACGTTTTTGTACATAAAGTGGAGTTTATGACAATACCTATTTCGATGGTTTGATCAGTCATATTTACACCCTAGAACTTCAGTTAAATAAAGCAAATTCTTCTGATACCGAGGACCCGGTTTTGGATTTACATCTATCTATTGTGATGGGGTTGTTTCTTGCAAAATTTATGATAAACGCGATGATTTTGATTTTGAGATTGTAAATTTTCTTTTCTTGGATGGTGATGTTCCTCGTGCGGCATCCTGGGCCGTTTGTATTTCGCAATTAATTCGATTTGCAAGAGTGTCTGGTCGTGTGGCTGGCTTCAACACTCGTAATAAATTGTTAACTGCTAAGCTTCTTGGTTGGGGTTGTCGGTGTCGTTGACTGCGCGGAGCCTTTTCAAAATTTTCTAGACGTCATTTCGATTTGATTTCAAAATTCAGATCTCTTCTGCAGCAGGGTCTGTCGGAACCCAAATTTTATGGCGACTTGGTATATGAATTCAGAAAATATATAAATGCAATGACTTCGGTGCCCGGTTTCGTGAAATCATTCTTCGATGTGGAAAGATAGGGTACAACATGGGTGTTGTACGACGGGCTCCGTGCGCGGTTGGCCCGGTCGCAGTTGGCAGCTTTGCTTCACCTCTTTGATTGCGCGGTGGTGGGTCGGGCCTCGGATTCTGTGGCGGTCCCGACGTGGAGGCTTACTGGGTATCCGGTTCTATGTAATGTTGGTTGGTGCTTGATGCTCTGTCTCTGATCGGGCCCATCGGAGTCTAACTGTTGGTCTATTTTTGCTCCGGCATCTCACCGTCGTATCATCTCTGTGGTTGTTTGATTTTTGTGTTCACGGAGATGGTGCACTGGTGAGTTAGGGGGCCTTCATGCGGACTGAACAAATTATCTAGGTCGCGACGGAAATGGGGGCGAGGATTGTGGCCACGTAGAATCGATTTGAACCCCCCCTCCCGCCCTTCACCCCAGTGGAATTCGTTTCACTGACCGTTGCAAAGCGGTTCTTCTGTCGTGGTTTATTTTTGCTATGGTTTGTCTTTGAGTGTATGTATCGCTTATATTTTTTACTTTGGATAGCCAATAAGCCATTCTGTCCTTTTGGCTTTCCGCTATTGATGTTTCCATTGGGGTCTGGTTGTTTCTTGTTTGTGCTTCTTTCCCTTTGGTTTTCCTGAAGGGAGCTATGGGTTAATTGTATCTATTCCTGATCATTGCCTTCACTTCTATTTTACAGGGTTAATATATTCAAGGGCCTGTTAAAATGACATAAGAGCCTTCGCGATGTTATGGTTTCTTTTAGTGTTTTTCTTTGCCCCCCCCCCCTCCCCCCCCCCGCCCTTTAATCTTTCAAAAGATGTGTTGTAATTTCTTTATATGTTCAGGTTACAATCTTTAGGCACTGTTAAATGAAATAGTTCTTGCGTGTTATATTTCCTTATGGGTCTACGGTTTTTTCTTTTGTTTTAAGATGATAGATCTTAAAACAAAAGAAAAAACCGTAGACCCATAAGGAAATATGGTACTTTTAACTTTTAAAACAAGTCAACTTATCACTCTAAATACTGATGTTTGGATGTTTGCATGCTGTTACAGGTAGCTTGCTTCAGTACAGCGTTCTGGTGGCTAAGTCGCAGGAGGATATCTCTCACTTTTCAGAGTCGGGAGGAAAAAGAAGTGAAGGCAATAGTCAGGGTATCGATACAATAAATCCACATCTTGCATCAGAAACACCAAAGGGAAAGGAACACAAACATTTAATAACTAGACCCGAATGGAAGCATCAATAGAAGAAAGCCAAAAGGACAGTTACTGTGCCATAAAATGGCCAATTTGCTGACCCAAACAAAAAGATATAATAATAATAATAATAATAATAATAATCGACTTTATTTTGAGAGGGTTACACATTTAGTTACAAGAACTAATCTTCCATGAGGCCCTCTAATATATACAAATTTACAAACAAAGTCAAACATAGATGAGCATTTTACATAGTAGGTCCTTTCATCCATTTTATAATGTGGTTATGAAATTGGTTCATACTGTCAGCTGATCTTAAATTATTTGGTAAGGTATTCCAAATGATGGGTCCCGAATAAGCAATGCTTTGTTTGAATATTTCCTTGTTTGGTCTTGGAGGAACAAATTTCTGACCTGTATTAGATCTTAATTGTGGTGCACTGTTTGTCAGAACTTTTGGCTGAAAAATTTCATTAACATACTGTGGAACTTCACCTCTTGAGACTTTAAACATGAATTTTGCTCTTCTCAGGTATATCCTGTCAAAAATATTTAATATTTTTAGATCTTGCATACTGTCCATTATGTTGTTAACTTTATAGTCTAAAATTATTTTGCAGGCTCTCTTTTGAAGACGAAAAACTCTGTCTAGGTTTATGTGGGACGTTCCACCCCATATGATATTACAATAATCAATATGGGGCTGTATATATGTTTTATAGAACTGAACTCTATGATCTCTAGATAAATATGTTTTGATTCTAGACAGTAACCATAAGTTGGATGCAATCTTTTTGCACAGTTTGTCAATATGATTAGACCATGTAAGGTTGTGGTCAATAACTACTCCGAGAATTTTATCACTGGAAATCATCGTTAAGTCAACACTGTTAAGTGTCAGAGATAATTCTTCATTCGCTAAGCTAGCACGCTTCTGATGTGTTGTAATAAGCATTACTTTAGTTTTAGCTGTATTAATGATCATGCCATTACATCTGCACCAGATATCTAGACTGTCTAGAGCTGTTTGCAGATTACTTGTAATTTCTTCTGTGGTCTTGCCAAAAGTATATAATGTTGTATCATCAGCGTACATGTCTGTTTTGGATGATTCTGTATATAATGGCAGATCATTAATAAACAGAAGAAACAGTAGTGGGCCTAAAATTGAGCCCTGAGGTACTCCATCAATTATAACTTCATCTTCTGACATAGCATTATTTATGGACACTTTTTGCTTTCTATTGGTCAAATATGATGAGAACCATGATACTGTATGATCTGTTAATCTGTAATGCCTTAGTTTTTTCAGTAGAATTTTGTGATCTACAAGATCAAAGGCTTTTTTGAAATCAACCATTACTGCACCAATGACTGATCCTTGATTAATTGATTCAAGCCATTGACAAACCATGCCTACTAAGGCTGTTTCACATGAGTGACTAGGTCTGAAGCCAGATTGAGTTTTATGCAGTAAGTGGTGCTCTGTAAGGAAAGTCATAAGTGAATCGTGTATGTGTTTTTCAAGTACTTTAGAAACCACAGGGAGAATTGAAATTGGCCTATAATTGTTAATATCACTGTCAGGACCATTTTTGTGGAGAGGTGTTACTTTGGCCTTTTTCCATGTATTGGGAAACTGGGAATTGTTTATGCTTTGGTTGCATATGTATGTAACGGAGTCGGCAATAAATGGAGCTGCTACTTTGAGCAGACGAGGTCCAATATTATCACAGCCTGTAGCTTTTGTTGTGTCTATATTTTTCAAGAACTTTTCTACTTTTTCTTTGGAAATTTCTGGTATTGAATAGAGCGTGCCTGGTGGTACTTTGCTGTCACAGAATGTCTTAAGTTTGTCAAAATTAGAATGTTCAGTAGGTTCTTTCAAGTTTGATGCAATTGATACAAAAAATTTATTGAATTCGTTAACAATTTCGTTACAGTCTTCAGTTTCTCTGCCATCAATTTTCAGAGATGTAATGGATGGTTTAGATATTTTATTAACCCTAAGTTCTTTGAACAGTTTCCATATGCTACCTGGGTTATTTTGGTTTTCGTCTATGATGGCTGTGTACTGAGTCTTTTTTGATTGTTCAATTAGACTGCCAACTCTATTTCTCCAAATTCTGTACTGAGCATCATCATTTAATGATTTGTATAAGCGATACACATACTCAAAGACAAACCATAACAAAAATAAACCACGACAGAAGAGCAGCCCTGGAACGGACAGTGAAAAGAATTTCACTGGGGGAGGGAATGGGGCTTAAATCGATTTTACGCGGCCGAAATCCTCGCCCTTGATTCCACCCCGATTTAGACAAAAAAAAAATGTCCAGTTCTCATGAAAGCTTTCCATTCTGTAGTGTATTCCTTGCTTTCAAAGGATAACCCTTGCTAGAACATATTTAACGTCACTACAGCTGGTGTCTGGGAATGTGTGGCGGCCGTAAAACGTCTCCCTGCACTACGCCATAGTGTAGTTTATATTTTCTTGTCTTTTGGGATCATTGATTCCATTGTGGAATTTTGAAAATATATGAGGGTCACTGATGAGACCTAATTGGCCAAAACTAGCTTGTCTGGACCAGAAAACATGTACACTCAATATTTAAAGTTCTGTAGTATATTCCTTGCTTCCAAAGGATAACCCTTCATAGAACATATTTAACGTTACTACAGCTGGTGTCTGGGAATGTGTGGCGGCCGTAAAACGTCTCCCTGCCCTACACCATAGTGTAGTTTATATTTTTTTGTCCTTTGGGATCATTGATTCCATTGTGGAATTTTGAAAAATATATGAGGGTCACTGATGAGGCCTTATTGGCCGAAACTAGCTTGTCTGGACCAGAAAACATGTACACTCCATATTACCAGTTCTGTAGTGTATTCCTTGTTTCCAAAGGATAACCCTTTTCTAGAACATATTTATCGTCACTACAGCTGGTGTCTGGGAATGTGTGGCGGCCGTCAAACGTCTACCTGCCCTACACCATAGTGTAGTTTATATTTTCTTGTCCTTTGGGGTTATTGATTCCATTGTGGAATTTTGAAAATATATGAGGGTCACTGATGAGGCCTAATTGGCCGAAACTAGCTTGTCTTGCCCAGAAAACATGTACACTCCATATTTAAAGTTCTGTAGTGTATTCCTTGCTTCCAAAGGATAACCCTTGCTAGAACATATTTAACGTCACTACAGCTGGTGTCTGGGAATGTGTGGCAGCCGTAAAACGTCTCCCTGCCCTACACCATAGTGTAGTTTATATTTTTTTGTCCTTTGGGATCATTGATTCCATTGTGGAATTTTGAAAATATATGAGGGTCACTTAACTAGGCCTAATTGGCCGAAACTAGCTTGTCTGGCCCAGAAAACATGTGCACTCCATATTTCCAGTTCTGTAGTGTATTCCTTGCTTCCAAAGGATAATCTTTCTAGAACATTTCTAACTCATCAGTGCAACATCTCCGATAACACAAAAATCAAATAAGCACAGAGATGAAACAACGGCGTGGACTCCACAGCATTAAACCACGGAAATGCTGGAGCAAAGGAAAACCAACAGTTATACTCTGATGGGCCAATCAGAGACAGAGCATCGGGTACCAACCGACATTACATAAGAAAGACTTTATCATTGCCTTCACTTCTATTTTACGCTGGAACTAAGGCCGACACGATTAATCGTATAATCGATTGATCGATCGATAAATTCCACAAAAATGATTATCATTTCTGATTTGCTTTTAATCGATTACTTGATGGGTACAATTTACTACCCAAAGTTATGCCTAAAATAGCTGGATGAGTGGCAAGCAGGGCAGACCCTGATGAGACGCCGCTTTCTGCGGCGTCTCATCCGGGTCTACACTGTTTGCTCAGGCCTGTCTGTTCAAATATACATATGGTAAAGTGCAACATATGGTAAGAGTTATGCGCAGACAGAAAGCCAGACAGGTAAAATTATGACAAAAACCTTAGCGACTACTAATCGATTATCGATCGCAATGACAGGACTGATAATCGATTATCTTTTCAGCTCCGATTAGCCAGCCCTAGCTCAGGGTGGGGAACCCACGTGACCATTTGATATAGTAAACGGAATTTTATGAGGAAAATCGCTCGCTTCAGGTACGGTTTTTCTCCGATATTTTGGTTATTACAGCACGCATTTTTACGAGTCATATACCAAAGTACTCTGCTCAACTTCCGATTTTTTATGATGTTTGCTTTGAAGGCAGAAACTGCCTGGTTTTCGAGAAATGCTCGCCCAAATTTTTTTTCCCGAGCCAGTCAGATCGTGATAAAGACCACGGCAAACAGCAGAAATCTTACATTTATTGCAAATAGAGTGTTTTAGATGATCCTATCCCATCCGAAATTGCAAATATTGCCTCTAGCATGTTTCCATGTAACAGTTAACACCGATACACCGTTTGTTTGCCTTTTATGCAAAGTGTTATAAAATGATGCAGTTCACGGTACAAAATCGGGAAGGTAAAGTTCACGGGAATTTCCACAATTGTGATAACGTAAACGCCAAACTGATAATGCTTTACAACATATCGCAACAACAAGATGGCAATTCAAGTGATGTTGGTCATGGGAAATACATTTTCGTTGATACATAATGTATTCCTTTTTTCCAAATGACTTCCGCATGCCAGACATGTAGTAAAGACTTAAGATTGAAAACATCTTAACGAACATACGCTAAAACACATGGACACAAACGCCTACGTTTGTTGTGAAAACAGCTTTTTCTCTCAGACTTATTGGAAGATACATCAATGCAGTACACATGGAGCGGCAAAAGAGTTTTTGTGTTCAAAAGGTCAGATTCCATAAAAGCGAACTCAGACCCTGAGGGTGAAGGTTTGGATCCTACAAAGTATACTGAAAATAGAAGTGGAGGCAATAATCAGGAATCGATACAATCAACCCACAGCTCCCATCAGAGACACCAAAGGGAAAGAAACACAAACATGAATCAACGGACCCTAATGGAAACAACAATAGCGGAAAGCCAAAAGGACAGTTATCTTTCCACAAAATAGTCAATAGGCTATCCAAAATAAGATAATATAAGCGACACAAACACCCAAAGACAGAAGAACCGCCTTGGAACGGTCAGCGGAAACGAATTCCAAGGGGTGGGGTTGGGTGGGGGGGGGGGGGGTTAAATCGATCTTACGTTGCCACAATCCTCGCTCTGAATTAGTCAGATAATTTGTTCAGGCCGCATGAAGGCAACAAAGACCATACCTTTAAAGAATTGTTTACTTGATGTTCTAGCTGAAGGTTAAAATTGAATACCCTGCAGAACAGACTTACACAAATATACCGCGATTTGTTTGTTTCCAGAGCATCATCTATGTTGCAAAAGAAAAGGCCCCCTAACTCATCAAAGCCCGCCAGTAATTGTTACTGGCCGTTTCGAGTCGGTGCTTTTGATGTGGTGTTGTTGAGTCTGATAATTTCCTCAGTAATGTATATTAATTAATTTTTAATGACAGATTCATTCTGTGATTGTTCGCTGTGCTGCAAGTTTTAAAGCCCCCCTCCCCCGGCATAGAAATATGAGTCTGCACAAAATGTAGTCCGGCTTTTGTCAGTTTTATGCTCAGATTCATTCATTCCGGTGATTGTTTTGAAATTTTCTCGCATATACATTTGTATACATTCACTGTCTTAAGTTGAAAAATTCCAGGAATGATCAGACGACATATGCCTTTTAAAAAACCAACAATGAATATCTACACAAGCGTACTGGCGTGTTAGTGTCTTAAAAGTGCCATTTAAAAACTTAAGACAGACGACTTTAAAATTTTATCTTATTTTTCAGAGATTGGATTCAGCATTTCATATGAACCAGCTGCCTGCAGATAAGTCATAAGAAATGTGAAATTGCGGCGAAATATAAAATAGAAGACAACATATCCTCTGCAACGTTTAAAAATGGCCAGGTTAAGATTTTACCGCTTCCACGCGAGTTTCTCAATATCAGTCTACAATTACTGTATTTGTAAACGTCCGTTCTACACATGTAAACTGGGTATATAGTCAGTAGTAGTCAACAGTAGTGCAAACCATGTTGAACAGAATGAGATGTCTCATTATGAGCCACTTCACCAGGACCTACACTGTTTGCAAAGGTATCTGTACTTAGCTATAAAGGGCTGAAAGGGTACAAAATCATAACGTTTATATGCTAAGTACGTGACGCAAGAAATTTCAACAGTATGGTAGCATGCCAGCAAAATATACTTCGAACAGTTGTCACTGTCCAACAATATGTAAGCACAGTTGTGACAAATAATTAGTCACACGCCCCAAAATTTCAAACATCGCACAAAAAGCGCTTTCATTGATTGTAGTGCACGACGATAAGATAGGTTGTTGCCTGAGCCGCGCATAAGGCCATATGTATTTGAGTTTGCACTTAGCACCTTATTTATTTGTGTTGTCATAAAACTGGCAATTTGTTTGTTTGATTAAGGCGTAACTATACCAAATTTAGTGACACAGAGGCCTTTCTGATATTTCATCTTCATCAGTGTGTCTCAACCCCAAAATTTTGAAACCCAAACTGATGACGGACAAGACCCGGCAAACACAGCACATCCCCCTCCGAGCACACACAGACCGACGTACCTCATGGGGCAGGTCAACTGGAGGCATCTGGCAAGAGACGCCTACCCGCGGACTTATAGGCGTCCCCCACCGAGACAACATCAGCAAACATGGCCCACGCTCCACGGAAGTCCCGGGCATCAGGAAGGAGATGTCCAAAGTAGCGAGACTTGCAAAATTTAAAATATTACTAAATATTACAAAAAGTGGGAACCAAATCCGCTAAGATACATGTCCCATCTGACAAGTCAGTCTTAGTTTTAGAAAAATTAGAAATTTATACTTCAAAATTAACGATAAAAAATAGTTATTTAAATCAGTACTTGAGTACTGACGTCAACATCGCAGTACCAATCTCAGCACTAAGGATCTGATCTGAGGTTTAACGTCCCCGTCAACACTGTATAGGCCATTTTGGAGACGTTGCTTCCAATTTTGTGGGACTTTTACCCATCTCAAAGCGCCCCCGCCCATAGGGGCTTGAAGAAATATATGGGCTGCATGATGCTTCCACGCAGAGCTGAATCCGGCCCGCACACTATTACTAGTTAACCGCTTAGAGGATCTAAGCCTGTCCAGGAACCGCGGTGCGAGGCGGACCGTCCATGCTAATAAACACTATTGGTTTCATTGGGCGACAGGGCTTGAGATGTCATTTCATCTCAATGTCGGGTAAAAGTCCCACAAAATTGGAAGCAACGTCTCCAAAATGACCTTTACAGTGTTGACGGGGACGTTAAACATCAAATCAAACAAACAAACAATTACCCATCTCAAAATCTGTTGCCCATTGAAACCAATAAGGTTTATAAGCATGGACGCACGCTTTGCCTGGGCAGGCTTAGCTCCTCTAAGCGGTTTACCAGTACTCGTGTGCGGTCGGATTCAGCTCTGAGTGGAAGCATCATGCAGCCCATCTATTTCTTCAAGCCCCGATGAGCGGGGGCGGACTGGTAATTTGTTGTATTAATGTGCAAGTAAAATTAAGCCGAAGATTCGTAATTTTCATCCGAGTTTTGTGAACCAAACTACAAAAGGCACTCAAGCAGTAGTGACGTTAGATATGTTCTATAAAAGGGTTATCAGTTGGAAGGAAAAAACACACCACAGAACTGTAAAATATGAAATGTACATGTTTTCTGGTCCTGTTAGATCTTTCATTTTTAATTTCAATAAACGTGTTTCAGATCTTGATATTGATACGAAGACTCCCGATACCTGAGATTGTAAAAACTCAGTGTATTGCTATCCTGCTGCTGGTCATATAATTATTTGCCAATTAAAAATAATTCCTCATTTTAGGATAAGAAATATAATTAATGAAGGAATGTAATATTGGTTTCCTTTCTCTAACCTTTCTACTTGACAATGTTTTCATTAGTTTTGGTACTAAGTTATTTAGACAAATTACGGGTTTTCCGATGGGTACGAATTTCGCACATCTTGTAGTTGATATTTCCTTGTATTGTTATTAAAGAGACTTCATGCTGTCACTTTCTGCTGATAACCAATCTGAAATAATAGAAGCTTTTAGCTCTACAGTACTTCTAGATATTTGTAAGATTTGTTAAATATTGATATTTCGTACTTTGGTGTTTTGATCAGTCATCCCAACTTCAGTTAAATAAAGCAAATTCCAAGAACCCCAAGAACTTCAGTAAAATAAAGCAAATTCCTCTGATACCGAGGCCCCGGTTTTGGATTTACATTTATCTTTTGTTGATGGATAAATTTCCTGCGATGATTTAGAATCTATAATTGTATATTTTCCTTATTTGGGTGGTGATGTTCCTCATGCGACATCCTACAGTGTTTATATTTCTCAGTTCAATTTGTCAGAGTGTTTAGTCATGTGTCTGACTTCAACACTCGTAATAAATTGTTAACTGCTTAAGTTCTAAATCAGGGGTATCAGTATCATAAACTACGTAAAGCCTTTTCAAAGTTTAATAGTCACCGTTCTGATTTGATTTCAAAATTCAATGTTGGACTTAAAACTCTTCTGCAACAAGGCCTATCGGAACGTGAATTTTATGGTAGCTGGTATATAAAGATAGGAAAAATATATACTTGCGATGACTGCAGTACCCAATTTCGTAAAATCGTTTTACGATACATAAAGATTGGGTACAACATAAATGTTATAACACAGACTGCATGCTTCGAAGTTAACCTAATCACGGTTTGTAACTTTTCTACCCTTTTGGATTGCACGCCGGTGGGCCGGGCCTCAGATTCTATGACGGTTCCAGTGTAAATGCGTGCATAAATTTCATTTTATGTAATGTTGGTTGGTACCTGATGCTTCGTCTTTGGGCTGGCCCCTCGGAGTTTAACTGGTGGTTTTCTTTTGTTCCAGCGTTTCATTTGTTTCGCACTGTCGAGTCCTCAACGTTGTTTCATCTCTGTGGCTGTTTAATTTGTATGTCCTCGGAGATGTCACACTGATGAGTTGGGAAGCCTTCATGCGGAAGAAGTAAGGGCGATTTAAGCCCCTCCCCCCCCCCCTCCCCGAAAAAAAAAATGGAATACTTTTCACTGACCGTACGAAGACGGTTCTTCTGTGGCGTTTTATTTGTTTAATTGTTTGTTACTATTTTATGTCTCGCTTTTGTCTTTTTTATTCTGGATAGCCAATTGGCCATTTTGTTGGAAAGCAAGTGTCCTATTGGCTTTCCTCTGCTGTTGATTCCATCCCGGTCTATTTACTTCTTGTTTGTGCTTCTTTCCCTTTGGTGTCTCTGGTGGAAGGTGTAAATCAATTGTATCGATTCTTGATCATTGCTTTACTTCTCAGCAAACATTTAAGTATACTTTACAAGATATCAACCCTCACCTTCACTTCTAGTGTGGTACAAACAGGCATTTATGGCATAAGTAAAGGAGTAAAACACAGTATGAGGTAAAGAAACTGATTTACATAACTAAAAAATAATTAATATACATTACTGAGGAAATCATCAGACTCACCAACACCACAGCAAAAGCACCGACTCGAAACTGCCAGTAACAGTGGTTTCTTGCTGTCGAGTCCTCACCATTGTCTCACCTCTGTGGTTCTTTGCTTTTTTGTGTTCACGGAGATGTTGCACTGATGAGTTAGGAGGACTTCATGCGGACTGAACAAATTATTTGTCTAAATCGCGACGGAAATAAGGGCGAGGATTGTGGCCACTTAAAATCGATTTAAGCCCCCCCAGTGGAAATCATTCCACTGACCGTTCCAAGGCGGTTCTTCTGTGGCGGTTTATTTATGGTGTTGTTCGTTACTTACTGTGTGTATCACTTGTGTCTTTTTATTTTGGATGGCCATATGGCCATTTTGTGGGACAGTAACTGTCCTTATGGCCTTCCTTTGTTTAGGTTTCCATTATGGTCTGGTCGCTTAATGTTTGTGTTTCTTTCCCTTTGGTGTCTTTGATGGGTGGAGTAAGTTAATTGTATCGATTCCTGATCCTTGTTTTACTTCTACTTAAATATATTTTACGGGATCCCAAATTACACCCTCAGGGCCTGAGTTCGCTTTAATGGGAAACTGGTTCTGACCTTTTGAACACAAAAACTCCTTTGCCGTTCCATGTGTACTGCATTGATGTATCTTCCAATAAGTCTGAAGGAAAAGCTGTTTCCACAACAAACGTAGGCGTCGTGCCCATGTGTTTTCGCGTATGTTCGTGTAGATGTTTTCAATCTTAAGTCTTTACTACATGTCTAGCATGCGGAAGTCATTTGGAAAAAAGGAATACATTATGTATCAACGAAAATGTATTTCCCATGACCAACATCACGTGAATTGCCATCTTGTTGTTGCGATATGTTGTAAAGCATTATCAGTTTGGCGTTTACGTTATCACAATTGTGGAAATTGCCGTGAACTTTACCTTCCCGATTTTTGTACCGTGAACTACATCATTTTATAACACTTTGCATAACAGGCAAACAAACGGTGTATCGGTGTTAACTGTTACATGGAAAAATGCTAGAGGTAATATTTGCAATTTCGGATGTGGTAGGATCATCTAAAACACTCTATTTGCAATAAATTTAAGATTTCAGCTGTTTGCCGTGGTCTTTATCACGATCTGTCGGGCTCGGGGAAAAAAATTTGGGCGAGCATTTCTCGAAAACCAGGCAGTTTCTGCCTTCAAAGCTAACGTTATAAAAAATCGGAAGTTGAGCAGAGTACTTTGGTATATGATTCGTTAAAATGCGTGCTGTAATAACCAAAATATCGGGGATAAACCGTACCTGAAGCGAGCGATTTTCCTCATAAAATTCCGTTTACTATATCAAGTGGTCACGTGGGTTCCCCACCCTGTAGCTGGAACCCTGATAGAATCTGAGGCCTGACCAACCGGCGTGCAATTAAAGAAGCAAGCACAGTTATCAACCGTGATTGGGTTAACTACCATGCATGCAGTCTGTCGTATAATATTTATGTTGTACCCAATCTTTTTATATAGAAGAATTACGAAACTGGGTACTGAAATCGTTTAGTCGGCCTCGGTGGCTCAGTCGGATGCGCGTCTGACTGGTGATCAGGAGGTCGCGGGTTCGACTCCCGCCGGGGTCGGCAGCATTCTTTCGTGGAGATTGATCATGAAATCTTTTCTACGGTCATTCTCTCCATTCCGCTGATTCAAGAAGGGCAGTTGTCAGTTTCTGGCGAAAGAATGTGCACTGTACTGGTTAACCGCTTACCTATAAGCCTGCCCAGGAAAGTGTTGATAGGTAAACTGATCGGCTCAAAAATGACCTAAATAGTGTTGACTGGGCCGTTTAACTCCAAAACAAACAAACAAAGAAACAAACTGAAATCGTTTCAAGTATATATATTTCTGAATTTATATACTAAGTCATCGTAAAATTCGGGCGTCGTTAGACTTTATTGCAGAAGAGATTTAGTCCAACACTGAATTTTGAAAATCGGAATGACGTCTATAAAATTTAGGAAAGGCTCTGCGTAGTTTATGAGACCGATAACACTGATTAAGAAGTTTAGCAATTAACAATTTATTACGAGAGGGGCCTCGGTATCAGAAGAATTAATTATTTAACTGAAGTTCGTGGAGGGGGTGGGGGTTAAATTTGACTGATAAACCCATCGAAATAGGAATTGTCAATATTTAGTTAATCATCCAAATATCTAGAAGTCGAGCTAAAGGCTTCAATGATTTCAGATTGGTTTTCAACGGAAAGGGACATCAACAAAACAAGAACAGATCAGCCACAAGGGGTGCGCACTACGTACCCATCGGAACCCTCACGATCTGTTTAAATAACTTAATACCGAATTTTATGAGAATATTGGAGAGCTTCACACACCTTCTGACATGACCATAAAGTATAATTTTTATGCACTTCTGTAGTGAAAAAAGCATTTCTTACATTACATGCAAGATAGAGGGAATCTTCCCTAAGAAATGTCAATTCAATTAAATCTTTAAGTGTTTCTTTTATAAGAGTATGAGGAAGTGTAGTGTTAAGGGCGGAAAAATCATAACATGACTTTGCCAGAGTGTGTAGTCATGTAACTGACTTCAACACTCGTAAAAAATTGTTAACGGCTAAACTTCTTAATCAGGGTTATCGGTACCATAAACTAGGCAAAGCCTATTCAAAATTGTATAGACGTCATTCTGATTTAATTTCAAAATTCAATATTGGACTTAAATCTCTCCTGCAACAAGGTCTATCGGACCCCGAATTTTATGGTGACTTAGTATATAAATTCAGAAAAATATATAACCGCAATGACTTCAGCACCAAATTTGGTAAAATCATTCTTCGATATAAAAAGCTGGGTACAACATAAATGTTATACGACAGACTGCATGCATGGTAGTTAACCCAATCACGGTTGACAACTTTGCTTCCCTCTTTAATTGCTGAAGAGTGTGAGCCCACTACCCACATGGAACCCTGCATCCATCAGAGAACATGCTGTACCTCCTAAGGATTACTTCCCCGTCAATGTCAACTTTCTCAGATGTATTTCTTAAGATACTCAAGTGAATTGCGGAGTTATGTCCACGTAAGTTCTATTGTGCTAAACGAGAGGATCCTTTCTCCAGTATACAAAAGGGTGATTCACCGAGTCCTCGAAACTACGGAGGAATAACTGTCACTCCAGTGTTGTTGAAGATTCTGGAGCATATTCTGAATGTCCGACACAATAAAATCTACTTAAATACCCTGGCAAGACTACAGATGTGATTTACCTCTTGTTACTCGTCGCTGGTCGCCCGCGCCCATCGGGACTTAGAGAAATAATAATAATAATAATAAAATCGATTGGGCTGCATGATGCTTCCACGCACAGCTGAAACTGACCACACATGGGTACTGGTAAACCGCTTAGACTAAACCTGCCCAGGCGAAAAGGTGTGAGTTAGACCGTCCAATCCATACAAACCTTTTATTTCATTGGATGGCAGGGCTTGAGATGCCATTTCATTTCAATATCGGGTAAAGTCTCACTAAATTGGAAGCAGCGTCTCCAAAATGACCTCAATAGTGTTGACGGGGACGTTAAACCTCAATTTAATCAATCGATCAATGCTCGTTGCTTAAGTCGCGGCTGGCGGCTTGGCTTCTCTTCTTGATTGCGCGCCGGTGGGTAGGACCTCGGATTTTTTGGCGGTTCCGGCGTAGAGGCTTACTGAGAATTAGAATTTAATTTTAGGTAATATTGGTTGGTGCCTGATGCTCTGTCTCTGGTCGGGCCCATCGGAGTCTAACTGTTGGTTTTCTTTTGCCCCAGCATTTCAGTGGTTTCTTGCTGTCTAGTCCTCATCGTTGTTGCACTGATGAGTTAGGAGGCCTTCATGCGGACCGAACAAATTATTTGTCTAAATCGCGACGGAAGTAAGGGCGAGGATTGCGGCCGCGTAAAATCGATTTTAGCCCAACAGTGAAATTCGTTTCACTGACCGTTCCAAGGCGGGTTTTCTGTCGCGGTTTATTTTTGTTATGGTTTGTCTTTGCATGTGTGTATCGCTAATATTTGTTTTGGTTTTGGATAGCGAATTGGCCATTTTGTGGGAACGTAACTGTCCTTTTGGCTTCCCGCTATCGATGTTTCCATTAGAGTCTAGTTATTTCATGTTTGTGTTTCATTCCCTTTTGTTTCTCTGATGGGAGCTGTGGGTTAATTGTATCGATTCCTGATCATTGCCTTCACTTATTAATTCCAACAGAATGTATCCTGGAGGCAGCGAGTAATAAACATGACATATCTTATTGCCCTCGGTACTCAAAAGGCATTCGACGTGGCCGATCGGAATTCCTTACAGCGAAAGTTATACCTGGATGGAATACATGGGGGGAAGACTGATTACTACTGAAAGACCTGTACTCAGACTGCTCATCTAGAATTAAATGGGCTGGGGAACGTTCTTGCCCAATTTATATCAGACAATGTGTAAAACAGGGCGGGTTTCTGTCTACCAGTCATTACAAGCGTTATTCACCATATTTGCATTTATTTGCTGGCTCCCAGCTTGCACATTGTCAATATCGGAAAAACAGGTAACCAGACCCCCATGACCTTTTACCTGTTTTTCCAACACTTATAACCTTCAGACTAGGAACCAGCAGATATTGCAAATAAGGTGAATACAGTAATAATCCCCTCGTACTCCAGCTGGAAAATTCATATCCCGGTATGGTAATTGGTCCAATATGTTTACCCCATATCACAGTTACCGATTACCTGGCCCTTTTAGCCAAATCTAAATCAGAAATACGGGTCATGGTATGGGACACAGAAAATAGTGTGAATAGAGAAAGGTACTGTATTCACCCGACAAGAAAGCATATCCTGTTGTTTAATTATGACAGAAAGAGAGTCTCAGAGCTTCAAAATCTTCCTTGACAGAACTTGCGTTTACATAAAAGACGCCGCAGTCCACTTACGTATCTTAAGAAATACATCTAAAAAGTTGACACCTAGAGAGACGTATAGCATATTCGCTGATGGGTGCAGAGCACCATTGGGAATGCTCAGAACGGGCACATATAGTTAGGGGATAACTGTACTGAAAATTGTCATTTGGGGAGGTAAATCGGAGGTTATACCGTCGGAAATTTCGTTTTACGGCGACGCGTAAGCGGAGCCGTAAAACGTAATTTGCGACCGTAAAACCGACGATTTACCTCCCCAAATGACAATTTTCAATACAGTTATCCCCATTCTAATGCACTTTTTCGGTTGTTAAGCTAAAATTTCTACTATTTTGCACAAAGCGAAGTGAGCTTCGTAAAACCAAATGCCAGCCAATGAAAAGCGACGTTACGTGGTGACGTCGGATTTCCGACAGTATATCGTGGAATATACTGTCGCAATTTTTTGACGTTATCCAATCAGACGTCGCGTTACATACGTAAGTGCATTAGAATACGCGTTCGTTATCTCCAGGTTAATTTATGGTCTGGATCCTTAAACGTTAAGGTATAGAGAGTCTAGAAAAGTTTCAGAGGCAATACTTGAAATAAGCACAAGGCTTATCAGGTAAAACATCAACTTCTGTCTGTTTAGCACTCCTTGGCATTCTCCCTGTCGAAAGTATTCTTCAAATGAACCTTTTAATCATATGTCAATATGATCAGGAGTGATGGTTCTGCAGAATATGTCATTGTACAAAACAGAAGTGAAGGCAATGGTCAGGAATCGATAAATTAACCCACAGCTCCCGTGAGAGGCACCAAACAGCTGTTAAGGACCTCATCACAAAAGCTTACGTACACATATTAGAGGTATCCCACAACTGTAGGGTCCCTCAATCTTTACATTGCTAGAACCCCCGGCCCACAGTCCCCACTCTTCCAAGGCGGAATGGCAAGGTAGGCTAGAGCTAAGAATACATGAGGCGGCGGAGACGCAATGGAAGTCAGATATTCAGTCGAAATCTTCGACTAACCATCTGAATTCCAGTGTGTTGGAAGTGGGTAGATGTCACAATATATGGTATTGATTGATTGATTGATTTCGGTATCACAGATTAGCAACATACATGTTAAAAAAACAAAACAATGCATACACAATGGTTAAGTACGCGCAATTGGTACATATAAAACATGAATACATTGCAAAGTTCATATGGCTTGCCAATCACTACCAAGGATGACACAGTATACAGTTAGGAACAACGTCCATGATGTGTGAGGGCACAAATAAAATGTAGGTTATTGACAGGAACATATATAATACAAGAAAACAGGACTGTCTTTAACCAACACTTCGTGGATGCTACGTGTATGCTGTGTTCAGATGCCCCAGAAACCCGTCAGCACTTTCTAGCCGAATGTGGATTCCTGAAACCTGAAATACAGTTATATACGTAGAAAGCAGCTGCACAGAGAGTGCTGACTGACTCCCTGATCCAACGGCTGAATAAGCCAGATTTTCAATTGACACTTGATGCCTCAAAAGTTATTGCCATAGAGAAATTGTGTACTGAGCAGTTGGGGTTACTGGAATCATGCACAAGAAAGTACGTACATATACAGGATTCTAATAATAATAATAATAATAGTAATAATAATAATGATAAAATAATAATAATAATCGACCTTATTTATAGAGGGTAACACATTTAGTACTAGCACTAATCTTCCATGTTGCCCTCTTTTCCTGGGTAGGAACCAGTATTAAGCAACATGGATATAGTCTCTTGCTCAAGGAAACAACACGTGGCACCTGCGGGGATCGAACCGGCTACCTCTCGATCTCAAATCCGATGCTTTTGCACTGCACTGCACCACACCGCTCCATATAGCTGCCCTGAGGCAGTCCTCTTATTCATAATAAGACAAAAGGAACAACATCGCGTGTAAAAGAGTTACTGCACGTCTATATATACTGTTCACAGAAAGTAGGGGATGTTTTGGGTGCCTTCCAGCGCATCAGCATAAACATTAGGACTAATCAAGTATCGGGTATCGAATAGAAGCCTCCGTGGTGTACTGGTTACGCTACTCGCCTTGTAAACAAGGGATGGCAGGATCGACCCCGGGCTTCTCCAGACTTTCGGATGGGTCTTTAAACCGAGGTCCGGTGTCCGTAAGACCGTAGCTGTTGGTGGGACGTAAAAACTCTAACACTCACCCGCTCACTGGGGTATCGACTATCATGTGTGTATTTTCTATCGTTGAGCAGTATGGTATTTATGTTCGAGTGACGTAGTACGGGGTCATAAATTATGAATGGGGTAGTATGTGAATTTTAACATTAGTTACAAACAGGTTTATTGATGCGAGATGTCGAAAAAAAAAAAACTCTCTGTATCGACTGTTGAAGTGTTGTATGAAAAAATTTTATACACAAATTCGTTATTAGAACCATGATTCGTCACCACCGTCCACCGGGGCTTGAGGAAATAGATGGACTGCATGACGCTTCCACGCAGAGCTGAGTGAGTGTTTGAGTTTTACGTCTCACCAACAGCTTAGGTCATACGGAGACGGGACCTCGGCTTGAAGACTCATCTGGAGAAGCCCGGGGTCGATCCTGTGACCCCTGATTTACAAGGCGAGCAGCATAACCGTTACACCACTGAGGCTCCTTTGCTTCCCTCTTTAATTGCACGCCGGTGGGTCAGGCCTCAGATTCTATGACGGTGCCAACGTAAAGGCTTATTGAGAATTAGAGAGATCAAATTCAAGGTAATGTTGGTTGTGCCTGATGCTCTGTCTCTGGTAGGGCCCATCGGAGTCTAACTTGGTTTTCTTTTGCTCAAGCATTTCAGTGATTTCTTGCTGTAGAGTCCTCACCGCTGTCTCGCCTCTGTGGTTCTTTGATTATTTGTGTTCACGGAGATGTTGCACTGATGAGTTAGGAGGCCTTCATGCGGACTAAACAAATTATTTGTCTAAATCGCGACGGAAGTAAGGGCGAGGATTGTGGCCACGTAAAATCGATTTAAGCCCCCCCCCCCCGGAATTCGTTTCCGCTGACCGTTCCAAGGCGGTTCTTCTGTCGCGGTTTGTTTTTGTTATGGTTTGTCTTTGGATGTTTGTGTCGCTTATGCTATTTTATTTTGGATAGCTTATTGGCCATTTTGTCGGAAAAGTAACTGTCCTTTTGGCTTTCCGCTGTTGGTGTTTCCATTAGGGTCTGTTGTTTCATGTTTGTGTGTCTTTCCCTTTGGTGTCTCTGATGGGAGCTGTGGGTTGATTTTGACGATTCCTGACCATTGCCTCCACTTCTATTCTAACACGAGTACTGGTAAACCGCTTAGAGGAGCTAAGCCTGCCTAGGCAAAGCGGTGCGAGTCGGTCCATCCATGCTTACAAACACTATTAATTTCATTGGGCGACATGGCATGAGATGTCATTTCATCTCAATGTCGGGTAAAAGTCCCACAAAATTGGAAGCAACGTCTCAAGAAATGATATATACAGTGCTGACGGTGACGTTAAACCTCAGATCAAACGAACCAAACAAACAAAGAACCACGATTCGGATAACGGAGGCTCAACGTTGGAGAGCCGTTGGCATGCTCCAGACCGGAAGTACGCAGTTGCAGACGGCAAATGTTATGAATACATCACAGTCAATTGACAATCGACTAAGGGTTCGCTATCTTAGGACAGGAGCAGTAGTGGATTTGTAGAAATGGACGCACGAAGAGTACTAACGGACGCAATGACAGCTTTATTGTCAATCAAGCGTTACGCAACCGGAGATAAACGTCAACAGATTTTCAGCATTACCTGCGCCGAGTAAGAGGGGTAAATGTCTCTAGACAGACGATCCGAAATCGCCTTCTTTCGAGTGACCTTACGGCACGGCGTCCGCAAGTTGTACTGCCGTTGAAAGCTAGACACAGTAGAGCACGTTTTGCGAGCTGTACACAGCGCAGACTTTGGAGGATGTCACGTGACTTCCGGAGAGCGGACAGTTCAACAAGCAAACAGCCGAGTCTAAATCGCGACGGAAGTAAGGACGAGGATTGTTGTCACGTAAAATCGATTTAAGTCTCCCAGTGGAATTCGTTTCACTGACCGTTCCAAGGCGGTTCTTCTGTCGTGGTTCATTTTTGTTTTGTTATGGCTTGTCTTTTAGTGGTGTATCGCTTATATTATTTTGCTTTGGATAGCTGATTGGCCATTTTTTGGGGAAGTAACTATACTTTTGGATTTTCGCCAGTGATGTTTCCATTAGGGTCTAGTTGGTTCATGTTTGTGTTTCTTTACCTTGGTGTCTCTGATTGGAGCTGTGGGTTAATTGTATCGATTCCTGATCATTGCCTTCACTTCTATTTTGGAACATTAAGCAGTGATCTCACGTTCTGTTCAGTGACGAATCTCGGTTTAACTTGGACTTTCGTTATGGTAGTAGAAGAGTCTAGCGTCGTACTGGTGAACGTTAAATAGACCCGGCTAGAGTTGCTCTAGACCAATATGGAGCTGGGTCTTTTATGGTATGGGATGGGATAACCATGACTGGAAAAACATTCTTACGAGTGGTTCTCAAAAAGTTCTGATACGAACGCCGTAACTTTTTAATTATTCAAGATAAAATTGTAATATTTGGCTTGAAAGTTTTTACACTCTTAATACATAAACATGTGAAGTTTCAATAAAATGAATTTTCTATTTATTATTTTATCGGGTTTTAATGTATATGGTGCGGCTAAGGTGGCGCAATTTCCCGACGTCGACGTGACGTTACATTACGATAACACATCCGTGTGATATAGTGCATTTTTCAAAACTAAAAAATGGTAATTTTTCTGATGAAAATTTGTGATATTTTTCTTATTTGTACTCCAAACAAAGGTTTTGGGTGCTCGTTAGAACCGCCTCATTGAGGCGGTTCTAACGAGTACCCACAACCTATGTCTTGGAGCAGAAATAAGGAAAATAATGTTTACCCCCGTAAACCCCAGTTTTCTCTATATAAAGTGGGGTTTAGGGGGTCTATATTTCACGGACATGTTGACGTGACGTTAATTGTTTCAGACGCAAACTGTTGCTCTACTACAGTAACAATTTTTCAAAATAACCTCCGTCACAACAGGTACACTTCTTAGATCGCCTTATTCAGTCCTCAAAGACTGTTTCAAAGTATTCAGATCCGAGTCTGTACAGTTCTGTATGGGCTGCTGTAAATAGATCATGCAGAGTCCCAAATTTTCTTTCACGAAGCTGTGATTTCAAATAGGGAAATAATGCGAAGTCGCATGGGGCTAAATCAGGCGAGTATGGGGCATGCGGGAGTATTATATATCCTCCAACCTAGACTTTCTGTGACTTCACTAGTTGACTGTGCTCTAAGTGCCGGGGCGTTGTCCTCGTGAAGAATTAGGTTTTCTAACATCTCTGGCCGTTTCTTGCGAATCACATCTTTGAAATCTCTTTTGAGCACCTGTAACGAGAAGAAGGGTACCGCGATTTCGCACAAACAGACATACTGCGGTGAAATCATTGTCTTTATCAGGCTAAGCTAAATACTACATAATTTCAGAATATTGTGTTACCCTACTGTAATACTTGGCATTCTTGCACACCAGACAAGGGAATCCGTGATTTTACCCTGGGATAGAAATTTATGTTCTGACCCTTGTGTTCCGACCCCAAATCGAATATAATCGCGTGTTTGATAAATGCACTGGTTGATGACAACCTCATGCGCGTCGTCGTCATGCGTGACGTCACTAAACATTCCTGTTGTGTCATCACAAAATGGCGGAAGTCGGTAACCGAAGTGACAGCAGCATTAAAAATTCGCAATAGAAATGGAAGGTATGCAAGAAAAAGAATCCAATATGGGTGTGAGGGGTGGATAGAAAAATCCGTCCCCCGGGATCACTGTCCGGCATCACTCGGCAAGCCTCGTGATGCCGGACAGTGTCCCTCGGGACGGATTTTTCAATCCACCCCTCACACCCATATAAGATTCTTATATTCACTGTCCGGCCTTTATCCACCGAATGCACGAGTATTACACCACTCTTGTCGAAGAATACGATGAGCATCACTTTCTGCTGGGATCTTGAAACCTTGGCCTTTTTTTTCTGGAGATGGTTCTTTGCTGGTTTTCCAGACCACTGACTACTCGAAGAAATGGGCCCAAGTCTCATCAAGTTGTCGCCGGGTGAGCACCAGGGGTTTAAAGACTAACCCAACAACGATTTGGACTGAGGGTTTTAATGTTGGTTGATGAAAAAGGGTGTCCTACAAACAAACAAACACGATTGACAATACACTATTTACATGACATTACAATACAAACTAACTACATGTACTGCTATATATGTAGTAGTACAATAATTATTTATCCACCATTAACATGGATGAATGACAGCAGTAGACATTTACAGGACAGTACTCAACATGACACTCGACAGGGATGAAATGCAGGGATGAGTGGGGATTTTGGGCCGTGAATACACCCGTAAAGGCACCCCGAGCCAGATGAAAGGTTGACAATGAAGATGGCGGCTTAGCGGGAACTCTGAAGCATGTGAAGAATCTCATGGCAATGGAATTCTGACACATGTTGAGGCAATAGAGCACTCGAGAATAAAGTTACAGCATAAGCTAGGGAAGAAGCCCTAATAAGCTTACGCTGTATTGTGTGAATGCAAATAGCATGGCGAAAGGTTCAATAGTAAAACATGAACAACAGCGGAAATATGCAAGTAAGAGCAAAATGGCAAATAACAGAATATGCACAATATTCAGAATAAAGAACAGGGAAAGAGCAATAAAATAAACTAGCTAAGGAACAAGAAATTCATACCTGGCTATGACATCTTTAAATGATACTACCAGATAGACAATGACTGTCTATCAGAGATAGTATTGGAGTGAGCCGGTTGAGCCAGTTGAGCAATTGAACTGCTCTCTTTGCTATCTGAAGTCCAACTGACTTGACGCGGTAAAATTTGTGGTGAGAAGTGTGCAGAAGGTCACATGCAGGGTTAGAGAATTAAAACAGCCAACCATACACAAGCATTCACCCTGGCAACGCTAAAAACATGATAATGATAGGTAAAAACAAGATATTTACCGTTACTGGCATTTAAAGCATGCCAACGTGTTTCGGTTCTAAATTTATTGCAAAGTGAAGGTCATTACATCAAGCTAGTGACCTAGCTACCGTGCGTCGGAACCGCGAAACACAGAATCGAACCGAACCGAAAAAACTACATCTATGACATTCTCCCCTGTCAGGGAAAAATGTCTCCTGACATTTCCAATTCAAAGCATGACACAGACAATAGCTGAGTGTAATCACAATTTAAAAATCATACAATTATCAAGTCTTATTATTACAGCTTGCTTTTCATATTTACAATTTAATTCAAAACTATACAGCGGATGTTCCATGACGAAACATACATATATATCTTATAAGAGAAATTGCTCCTCTTGCCAAACATGGTCACTAATAAGAGCAATACATCAATATCAATACATAACAAATCTGCCACAATGCAAAGATATAATTTCTTTGCACATGACTACATGTCATCATTGTCATGCAACTTAAACTACCTTGAATTGTAATATACATGACATGTCAAGGTAACATATCATGCTATTTCATATAAAAAATAAATTGCTGCACAATTCATAGCACCACACATAGAAATTGAACATGAAATATTTGTGTAGTGCAACAATTAATATATCATTCAACTAAATTACACTCAGCATATTGTTTTGTGTATTAAAAACAAACACAGAAAAGAATCTATATGACATTCTCCCCTGTATACATATTTAAAAAAATGAGAATATCACAACACCACTAATAAAATAATCAAACAAACCACTCCTGTAACTCTGAATCAGTAACAGTACTCTGATTCATCAGCCAATCGCCATAACGGTTTGGCGGAAGACGAACACGACCAGAACGTCTGGGCTGAGGAGTGGAAATTGGTGACGGAGATTGAGTATACCCAGATTGGATATTGGTACCAGTCTGAGAAACAGACTGTTGTGTATCGTTAGGTACACTCCTACCTCCATCACCTGTATCTGTATATGTAACAGGAGTACTACCAAAATTTGAAGTAGATTGCCTGTCAGAACTGGCTGACTGGGTATTATTTCCAGTTTCCACACTACTAGATGTATTATCGAAACTGGAAATATTAACAGGACTGGGAGATTTCCTCCTTGCGGGAACAATGTATTTGCCCGATGACTGGGAACCAGACTCTGACTGGTCAGAATCTGATTCCTCAGTATCAGAATTGATTTGGGGCTGTACACTTTTCCTAAGAGGACGCTTTGGCGTAATCTTTGGTTCTGGAACCTCAGATTTAACAGGAATGACCGAAAATGGGAGCAGCATATTCCTATGAAGGGTGCGTATGCAGGACTCGTCAGATTCTTTCTGCACCTTATATACAGGGATATTGTCATTAGGTTCTGAAATAACAATATAAGGGCTTTTCTCCCACTTATCAGCCAATTTCTGTTTGCCTCTCAGACCAACCAGCCTGACAAGGACACGGTCTCCAATGTCCAAAGTTGCTTCCCGTACTTTCAGGTCGTAACCTGCTTTGCTACGGGCGGCGCTCCTGTCTGCTTCCTTGGAGGCAACTTTATATGCAAATTGGAGCCTCTTCTTCAATTTGGTAGTGTAGCGCTCCTTAGATTGAATAACTGGATCTTGATCACTATTCAGACCAAGATACGCATCAACAGCCAGCCTGGGATGTCTTCCAAAGATTAAAAAGAATGGTGAATAGCCAGTGCTATCATGTTTAGTGGCATTATATGAGTGCACTAATGGGGCGACATACGACTTCCAGTCTTGCTTCTGATGTTCTTCCAAGGTGCCTAACATATTTAGGAGAGTCTGGTTGAATCTTTCTGTCATTCCATTCCCCATAGCATGATATGGGGTAGTCCTGGACTTTTCCACACCAGCTTGACTGCAGAGTTCTTTGATAACATGACTTTCAAAGTTCCTCCCTTGGTCACTATGAAGGCGAGCAGGGAAGCCGTAGTGAACGATGAAATTCTCAAAGAGAACCTTTGCAGTTGTTTTAGCTAGCTGATTCCTAGTGGGAAAAGCCTGTGCATATCTGGTGAAATGGTCTGTTATAACCAGAATATGCTCATGACCCCCTTTTGACCTTTCTAAAGATAGAAAGTCCATGCAGACTAGTTCCATTGGCTGGTGACTAACAATGTTCACCAGTTTAGCACTAGGTCTAGGTGGAGTTTTGCGTTTAATGCATCTGTCACAGGACTTGACTTTGTTTTCAACATCAGACTCTAATCCTGGCGAAAAGAACCGAGAACGAACTAATGATAATGTACGATCGCGGCCTTGATGACCGACATCATCATGCAAATGTTTAAGGACAATATCCTTAAATTTAGAGGGTAAAACTAACTGTCTTGTCTGTTGGCCATCAAGTACAGTATTTCTGTACAAGACAGAATCAACTAAACAGAGTTTTTTCCACTCTTTTACATATCTAAGGACCTCAGGAGATTCCTTAGACAGTTCGTTCTTCGCCGGACAAAAACCATCATGCAAAAACTGAATGACCCTTTTCAGAGTAACATCAGCAACCTGTTCTTTGGCCCAATCAACATTTTGAATATCAGTTGATTGCAAAACTGTATCTGCTTGAACATCAGAAGACTGTTCAATCTGAGATGCATTAGTAATCACTAATGTCTCAGCATAAGGGCAAGAATCCCTTTTTACAGTATAAGCCTGACAAATGACATTTACCACGTCAGAAAACATTTCTGTTTGCTCATGCGGACGTCTCGAAAGACCATCTGCATCCCCATTAGCCTTGCCACTTCTATAGGTAAGTTTAAAATCATAAGAGCCAAGAGCTGCTAGCCATCTGTGACCAGTAGCATCTAGCTTGGCAGATGAAAGTACATACGTAAGGGGATTGTTGTCTGTGACAACATCAAAATGATTACCATATAAGTAATCATGGAATGTTTCTGTTACTGCCCATTTTAAGCATAGAAATTCTAACTTGTGAGCAGGATAATTCTTTTCACTGCTCCGAAGTCCTCTACTGGCATAAGCGATAACGCGTTCAAGGCCGTCTTGAACTTGATACAACACTGCACCAAGACCTTCGGTCGAGGCATCAGTGTGCACAATAAAAGGGCGTTTAAAATCGGCATATGCCAGGACCGGAGAGATGATAATTTCTCCTTCAAAGGGTCAAAAGCACTTTGTTGTAATGCACCCCACTGCCAAGGGACTTTGTCTCTCTTCTTCTTCTTCTTCTTGTCTGAACCAGGATTTGTGGGGTGACCAACTAAAAGATCATTTAAGGGCTTGGCTAGACGAGCATAATATTTAATAAAACGACGGTAATAACCCGTAAAGCCAAGAAATGATCTTAGTTGTTTAACATTCTGTGGTACAGGCCAAGATGTTAAAGCCTTCAACTTGTCAGGGTCTGTTTCGACACCATCTTGACTGACGACATGTCCTAGGTAACTAACACTAGTTTTGAAGAATTCACACTTAGACGGCTTAAGCTTTAGACCGTGTTGTTGCAGTCTACTGAAAACTGCCTCTAGCCGGTCTAAGTGGTCTTCAAATGTCTCTGAAAAGATCAGTATGTCGTCCAAGAAAATAAGGCATTCTTTGAGGTTCATGTCGCCCATGCAACGTTCCATTAGACGTTGAAACGAGGCTGGGGCATTGGTTAATCCAAACGCCATGCGCTGACATTCAAAGAACCCTAGATTTCCCACTGTGAAGGCCGTTAAATGCTTATCTTCTTCCTCTACCTCTACTTGCCAGTATCCACTACGCAAATCTAGCTTAGAAAAGTATTTAGACCCTATTAAGGTATCTATAGTATCATCGATACGAGGCAGAGTGTAAGCGTCCCTTATTGTACGACTATTTAGTTTTCGGAAGTCGATACAAAATCGCAAACTTCCATCTTTCTTCCTAACCAAAACTACGTTGGAAGAGAAGGGACTTTCAGAAGGTCTGATAGCATCAGCCTCAAGCATTTCTTTAATATGAAGCCTTACTTCTTCATACATTGAAGGAGGTATCCTTCGGTAGGGATCCTTAAAAGGAGTTTAATCTGTAAGCTTTATCTTATGCTTAACCAGATCTGTTCTACCAAGATCGGTTGGACTGGTAGAAAATACGTCAGACCAATTCTCCAAAACCTGCTTAGCTTTTGTAAACTGCTCAGAAGACAGATTTTGTTTATCTATCTGGTCACTCAAGTTAGGAATAGTTGCAGTGGATTTTTCCTGTTTCGGAGAGGAATCAGGTGTCCATGCATCAACAACATTCACACTTGTTAAAGTGCACAGAATAGATTTAGGGGGAATTTCAATAACCTTGGCCGACAAATTACAAACTCTTACAGGAACCCTAATAGTCGTACCTGGGCCTTTAAGTGAAACAACCCTTGGACAAATTGTCAAATTTCCTGAAAGGGAACCATTGGCATGCTCTGTCACTGCACATTCTATGCCGTTAGATTTTCTTACAATCCCATGGAGTGTTTTTATTTCCCCAGGGTTGATACGAATGCTATAATTGCATGTTGTTTTGACAGGCAAACCATCATCGCACATGCTATCAAAGGCAGTTTGCCATTCTACAGGCACATCCGATGGTGGCTTATCCTGCTTGAACAGTCTGATCACATTCGTACCAATGATTGCTGGCACTTTACTGTTATAATCAGTGTCTGATACAATCAGAAGAGGAACAGTAAGTAAAGAATTACCTAAAGAAGGTACTGAAATATTGGCTTCAATATAGCCTTTGTATGGAAGTTGGCTACCTCCAGCACTGACAACAGAAAGACCAAATTCAGAAATATCATGCAACTCTGGCAAAGGGTCTAGAGAATTATAAAAAGATTCTGAAATTGATGAAATCAATGAGCCTGAATCAATCAAACCAGATGTTATAACATCTTGTATACTTATTTGTCCTTCGTTGGCAGAACCAACCATTCTTTCTATTAAAGAAGGATGTAAAGAACTAGGGCTTTGTACAGACTCACTATGTTCTTCCCCTGTTAGCCCCTCAACAGAGGAAGTTAACAGTTTAAATGCTGGTTGTCACTCTCGGCACCGCCGCCACGACCAGCACCACGGCCGCTAGTGCCACCGCGGCCACGACCCCTTGAGGGACCACCTCTGTTGTTACCCTGATTGTTCTGGTAATTCCTACGATTGTTTTGAAAATAATTTCCAGTGTTATTTTGATTTTGAAAATTTTGATTCTGATTATGAAAATTATTATTTTGATTTTGAAAATTGGGGTTATAATTCTGTTGACCCCGACCAAAGCCACCTCGCCAAGAACCACGTTGGAATCCTCTACCCCTTCCCCGTGAGGGTTGTGAGTTAAACCCACTTTGAAAAGAAGAAGGGTGAGAATAAGATGAAGATTGAAAAGAATGCTGTTGAGCTTCAAGCTTCTGTTCCAGGGTTTTCATTCTTGACATTAATTCTGTCATTTGCTTCAGCAACTGAGTGTTCGAATCATCAGATGATGCTTGACCACTCTGCTGCTGAGCAACCTTTGATTTTGATGTTGGCCTGGAACTAGAAACTTCTTCCTGCTCAACCTTTCTTATTTCTCTTAAAAGTAACTGAAAATCTGTGACAGAGTCATACAGATAGCGTGTTGAGTTTCTTAACTCCTTACTTTTTAATCCGGTCCAGAACTTACTACGCAGCATTGCGTCCTTAGCTGCAAAGTCAACATGACCACAGCGTACTGCCCTTGACAGTGTTTGCTCTAAACGAGAGCCATAACTAACAATTGATTCAGAGTCCTTCTGAAAATCATTATAAAAGGACTGCATCAATGTTTCAGAGGTGCTCACATTTCCGTAAAATCCATCTAATTTATTTAAAATATCATCCACTGAGGCATTTTCCCCAAGTGGAACAAGCATACCCCTTGCAGCACCTTTAAGGCTATTCCTTATTGCCTGTAAGAGCACATGCTCTGGCAAGTGATTAGAGTTTTGGAGGCACTTGACCTCAAAACTCCAAACTTCATAAGAAGTTTCTCCCTTCTGTGGTTCTTCAGATCCACTGAAGAAGGGTAATTTGGGGACACTAAAAGGATGGGCCACATAAGAAATATTGCCATTGTTGGCGACTTCCGGCTGTTGATGCCTGATAGGAGAAGGTTGGGGGAAGGTTTGGAGGGAAATTTGGCCTGATCTAATAGAAATTGTAACTTAGATCCAGCAGTTGGAGTAGCTGCAGTAAAATCAGGGTTTTTGGGTCTGACCACAGGGTCTTTTACTGCAGTGTTAGGAGTACTGATTTTAGCATTAGCCAACAAGGCTTGGTACTCCTCCATAGTTAAAACTTTATAATCAGGGTTTTCATTCACCCTCTGCATCATTTCTTCAAAATTATCCCCCTCTATATCACCTTTTCTAGCCATAATGACTAAGTAACATAAAAAATCACTATAAAACACTAATTTGACTTTGATAATTTGACACTGATATGATAAACGCGATGACTTTGATTTTGAGATTGTAAATTTTCCTTTTTTGGATGGTGATGTTCCTCGTGCGCCATCCTATGGCGTTTATATTTCGCAATTAATTCGATTTGCTAGAGTATGTAGTCATGTAACTGACTTCAACACTCGTAATAAATTATTAACGGCTAAACTGCTTAATCAGGGTTATCGGTACCATAAACTACGCAAAGCCTTTTCAAAATTTTATAGACGCCATTCTGATTTAATTTCAAAATTCAATATTGGACTTAAATCTCTTCTGCAACAAGGTCTATCGGAACCCGAATTTTATGGTGACTTAGTATATAAATTCAGAAAAATATATAACCGCAATGACTTCAGCACCCAATTTCGTAAAATCATTCTTCGATATAAAAAGATTGGGTACAACATGGATATTATACGACAGACTGCATGCATGGTAGTTAACCCAATCACGGTTGGCAACTTTGCTTCCCTCTTTAATTGCACGCCGGTGGGTCAGGCCTCAGATTCTATGACGGCTCCAACGTAAAGACTTATTGAAAATTAAAGAGATAATGTTGGTTGGTGCCTGATGCTCTGTCTCTGGTCGGGCTCATCGGAGTCTAACTGTTGGTTTTCTTTTGCTCCAGCATTTCAGTGGTTTCTTGCTGTCGAGTCCTCACCGTTGTCTCACCTCTGTGGTTCTTTGATTTCTGTGTTCACGGAGATGTTGCACTGATGAGTTAGGAGGCCTTCATGCGGACTGAACAAATTATTTGTCTAAATCGCGACGGAAGTAAGGGCGAGGATTGTGGCCACGTAAAATCGATTTAAGCCCCCCAGTGGAAATCTTCCACTGACCGTTCCAAGGCGGCTCTTCTGTGGCGATTTATTCATGTTGTTGTTTGTTACTTACTGTGTGTATCACTTGTGTCTTTTAATTTTGGATGGCCATATGGCCATTTTGTGGGAAAGTAACTGTCCATATGGCCTTCCTTTGTTTACGTTTCCATTATGGTCTGGTCGCTTAATGTTTGTATTTCTTTCCCTTTGGTGTCTTTTATGGATGGAGTAAGTTAATTGTATCAATTCCTGATCTTTGTTTTACTTCTACTTTTCAAATAAAGTCACACAAAAATCACTTTCAAATAAAGTAATGAAATGAAAGCACAGTACAATAAATAGTACCATGAATATATATTGAAATGTGAACTGGGGCTTATTCACAAATCAAACACCAAAAAAAATAACACTAATCACTGAAAATCACTGAAGAACACAATAAATCACTGAAAAAAATCACTGAAAAATCACCAAAGGTCACTGAGAAAAAAAAACACTGAAAAGTCACAGAAAAAAAAATATAACACCAACCACTCTGTCAGCAAAAGGTGGGCACAGTAGTGACAGAAGTCCGCAACTCACAAGCAACCAATGAAGATCAGGAGTCCGGATTCTAGAATGGTTAGGATAGCCCTCCCATATTCTCACCGGCCTCCAAAACCATCAAAGAACGCAAATGAATCACGAACAATCCGTCAACATCCGTTCAACGATACGTTTCATCCAACACCTTGCTAACAGAGAAGTAGGATGTACACCGTCTTTGTAATTTTTAAAATTCAAAGACTTCCTTTGTTTACCCCCCTTTGATTTCCTAAACTTCAAAAGATCTATTTTAAAGCTAGGGGAGGCTACACAATGTCTATCATTAATTTCACGAATCAAATCATTAATGACAGAAATTGTTCGTGAAAGTTTCAAATCCTGAGAATGAAAAAAATCAGGATCTTTATGCCCTTTGGCCTTATTCCATGAAACGATGGAATAATATGGAATTTCAAAGAAGACAATCTGAACTGAGGGAAAATTGGAAACAAAGTTAAGATATTTTGTTAACTGACATTGTATATAAGTAAAGGCTTTAAATTCATCTGAATGTCGCAGCTGGATAAATCTGCCAAATTTACAAGTCAAATCACAAGTGCCTAAAAATATGTAAAGAACCAGCTGTCCATGTTGAAGAACTTTTTTAGATAAATTTCTATGTAACCAATTCAAATATCTCTGTAACTGAGCTCCGGATTCACAAATAATTTCAATGTTATGATTAAATTCCTTTAATAAATCTACATGTGGTTTTAAACTAAAGCCCTTACTGTCAGACAACAAAATAGCATGCTTGTGTAGTCTCCCTTTGAAATCCAAAGATTTATCTAAGTATTTTTCAACTTTAGCCTTACTCATTTAAAATATTTTTTTAAAGAAATTAATGAAGTTGTTGAAGGTATAAGCACTATACTCTCACAGAAAGCAAGTAATCTAAGTCTGCAGTTGCAGTTATACACTGTGTCTTATACACACTAAGTTAATTAAAAAAAAATTCAATCACAGATGCACCAAAAAAAATTCAAAGTCAAATACACAACACAATTGAAAAGAAAAAAATCTCAAGTTCAGTCAACTGCAGCTGCAGCTATACAAGTTGACTTGATTGCTCAACTCAATTGAGTAATATAACATAAACTTACTTAAACACTAAAGCCTAAGCATAAATAACAACAATGTAAATTCATGTACAAAAAATAGTCACAAAAATGCAGTTGCAGTTATATAACATTCATGTTATACCATGATGTTATAACATGATGTTATATATGATGCTATGTTATAGCAGTATGCAATGCTATATTTGGACGGACAGACACGAGAACAAACTCATATCTATTTCCAAGTAAAATTGAAAAAATAAAGTTCCTACCTGTCTGTTGTACCTTATCTTTTGACTACTGTTTTCTGTGACATTATTGTACTTAAGAACTATTCAGGAAACAACGAGTACCTACAACAAAATATGAATAATAAAATTCCAGAAAATTGAAAGTGAATGAGAAAAAAAAATGATCAAGTTAAAATCACGCAGTCACCACATCCATCCTGAAACTGAAATATTAGTCGGTTAGTTAGTGAGTGCAGAAAAAACAGAAAGTAGAAAAATACACAATGACTATCTATGACTATTTTCCCACTGGGTTTTTTCTGTACTATCGTCAACACAGAAAAGTTAAATTTTTAACAAAAATGTGTGACATAATACTGTGCACAAATTTGTCCTAATAGACTAATAGTATGAATAAATAAGCACAGCTTGAATATTCATACAAATATCACAGATTCACTACACACATAACATGACATATATAGAAAAAAACATAAAACTTATATAATATATAGAAAAATTCCAAAAACCTATATAATATATAGGACAATTCAAACCACATATATATTATATAGAAAAATTTCCACAATATATATATTTCACATATATAGCAATATATATATGAAATACATATATAATATATACAATAATTTAAATACTGTATATATAATATATAGAAAAATATAATCAACATATAAACATCACAAATGACATGTCATTCATCACACGGTGGATATAACATGTATAAATATTAGGATTTATGAAAAATCCTTAAATCACTGGAGAAAAAAATCACTTATGAAAAAAATCACTGGATATGCCAGTGTCCATATATTGTCCATGAATAAATCACTGGAAATACCAGTGTCCATGCAAATGAAAATCACTGGCCATTCCAGTGTCCATAATTACACGATAAGACGGGAAAAAAAAATTGTGTGCACACTTAAAAAAAAAATGGCCATATCTTCACCACTAACACATGAAGTGACACAAGTTCCAGCATGGTCATGATGATGATGATGATAGAATCCTGAAGATTGTAGCCCAGAACACCCCTATAGTAAGTTCGAATCTGTAGTGGGCGCCATGTGTCGCCGGGTGAGCACCAGGGGTTTAAAGACTAACCCAACAACGATTTGGACTGAGGGTTTTAATGTTGGTTGATGAAAAAGGGTGTCCTACAAACAAACAAACACGATTGACAATACACTATTTACATGACATTACAATACAAACTAACTACATGTACTGCTATATATGTAGTAGTACAATAATTATTTATCCACCATTAACATGGATGAATGACAGCAGTAGACATTTACAGGACAGTACTCAACATGACACTCGACAGGGATGAAATGCAGGGATGAGTGGGGATTTTGGGCCGTGAATACACCCGTAAAGGCACCCCGAGCCAGATGAAAGGTTGACAATGAAGATGGCGGCTTAGCGGGAACTCTGAAGCATGTGAAGAATCTCATGGCAATGGAATTCTGACACATGTTGAGGCAATAGAGCACTCGAGAATAAAGTTACAGAATAAGCTAGGGAAGAAGCCCTAATAAGCTTATTCTGTAACTTTATTCTCGAGTGCTCTATTGCCTCAACATGTGTCAGAATTCCATTGCCATGAGTCCCACGGTGGGCGCCATGTGTCGCCGGGTGAGCACCAGGGGTTTAAAGACTAACCCAACAACGATTTGGACTGAGGGTTTTAATGTTGGTTGATGAAAAAGGGTGTCCTACAAACAAACAAACACGATTGACAATACACTATTTACATGACATTACAATACAAACTAACTACATGTACTGCTATATATGTAGTAGTACAATAATTATTTATCCACCATTAACATGGATGAATGACAGCAGTAGACATTTACAGGACAGTACTCAACATGACACTCGACAGGGATGAAATGCAGGGATGAGTGGGGATTTTGGGCCGTGAATACACCCGTAAAGGCACCCCGAGCCAGATGAAAGGTTGACAATGAAGATGGCGGCTTAGCGGGAACTCTGAAGCATGTGAAGAATCTCATGGCAATGGAATTCTGACACATGTTGAGGCAATAGAGCACTCGAGAATAAAGTTACAGAATAAGCTAGGGAAGAAGCCCTAATAAGCTTACGCTGTATTGTGTGAATGCAAATAGCATGGCGAAAGGTTCAATAGTAAAACATGAACAACAGCGGAAATATGCAAGTAAGAGCAAAATGGCAAATAACAGAATATGCACAATATTCAGAATAAAGAACAGGGAAAGAGCAATAAAATAAACTAGCTAAGGAACAAGAAATTCATACCTGGCTATGACATCTTTAAATGATACTACCAGATAGACAATGACTGTCTATCAGAGATAGTATTGGAGTGAGCCGGTTGAGCCAGTTGAGCAATTGAACTGCTCTCTTTGCTATCTGAAGTCCAACTGACTTGACGCGGTAAAATTTGTGGTGAGAAGTGTGCAGAAGGTCACATGCAGGGTTAGAGAATTAAAACAGCCAACCATACACAAGCATTCACCCTGGCAACGCTAAAAACATGATAATGATAGGTAAAAACAAGATATTTACCGTTTGTTACGAGATGGAATAGGAAACCTCTCTGGTGCTTATGCACATATAAATTATTTTAGTAGATATATGGTAGGGCGGTGCGAGTGAAATATTTTAGGTGAAATATGGTACGCAAACTATGCGGCTCCATGAACAAGTCATGCACATATCATACGATGTATGCATGAGTGGTTTATAGAGAGCTGTTTTTACAATACAGGGGGCCGCTAAAAGGCCGAGTCCTATAGAATTTGCCTAAAAATCGCCAACCGCCAAATTGTGCCATATATGATTTTTATTCCCGTCACGTGTTGTGTGGGTGTTCGTTTTGACAGGAGTCATGTCATTGATTATAGGGTCGTTTCATCAATTTTTCCTATGGGAAATATACTATTTGAACGCAAATCCATTATCTACTCGATTTTTGCTATCTGGCTTTGTTTGTGGCCGGTATCTCCACCTCGCCACGAATTGAGCAAGGTAATAAGAGAAGGCATGATTTTCCGGTAGTATTCATAGATATATAAACCCTGAAAAAAGCGGACACTTTAGCAGCAGGTCAAGTTGTAAGAGTGAACACAACATTGTGACGGGGAAATAGAAAGTATATTGAAAGGTATGTTAAATCTATGTTTAGTATTATTTTTGTATGAACATGCTTGTAGGTTTTGGAGGGGTTTACTTCTAGTATACCCCAACTTTCTGAAGCCTATTCTGAATTCACTGTTGTGGCCTGTAGTGATTAGGCTACTAGCTTTGCCAGCTAGACGTCGCAGGATTGATCCCAGGCTTCTCCAGTAGTAGAATGAGTCTTTCTAAGCGAGGTCCTGTCTCATGCTGACCCTAGATGTTGGTGAGACGTAAAGTTTGGACACCCGCTCATTCTAGATTCATTTAGGCTTTTAGACCCCTTTTGTAGAATGTAATTAATAAACGCCGGGTCACTTGTTTGATCCATGACTTTTGACTAGCTGTGGTTAGAAAACCGTGGTTCCGTCCCAATATGATATTAGGTGTAGAGGGGACGTAAACTTAAGACGGGTTTAACCATATCTTCATCATCAGGGCAAACTCTTACAAGAGCCTGTTGGGTTATCCGTGATGATGAACCGTAATGAATTTTATTTTACAAGCATGTTCACAAGCATGTTCACGTTGATTAAAAATAATTTTGTTCAAGAAGAATTACGAGTTCATTTTGTAATGATGCCGTTTTTGTCTGATAACTCAGTTTGTGCAGGTATGTACATATAAAGAACGTGATGATGATAAGTGGGAGTGTTTGGTCGCCACACGTCATAACGGCCTGAGCGGCGGGGATGACGTCAGCTGCGTCATCGGCGTCGCGAGGACGGTTGTGACGGGGTGCCTACCAAATACAGAGTGAATTTACGGCAAACAGTGTTGGCCCTTATGAGACACTAACAAATGTGGTGGATTATAGATGAAAATCTTCTGTTGTAGTTTCTATCTGTTATTAATGTATTGAATTTGTGAATAGCTATATTTGTGAGCCGTGTCGCGGAGAAGGATATGAAATAGAGATTGTTATGTTTCCTGTAATTGGCAGCTGGCCAGGTAGCGTAAAGGCGTGGTTTGTTCAATTGCCTCTTACTTGTGATAATGTAGTGAGCACAAATTTGATGAGTATCATGCTCAGTAGTAGTGAGCATTAATTGATTTCTGTAGTGCTCAGTAAGGAAACATGAACTTTGAGTATTATTGTGTCAAGCGCTGGGTGCTGATAATTTGATGCACAGTCAAGTTGAGTTCTGCTGTACGGTTATTTGTCGCATGCACTAATCAGCCTGTATGTCTGGTCGGCGCATGCGCAATAACTGTGTATGCATGAACATATTCTTACTTCTCCGGGAGGGGGATCATGATATAGCATGTATGTTTTGTGACTCGTTTCTAGTCCCGTTATCGTAATTTGCAGGCACAACAATGTGTGACCTGCTGCTCCCTGCTTCATAGCAGCAGGTACTGGTACGACGCTAGGCGTTAGGGTCCAGCAAGGGCGGACAGACCGCCGTAATCAGCGCCTACCAGGGTAGAAGCAGAATATAAATCATTGTTCGTTGTAAACAAATGTGAGACATGGAAGAGGTCAACTTACCTGCAGGTTATTTGGACGATCACTAAACGTCTGATCAGCAAACGTGATCGCTAATCTTAGGATTATCAACTATGTTGATAGACTAGTTTTACTAGTTCGCGAGAGGAAGTGTCACGCGAGTGGGGGATTCACCCTAAGTTATAAACTGGCCAGTCGCGTCTTGTGTTGATTCTTTTTTTTGTTTTTGTTGTTGTTTTTGTTGTTTGCTTCTGTAGGTATTCACGTCACCCGTTCCGAGCACAGAACAGTGTTTTGCCTTCGGAGCGGACGTCGTGAGTTGGCTACAGAAGCAACAAATTGTGATGTTTTATGTTAGTAAGTGTTGTATGTAGATACTGTAAATAATTCATGTCATTCATCTATCATCTTTCTTGTACCTTACCCCACAGCTGCCCGTACACCTGTCAGAGATCACGCTCGGTTGTCTTGTCAGCATGGGGGTTTGCGGGACGCCGTAAACCCACATGTAATATTTGATGTCAGTGAAGTGAGGATTTGATCTCTGGCTGGTGTTCCCGGCTGTGGAACATGACATTGATACTCTGAATCATCAATTTAAAAAAAAAAATGTATTGACAGCCACATTTAGAAATTAACTTGAATCTTCCTTCCTGCGTTGATGAAGTGCGAAACCCATGTATTCAACTGAATGGATACTGACAAGTCGATAATTTCTGAGCAGGAAGGCAAGGCAAACCCCACTTTTTCTTGGTAACGAAAAACTTAAGTAGACCCCACTTAATTGTGTTACCTGACATTCTACTAAGTTAAATTGGAGTTACTAATTGATCTTACCCACACTTGGTTCTGACGTAGTGACGTTAACAATTTACTGACGTTGACATAACGGTAGCGTTAATATTTACGCTGTGGCTTGAGGTTAGGTATGACGTAATAGAAACATTAATGGTGACTTGTTATGATCGGAGTTTTGTAATGTGATGAAACTTCGGATTGTAGCATTTTACTGTAAACGTCGTCAGTTTATGACGTCATATTAGACTACCAGTACGCAACGTCATACTTTGCTGAAAGCATTTGACATTTCAAATCGCGTGTGCTTTAATAACTAACGTTTTAGTTAGATTAACGCGTATAACACATATCTTAACGTTTTAGTTAAGCCCATTCAATCATCACTGATCATAACTGATCAGTTTATAGTGGTTTTGATAGTAACGTGAGATTTACGTTATCAATAATGGAGCGTTTAATGCAAATGGGAAAGGACTTAGGTTATGAGGGGAAGGAGTTACAAGGTTTTGTTAAAGAGCAGCAAGATATTGAGCGGGCAGAAAGGCAAGAGCAAAGGGATTTAGAAAGGTTAAGGTCTGAAGAAAAGGAAAAGGAAAGGGCAGAAAAAGAAAAGGAAAGGGAAAAGGAAAAGGAAAGGGCACATGAACTAGCTATGTTGAATGTTAATAAGGAACTTGAAATAGCACGCATCAAGACTGAAAGGGAGGCAAAAGAGATTAGTGAGGCCCATTTAGAACAAATAAAACATGGGTTTGAGCTACAGCACCAAGAATTAAGGAATCAGTTAGAAATGCAGAGAGCGAAGCTCGAGCTAGAATTTGAAAAGCAAAAAGCTGAGAAGGTGGCTCATGCCCGGGATCCTAAGTTACCTTATTTTGAAGAGGGTAAAGATAAAATGGATAGTTATTTATCTAGGTTTGAGAAATATGCTACGGCTAATAAATGGGATAAGAGTGTTTGGGCCGCGTATTTAAGTGCATTGCTCAAAGGGCGCGCACTTGATGTATATGACCGGTTGTCAAATGAGGATGCGGCGGATTATGAAAAGTTAAAGGACGCTTTATTAAAGAATTTTGACATGACAGAGCGCGGATTTAGGAAGCAGTTTCGTTATAGTAGGCCCGAGAAATCAGAAACGTTCATACAGTTCAGTAGTAGACTGAGAAGTTATTTAGAAAAATGGCTTAATATGGCAAAGATAGAAAAATCTTTTCCGGCTGTCTGTGATTTCATGGCAAGGGATCAGTTCCTGGAGTCATGTAATAGAGAACTGTATGTACATCTGAAGCCAAAACAGTTTGGTAATTTAGATGAAATGGCTAGGGAGGCAGATTTGTTTGCAGAAGCGCGCGGGGGCGTGTATAGTTGCATTAATAAGGGGCAACGCGATAATAGAGGCGCAGCGCAGGGTAAACAGGACAAAGTTGACTCGAACAAACCGAGTGGTAGACCGGATATCAAGTGTAGCATATGCGGTAAGGGGCATTTAACAATTAAATGTTTTAAGAACCCCGACAGGAAACAATTGTATAGCGCAGAGGTAGGAGCAACTGGAGTTGGGGATAGCGGTGTTAAGGAAAATTTTAACACGCGCGTAGAGACTCAAGGTTCTCAGGTTAAGAATGAGAATACGCAGAATGTAGGTCGTGGTTATACACGTGGTCGTGGTAATTTTAGAGGGTCTTTTCGCGGACGCGGTAAAAATAATAGCACACCACGTGGCGCAGCACACCAAGTTAGTTTTTGTCAAACGGAAGTAACTAGGAAAGGTGATGAGATTGGAAGCATTTTTGAAAATAAGGTTGGTGATCCTTTGATTTCGGATAGGGAGGAGTGTAATAAGGAAACTAGGGAAGGTGTCTGTTACTTCTTAAAGGCAAGGTTACCGACGGCACAAGGATTGGTTAATAATAAAAAGGTGGTTGTATTAAGAGATACTGGGTGTACAGGCTGTCTCGTTCGGAGAAGTTTGGTTTCGGATAGTCAGTTAATAGGGAAGGAATCAAATGTTACGTTGATTGATGAATCCACACAAAGGTATCCTTTGGCAATGATTGACATTGATTGTCCTTTTTTCACTGGGAAAACTGAAGCTTTGTGTATGGATGATACGTTGTACGATTTGGTTATCGGTAACATTGATGGATCAAAACTTCCTGATATGTCTCATTTCTCAGCTGCGGCTGTAACTAGGTCTCAAACTAGGCAGGATGAGAAGCCTTACAGAAAACTTAAGGTTCCCGATCAGATCATTAACGATGACAAGGAGGCTTTCAAGCAAGCTCAGGTTGATGATCCAACTGTGGAAAACATCAGGAAAAGGGTTGTATCTGGGAACAAGACTGTGAGTCGTGGTTTAAACCGAGGTGAAACTAGGTTTATTGAGAAAAAAGGTTTGGCATATAGGGAGTTCACCAAGGGTAACAAAGTCTCTTTCCAACTTGTGGTCCCTCAAAGTTTCCGAGGAAAGGTGTTGAAACTGGCTCATGAAACGCTTATGTCTGGACATATGGGTATTAGGAAGACATTGGATAGAGTTGTAACTGAGTTTTACTGGCCCGGTATTTGCGGTGATGTCGCTAGATTTTGTAAATCTTGTGATATTTGTCAGAGAACTATTCAGAAAGGTCGGGTCACTAAAGTACCTCTAGGAAAAATGCCATTGATTGATACGCCATTTAAGAGGGTGGCAGTGGACATAGTTGGTCCAATTGAGCCTCGATCTGATAGGAAATCTCGGTATATTTTAACCATGATAGATTATGCGACAAGGTATCCAGAGGCGATAGCTTTACCGAGTATTTAGACGGAACGTGTCGCGGAAGCGCTTATTGAAATGTTTAGTAGGGTTGGCATTCCTGATGAAATGTTGACTGATTGTGGATCACAGTTTACTGCTGAGGTAATGAAGGAAGTCAGCAGACTTCTTTCTCTTCAACAGTTAACGTGTAGTCCGAGACACCCAACTTGCAACGGACTGATAGAGCGTTTCCACGCTACGTTAAAGCAGATGTTACGTCGCATGTGTGCTGAACGTCCAAAAGATTGGGATAAATATCTTCCAGCCTTATTATTTGCGGTAAGGGAAGTCCCACAAGAGTCTTTAGGATACTCCCCTTTTGAGTTGTTATATGGACGTAACGTCAGAGGTCCAATGGCAATATTAAGAGAATTATGGGCTGAAGAGGTACGCGATGAGCAAGTTCTTTCGACGTATCAATACGTTATTGAGCTTAGGGAACGGTTAGAGCAGACATGCAAATTAGCGCGTGATAATTTAAAGAAGGTTCAGATTAAGCAGAAAGCTTATTATGATAAAGGCGCGAGGTCGCGTAAATTTGACGTCGGCGATAAAGTACTGTTGTTACTACCGACAGACAGTAATAAATTATTGCTTCAATGGAAAGGTCCTTATGAAGTGGTTGAGGTAGTGAACAGAATGGATTATAAGAGTGACGTCAATGGAAATGTTAACAGATATCACGCTAACATACTGAAGCAATATGTGGAACGTCAAAATGTGACGTCACATTGCTTGCTTTCTGTAGAGTCCACTCCGTCAACTGAAAATGATGACGTTGACGAATTCTCATTGGAAGATTGCGCTTTTCCTACTGCAAAGCAACCAGAGACGTTTAAGGACGTCAACATTTCAGAAATGTTAACGCAGGATCAGCGTAAAGAAATAGAGACGTTGATAAAAGAATACCCGGACGTACTGTCCAGTGTACCTGGACGAACTGACCAAATAGAACACGACATAAAGTTGCTGACGACGGAACCAGTGAGGTCAAAAGGTTATGCCATACCATATAAAGTACGGGATGTAATGGAAAAGGAAATTCAAGATATGTTAGATTTAGGAGTTATTGAGCCATCAATATCTCCATACTCATCCCCTGTAGTACTTGTCCCTAAAAAAGATGGTTCGGTGCGGTTCTGCATTGACTTCCGTAAACTTAATAAAGTGACGGAGTTCGACGCAGAACCAATGCCAAATATGGAGGAGGTTATAAATAGAATGTCGGGGCACAAATACTTTAGCAAATTAGATTTGTCAAAAGGTTATTGGCAGGTAAAAATGACGTCTAAGGCAAAACCCCTAACTGCGTTCGAAACCCCCAAAGGCTTGTTTCAATTCAAAACTATGCCCTTCGGTTTGGTAAACTCAGGAGCAACATTTTGCAGGTTGATGAGAAAGATTCTGTCCGAACTTTCCAACGTTGATAGCTTCGTCGATGATATGTGGATCTTTACCGAAACTTGGAAAGACCACTTGACGTCATTACGTGAAGTTTTGGATAGACTTAGGACAGCCAAGTTGACGGCAAAACCTTCCAAGTGTATGATTGGGTATAGCAGTATCGAATGTCTTGGTCACAGTGTAGCTTCTCAGTCAGTTAGACCGCAAGAAGACAAGATACAAGCTATAAAGGATGCTCCTCGACCTTCTACTAAGAGACAAATAAAGTCATTTCTTGGGTTGGCGGGTTTCTACCGCCGTTTCATTCCAAATTTCTCATCTATTGCTTCCCCTTTGACAGATTTAACTAAGAAAAGTAGACCAAACAAGATCACAGACTGGCAGGACCATCATGAAAAGGCTTTTCAGACCCTGAAGAATAGACTCACGTCTAGTCCTATTCTTCGTCTTCCTACCTTTCATGATGGGAATCCGTTCATACTCCGGACGGACGCTTCTGATGTTGGTATAGGAGCCGTTTTGCTCCAAGAATTTGAAGGGGAAGGACGACTTCCCATTGCTTATGCCAGCAAGAAACTTTTGCCTCGTGAGAAAAACTATTCTGTAATAGAGAATGAATGTTTGGCTATTATCTGGGGTGTTGAGAAATTTCGCAAGTATCTTTACGGAGTAGAATTCCTGCTTGAGACAGACCATAAGCCCTTGTCTTATATGCAAAAGTTCTCAATCCTCGAATTATGCGTTGGGCAATGAAACTACAGCCGTATAGATTTCGGATTGTTGCAATTCGGGGCCAAGAAAATTTGGGGGCAGACTACCTTAGTAGGTAATTCTTCGCACGGTTGTTGTGTAAATAGCTGTCTTGTTTAGATAGGTTCATCCTATTCCATCTCTATACACAAAGAAAAAACATTTCTGATTGTTTTTTCTCCAAAAGGGGAAACCTTTGTTACGAGATGGAATAGGAAACCTCTCTGGTGCTTATGCACATCTAAATTATTTTAGTAGATATATGGTAGGGCGGTGCGAGTGAAATATTTTAGGTGAAATATGGTACGCAAACTATGCGGCTCCATGAACAAGTCATGCACATATCATACGATGTATGCATGAGTGGTTTATAGAGAGCTGTTTTTACAATACAGGGGGCCGCTAAAAGGCCGAGTCCTATAGAATTTGCCTAAAAATCGCCAACCGCCAAATTGTGCCATATATGATTTTTATTCCCGTCACGTGTTGTGTGGGTGTTCGTTTTGACAGGAGTCATGTCATTGATTATAGGGTCGTTTCATCAATTTTTCCTATGGGAAATACACTATTTGAACGCAAATCCATTATCTACTCGATTTTTGCTATCTGGCTTTGTTTGTGGCCGGTATCTCCACCTCGCCACGAATTGAGCAAGGTAATAAGAGAAGGCATGATTTTCCGGTAGTATTCATAGATATATAAACCCTGAAAAAAGCGGACACTTTAGCAGCAGGTCAAGTTGTAAGAGTGAACACAACATTGTGACGGGGAAATAGAAAGTATATTGAAAGGTATGTTAAATCTATGTTTAGTATTATTTTTGTATGAACATGCTTGTAGGTTTTGGAGGGGTTTACTTCTAGTATACCCCAACTTTCTGAAGCCTATTCTGAATTCACTGTTGTGGCCTGTAGTGATTAGGCTACTAGCTTTGCCAGCTAGACGTCGCAGGATTGATCCCAGGCTTCTCCAGTAGTAGAATGAGTCTTTCTAAGCGAGGTCCTGTCTCATGCTGACCCTAGATGTTGGTGAGACGTAAAGTTTGGACACCCGCTCATTCTAGATTCATTTAGGCTTTTAGACCCCTTTTGTAGAATGTAATTAATAAACGCCGGGTCACTTGTTTGATCCATGACTTTTGACTAGCTGTGGTTAGAAAACCGTGGTTCCGTCCCAATATGATATTAGGTGTAGAGGGGACGTAAACTTAAGACGGGTTTAACCATATCTTCATCATCAGGGCAAACTCTTACAAGAGCCTGTTGGGTTATCCGTGATGATGAACCGTAATGAATTTTATTTTACAAGCATGTTCACAAGCATGTTCACGTTGATTAAAAATAATTTTGTTCAAGAAGAATTACGAGTTCATTTTGTAATGATGCCGTTTTTGTCTGATAACTCAGTTTGTGCAGGTATGTACATATAAAGAACGTGATGATGATAAGTGGGAGTGTTTGGTCGCCACACGTCATAACGGCCTGAGCGGCGGGGATGACGTCAGCTGCGTCATCGGCGTCGCGAGGACGGTTGTGACGGGGTGCCTACCAAATACAGAGTGAATTTACGGCAAACAGTGTTGGCCCTTATGAGACACTAACAAATGTGGTGGATTATAGATGAAAATCTTCTGTTGTAGTTTCTATCTGTTATTAATGTATTGAATTTGTGAATAGCTATATTTGTGAGCCGTGTCGCGGAGAAGGATATGAAATAGAGATTGTTATGTTTCCTGTAATTGGCAGCTGGCCAGGTAGCGCAAAGGCGTGGTTTGTTCAATTGCCTCTTACTTGTGATAATGTAGTGAGCACAAATTTGATGAGTATCATGCTCAGTAGTAGTGAGCATTAATTGATTTCTGTAGTGCTCAGTAAGGAAACATGAACTTTGAGTATTATTGTGTCAAGCGCTGGGTGCTGATAATTTGATGCACAGTCAAGTTGAGTTCTGCTGTACGGTTATTTGTCACATGCACTAATCAGCCTGTATGTCTGGTCGGCGCATGCGCAATAACTGTGTATGCATGAACATATTCTTACTTCTCCGGGAGGGGGATCATGATATAGCATGTATGTTTTGTGACTCGTTTCTAGTCCCGTTATCGTAATTTGCAGGCACAACAATGTGTGACCTGCTGCTCCCTGCTTCATAGCAGCAGGTACTGGTACGACGCTAGGCGTTAGGGTCCAGCAAGGGCGGACAGACCGCCGTAATCAGCGCCTACCAGGGTAGAAGCAGAATATAAATCATTGTTCGTTGTAAACAAATGTGAGACATGGAAGAGGTCAACTTACCTGCAGGTTATTTGGACGATCACTAAACGTCTGATCAGCAAACGTGATCGCTAATCTTAGGATTATCAACTATGTTGATAGACTAGTTTTACTAGTTCGCGAGAGGAAGTGTCACGCGAGTGGGGGATTCACCCTAAGTTATAAACTGGCCAGTCGCGTCTTGTGTTGATTCTTTTTTTTGTTTTTGTTGTTGTTTTTGTTGTTTGCTTCTGTAGGTATTCACGTCACCCGTTCCGAGCACAGAACAGTGTTTTGCCTTCGGAGCGGACGTCGTGAGTTGGCTACAGAAGCAACAAATTGTGATGTTTTATGTTAGTAAGTGTTGTATGTAGATACTGTAAATAATTCATGTCATTCATCTATCATCTTTCTTGTACCTTACCCCACAGCTGCCCGTACACCTGTCAGAGATCACGCTCGGTTGTCTTGTCAGCATGGGGGTTTGCGGGACGCCGTAAACCCACATGTAACACCGTTACTGGCATTTAAAGCATGCCAACGTGTTTCGGTTCTATATTTATTGCAAAGTGAAGGTCATTACATCAAGCTAGTGACCTAGCTACCGTGCGTCGGAAACGCGAAACACAGAACCGAACCGAACCGTTTTTGCGACAAAGTCGGTCGACAGTTGAACCCTTTGACGTCGGTGATCTTTTGGGAGGAGGCGTGGAACCCACCGCGCACACACATGAGTTAATCCGAGAGAATTGTGTAGGATGTGAGCACTACCTATACTTATCTTGGTCTGGTTAGAGATTTCCTCGAGTGTCAAACGTCTGTCTTTATTTAGCACAGCCTGAATCCGTGATACATTTATAAAAGGCCAGACTGTGTGGGGCTAGGATGATTGTCTAACCCCAAGCTCACGACTGGACTCTACCCTCAACTCGACATACAGGGGAAAATTTAAATGTGCTTCGCGTTGTGATTTTTAAATAGAAATATCTCTGTGTATTATTTTGTGAATGTTGAATGAACGGACGGAGAGACAGATGCACAGCCTGACCCCCAGCACATGCAGTATTCCCCGGAAGTCGAGCTATCAAGGTTCGAATCTCTGAATGTGATCCGATGTTCAGAAGAGCAACCAATAACTGCATAACATAATAAGAATTTATTTACAAATGAAATGAGCAAACGTAAGCTGGGATAGAAAATGGTTTTAGAATCCTATAACGGTGAAGTTTATTGAATCATGATGCTTTTTCTTGTTCTAAACTTGAAAGCAAATCATTCAGAAACGTTTCATGTTTAGAAACTTATGTAGAGATAAATGCAATACTATTAAGTTCGAACTTTAACAGTGTTAGTTCTCCTGCTTTAGTAGCCCACCTTGAAAAA